>JAKISA010000013.1:0-333663 GCA_022577855.1 Wickerhamiella azyma
CACTGGCAATGATGGCGAGCGCACCGAGTACACCACCATTTACACCACTGTGTACACCACGGACTGCCCCGTTGATGATTCGAGCACTGCTGCGCCGTCCAGCTCTGCTGTGCCCACCGCCACTGACTCTGGCTCTGGCTCTGGCTCTGGCAAGTCCACTGCAGTCTCGACCACTCAAACCACAGTCACCGACACTATTACTGCTACGGGCACCAGCACTGGCAATGATGGCGAGCGCACCGAGTACACCACCATTTACACCACTGTGTACACCACGGACTGCCCCGTTGATGCTTCGAGCACTGCTGCGCCGTCTGCACCGTTTGCCAACCAAACAGCAACTGATGCTTCTGCCTCGTCTGCTCCTTTTGTTAACCAGACAGTCGCCGCCACTGACGCTTCGGTCTCTGCGGCTTCTGCCTCTGCGACCTCTGCATCTGCGGCGTCTGCATCTGCGGCTTCGAGAGGCCCTGAGACCAGCCCCGAGTCTGTTTCTGCTGCCTCGAGCCTTGCTGGATCTAGTGTCAGCCCTAATAGCGCTTCCAGTGCCGGTGCATCTGGTTCCATTTCGGAGTCTCAGTTCTCCTCCAGTGGCTCTGATTCGGTTGCAACCAACAAGGCAGTTTTCGCCGTCCCGTCCATCTTTACCGTTTTGATGGTCCTTTTCACGATTTTCTAAACCCACGTCTATATAGATTTTGTTGTATTACTCTTTTATTATTTCTCTAATTATTTGCTCCTAAAACAATGGGCATGTACCTGATCAACTAGTATAAGAGGCCTCGCGCTACCAGTGCCTAGAATTTCACTTTGACGGCTACACGGTGTCGGCGAGGATGGAATCGAGGCAGCCTAAACAAGACCTGCCCAAACCGAATGATCGTCAGGGGCATGGACAGAGAGTTGAGGCGAGAGCCTTGGAGCAACCGTCTTTTGCGCAATTTTTGCAGTATTCTCCTGTATTTTGTGGTGCGAATGCGCGGCATATTCTTCATTGTGCGATGGAACGGGGCGTGGAGGTGTGTGTGTGTGTGGTGGGAGATAGGTACACATGTGGATAAAATCATATAGCTATATAGTGATGTGGTAGCAGCAGCAGTAGCTACAATAAGAATAAAAAGTTCTGCTACCGTGGCAGCATCTTGATCGTGCCCTATCTGAATCGACAGTATGCAGCCACTGCTAGGTCATGCAGGGGTGGGTCCAAATCTGTGCAAATTGGGACGAAGCAACGTGACTAAGCAATCGACGGCATGAAGGCAGGAATTACTTGAACATCTCCCTAGCCCTGGCAAAAAGCCCTGCTGCGCTATGCTGACCGGCTTTTACATTGCCATAACCTCCACGGCCGATCGTGGGCGACGCCACCGGCATAAGATTCTGTGACTTCGCTGACGATTTGGGTGATAACCGCTCGCCGTCTTGGTCGGGGCTGTGGGAGCGCATGTTTCCTGCACCGCCGCGGCCAGTACTCACGGTCTTCTTGCTTGGTGCGGGCGATTCGGACTTGAATTGCTGCGCGTCGGTCTCCTCTTGTAGGTTACCCTTGCGCACGTTTCCATATCCCCCTCTTCCGGTTGCAAAGTACTTGTCTGTCATCACAGCAAGTGCTCACAGTTGACAAATGATTCTTAGATTTCGTGGCCGCGAGGGCATGTTTCGGGTGACTGCCGATGCCTCGGACTCGTTTTCCAAATGTGTGGAGGCGCTTGCTTCTCAATTGGGCGGCGCCGAGTCGGGCGGCGAGCTCAAGTTTGCTTCGGCCCCCAATCAGCGGCCCACAGGCCGTGACGCAAATTGGAGCAAAACGGTTGGCGAATTAGGTCTCAAGCACGGCGATATGGTTTACTTTGAGTGCGACGAGTCTACCAAAGCTGCGCAAGCCACCCAAACAGCGTCCCACCCCAGCGCGCCCGTACAGCACGAAATTGATGTTGCCCTCAGCAAAATGGACGGGAAAATTGCCAGGCCGCGCTCAAAATTGTGCCGTCATGACGACAGAGGCATGTGTGAGTACTGCATCCCGCTAGAACCGTTTGATGAGCAGTACCGTATCGATCATGCCATCAAGCACCGTAGCTTGTGGGCCGAGATTCGCAAATCCGGAGAGCTGGTTGAGCCCTACTTTGGGGTGAAAAAGTGTGGCCGCCATGCCCCGTTCCCGGCCTCGATTTGCTCGGCGTGCCAACCTCAACCAGTTACGCTCCAACAGCAAAAGTTTCGCATAGTGGACCACGTTGAGTTTGCTAGCTCGGCCATCATCAACAACTTTGTGGATTATTGGCGCCAAACAAATACCCAGCGCGCTGGGTTTCTTATCGGCAAGTACGAGCTTTACGACGTTGTACCTCTTGGTCAGAAGGCAGTTGTGCACGCGATTTGGGAGCCTCAGCAAACAAGTGCACTTGATGGAGTAGCAATTGAGCAAAATGAAGTGCCTGCCGAGGTCGCCCAGGCGGCTGCTGCCCTTGGACTTGAGGTGGTGGGCATTATTTGGAGCGACGTTGTGGACGCGGGCGCTGGCGACGGATCGGTCGTGTGCAAGCGCCACGCACACTCATACTTTTTGTCTAGCCAGGAGGTTCTGTTTAGCGCCATGCTCCAGCAAAAGTTCCCCAATGTATGCTGCAAGGCGCGTGACGGCAAATTTAGTTCCAAGTTTGTTACCTGCGTTGTGTCGGGTAACGTCGAGAACCAAATCGATGTGGCGTGCTACCAGGTGTCGGCTGCTGCTGAGGCCTTGGTTGCTTCAAAAATCGTCGAGCCCAGCGTCAATCCAAGCATTGTGCGAGTCAAAAAGCGCACTTCAACCCTCTACGTCCCCGAAGTCTTCTACAAAATGATTGACAAGTATGGCAACCCGGCGCAAAAGTCGGGTAAGCCCTCTTTCCCTACGGATTATTTACTTGTTTCATTGTCGCATGGCTTCTCCGAGACTGCGACTACCGTCCTCAGCCAGTTCCCGATTGAAAACAGGCCGCAGATCATGGGCCAAACCCCTTCCAGGGTGGTTGACCAGCTCGAGCTTTTGGGCGGGTTCAACAGCGATAAAATGGTCGACTTTCATCTGCTGGCGTATTTATTTTCAATGCAGACCCTCAACCCGCAGGAACAGCAGCTGGTGGCCGATTTGCTGCGGCTCGAGCGCTCTGCGGGCGACTCGGCGGCAATAATGGACACAGCGACCAAGCTCGCCTATTCCGATGGGTTTGCTACCCTGCGCATGCTTGCATCTTAAATTTCTACTACATAAAATTTTTAACCGCATAGCTCTGGCTTCTGGTAAAAATCGGAATGGTCGAGAAGGTTCGTACTCACCAGGGTCACGTGACACACCCAAGAGTTATATAACTTTTTCAAGCTCCTCCTGCTGCTGAAAAATTCACAAATGAGTGTTAGCATTCCCGTTGGTATTGATTTCGGTAATGCAACCACCGTGCTCGGTGTTGCCCGTAACCGTGGTATCGACATTGTCGTGAACGAGGTGTCCAACCGCGCCACTCCCTCCATTGTTGGCTTTGGCCCCAAGAGCCGTTACTTGGGTGAGGGCGCCAAGTCGCAGGAGATCTCCAACATCAAAAACACTGTTGGTAGCCTTAAGCGCCTCGTGGGCCGCTCGGCTAACGACCCCGCTGTTGAGGTCGAGCAGCAGTACAACGGTGCCAAGCTCTGTGCCGTTGGCAACGAGGCCGGCGCCAAGGTCCGTTACCTCGGTAAGGAGCAGGAGTTCACCTTTACACAGCTCGCCGCCATGTACTTTGGCAAGCTGCGCCAGACTTTGATCAACGACACCAAGGGAAACATCTACGATGTCGTCATCTCGGTGCCCGCCTACCTTAGCGACGCTCACCGCCAGAGCGTTGCTGATGCCGCCGTGATTGCTGGTCTCAACCCTGTGCGCATCATTAACGACACCACCGCTGCTGCTGTCGGTTACGGTGTGTTCAAGTCTGACCTCCCCGAGGCCAGCGAGCCTGCCCGCACTGTCGCCATTGTTGACATGGGTGCTTCGGACTACACTGTGTCCATCGTTGCTTTCCGCAAGGGTGAGGCCAAGGTTCTTGCCACCGAGACTGACCAGACTTTTGGCGGCCGCAACATTGACATGGCCCTTGTCAAGCACTTTCAGAAGGTTTTCCAAGAAAAGTACAAGATCGATATTTCGACCAACCCCAAGGCGTGGGCCCGTGTGCTTGCCCAGGCCGAGAAGACCAAAAAGATCCTCAGTGCCAACACCTCCGCTGTCTTTAGCGTTGAGTCTCTCATGGAGGACATTGACGTGAGCGCCACCATCAACCGCGAGGAGCTCGAGGGCTACCTTGCCCCCGCTATTGCCAACGTTGGTAAGCCCATCGCTGCCGCTCTTGCCCACGCTGGCCTTACTCCTGAGCAGCTCGACGCCGTTGAGATCATTGGTGGTACCACCCGCGTGCCCGCCGTCAAGGAGGAGATCACCAAGGCCTTTAACGGTAAGCAGCTCAGCTCCACCATGAATGCCGATGAGGCCGTTGCCCGCGGTGCCACTTTCTTGTGCGCTGCCTTCAGCCCCACCGTGCGCGTTCGTGCCTTCAAGTTTGAGGACATCAACAAGCACTCTGTCACCTACAAGTGGGAGAAGAGCGGCGATGAGGACGTGAGCTCGCTCGAGGTGTTCCCCAAGAACAGCCACTTCCCTTCCACCAAGGTTGTTACTTTGCACCGCTCTGCCGACTTCAGCATTGAGGCCGAGTACACCAACCCCAGCGAGCTGGCCGCCGGTGTCGAGGCCTTTATCGGTAAGTGGGAAATCAAGGGTGTTCCCAGCCGTGAGGTTGCTGTCAAGCTCAAGCTTCGCCAGGACCCCAACGGTCTCTGCACCGTCGAGTCCGCCTACACCGCCGAGGAGGAGGATGTTGAGGAGACTGTTCCTGCTGCCGACGACGACTCTGAGCCCACCACCAAGACTGTCAAGAAGTGGGTCAAGAAGGCCGACCTCGAGATTGTGCACCAGGGCTTTGGCCTCAACGGCTCTGCTCGCGAGAGTCTTCTCGAGAAGGAGTCCCAGATGGCTGCCGAGGACAAGCTTGTTGCCGACACTGAGGACCGCAAGAACGCCCTTGAGGAGTACATTTACGACATCCGTGACAAGCTCGAGGGCAAGTACGCCGAGTTTGCCCAGCCCGGTGAGAAGGAGCAGCTGCTCGAGCGCGCTATGGAGGCCGAGGAGTGGCTGTACGGTGAGGGTGACGACGCCACCAAGGGTCAGTACGTTGCTCGTTACGAGGAGCTCTCCAGCATTGGTAACCTGATCAAGGGTCGTTACAACTCCAAGCTCGAGGAGGAGCGCCAGGCCAAGGTCGCCAAGCAGGAGGCTGAGCAGCAGCGCAAGATGGCTGAGAAGTTGCAGGCCGACAAGGCTGCTCGCGAGGCCGCTGCTGCCAAGGAAGCTGAGTCTACCCCCGCCGCTGATGAGGCCAACGATGTCGAGATGGACTAATAATTATTTAGAGTTCTTTTATTAAAACCAATATACTTTAGCTCTTTGCACGCACTTTCTGAGCCCTCCAACGCACCCCCGCGTCGCTCTAGGCCGGCGCATCCCCACGTACATAGAGGCCCCCTGCATCATGTCGCATCAACATGACTTGTGATGTGCACCCGCCGCCATACGCAATCGGGCTCGCATGCCATCCAAATACAATGAATTTCTGCCAACGCGAGGTAGAAGTTTTTTTGGACGACCGTGAGTGCACATTTGGGTCGACCATCCAGGGTACCATCAAAATCACCCCGCGCACATCAACGACCGTGGACGAGATTCACTTGGTAATTTTGGGCCGGGAGCGTTCAGGGCGCTATGGTTCTGCAGCCCCACTGGTCATTAAACAAGAGATGGCCAGCGCGCTGATCCCCGTCAATGAGCGCGCCTCGGCGGGCTTTTGCTACACGGTACCGTTTAGTATCCAGTTCCCCTATCTCAATTGGATCGGCGCATGCAAGTGCGGCAAGGGCCACGAGCTTCTACCGCCTAGTTTGACACCATCTGGACCCACAAACGTGCATCTTCACTGCGAGTCATCATACTTGGTGCAGGTCACCATGTACGGGCAGCACGTGGCAGTCGAGTACCTCAGTTTTCAACCCCAATCTGTTTCCGAGTGCGAGCCTGAGCAGGTGGTCGCATGCAAATTGCCCATGACCCTTTTGTCCTGTTTCCACAAGCAAGGCACCTTACAGGCAACTATACTGCCCATGATCCACTGGGGTAACCATGAGGTTCCAGGGACTGTTGATATCTCGCTTGTTTGGGTCCCGCCGACTCCCGGCGTTGGCTTCCGCGGCCGTACTCCACCCTTCATCTCCAAGGTTGATTATCGCATTTTCCGCTGTGTGCGTCGTATGACCGTGACTGGGAATATTACCCAACGCTTTGTGATGGGTCAGGGCTCATCCAAAGTCGATTGTAGGTGGAAAAATTTGGCGGCGGATCTCAGTTTCAATTACCAGTTCAACCAGTGTAAAGAACCGCTCGCCGTCAGCTATTCGGGGTGTCTCACCTCTGTTTACTACACCATCCTTATCATAGTGGCCAAGATCAGCTTCTCGGCACGCATTCTTGTTGGATCTGATGGCCTCCCCGTTTACGTCCAGCCCGCTCCCAAAATGGACCTAGAAATGGTTCTTCCCAGCAAAAATTAATGTCAATTTGTAGTTATTGTAGTCATTTGTACCTCCTTTAGGACGTGGCGTGACAGCGCGTCGCTGTCGTATGCCTCGGCGCACTACAACATGGCCCTGGCGCATGTGGTAGTTTACCTCCCGACACACACTCCTTCTTTTGCCGCTTGGTCAATTGCTATGAAAGACGGATACAGGTTGCTCAATATTCTCGGAAAAGGCTCATTCGGGCAAGTGGTCAAGGCTGTCGACCCCAAGGGTGCTCTAGTCGCCATCAAGATGATCGAACTCGAGACCGACTACAACATCAACGATATCCTCAATGAAGTCAATTTACTGCGCGCTGTGAGCTCCCCCTATGTGACCAAACTGTTTGACGTCAAGGTCAAGGAAGCCACTCTCTGGCTCTGCATGGAGTACTGCGGCGTCGGCTCGTGCTACGATTTGATCAAAGCAGTCGGCCCGCTCCCCGAGGACGCTGCTGCCTACATCCTCAAGCAGATTTTCCTTGGACTCGACCATATTCACGCCAACAAAATCGTTCATCGAGACATCAAGTCGGCCAATATTCTCATCACCGACTCGTACGTGGTCAAGGTCGGCGACTTTGGAGTGGGGGCCCAGATTACCGCCACGATGCCAGAGCGGGGTACGTTTATGGGGACTCCCTACTGGATGGCACCTGAAATTATCACCCAGAACATGTATGGCCCTGCGGTCGATATTTGGTCCACCGGCATCGTCGCCATCGAGCTCATCACAGGCAAGGTACCCCACGACAACTTGGCCCCAACTCGCGCCATGATGAAGATTGCCGAAGGACCTCCTCCCAAGCTTGGTCGTTGGATCAAGGGCCAAAACGTCCTTATCAGCTCCACCTTTGTCCGTACCACAGCACAGTGCCTCGAGAAGGACCCTGAGATGCGCCCTACTGCCCAGGACCTGGCGAGCTCCAGGTGGAATGATTGCATGTGTCCGCCGTCTTCGTTCAAAGCATTGGCCCATGCCCTCGCAACGTCCTCAAGTGCCAGGGAGGAGAGCTGCAATGGCGGCGTCATGATCCAACTCACCGGTGGACAAAAGACCAGGAGCGATCCCGACAAGGGCTGGCAGTTTGCAAGCCCCCAAATCGAGAGCCCGCCTGTATCACCATTGCCTTCTGCCCCTCATCACAGGCCATTGTCTCCAGCGAGCCCCAGTCGACTCAACTCACCTTGGATGCCTGCCGCCAAGGGGCGCCTGCACCCGCAACAGCAGCAGCCGCAGCCCCTCTACTCTTCCTGGTATCAAACATATCTCGACCCAGCCTTTTCTCAAGTTGAGAAACGCTCCAAAAAGGCAGAGGCCAGGTCCAAAATTGAGCGATTGCACGCTGCATTTGCCAAACTCGATTTGGAGTTTCCAGGGTTCTCGCAAGCATTGACTGAGGAGTTTGTGGCCCGTGTGACCAAGTATCCCTGTGCTTAAGTAGATTTATTAGATACGTAGAATAAGTGCTAGCATTGTGACGCTGGCGTGATCCCACATCTGGCATCCACGGTGGTGTGGGGGGGGGTTGGGGCTGGATGCAGCAGGCGTCTCAAGCGTGGCACAGCAACTCCCTCTCACCCTGATTGCACTGGCTGCATGCTGTCAGTTTAATTTCAACCCCCGATGCCCTCGAATGCGCCCGCCGTAACTACAACTCTTGCTCTCGCTGCCGCTGCCACTATCATGGGCCCACTACCCCTATCGGCTTTGCGATCTCAACAACCCTGGCTGCGTGCTGCCCGTTTGTTTTTCTCGTCCTGCTGTTGGATCGCCTCATCACAGTACCGTATGCGACTATATTCCCACCAAAGTGTCCCCTCCCTGCACTCTGAACCCCCCTCCCGTACAGTCTGTCTGTTTATGTTTTTTTTTTGCTCTTGCTCTTGCTTGCCGCGCGCCGTGGCCGCCTCCCACCACCCACACCTTGACCTCAACAAATACTGGCCTCCTTGGCTCTGTAATTTTAGAATTGCTGACTGCGTGCTGTCACTTTACTTTTCAGCAGACTACTACCTGCGCTTCTGGGCCACCACCGACTGTCGACCACCACGTCGGCTGATGGTTTAAACTGTATTGTAAAAGTAGTGCGAACCAATTTGCCTAAGCTACATATTTTGGCTACGCGTTTATTATTTTCTGGGTTTGGAGTGCTGAGCAGTGGCCTCCTCGAACCGAGAGATTGGTGTCGCGGTGCTGGGCGTGCAGGCTGAGTGTCGTGTGTTGCTTGTTCGATTCCGTGTGCTACTTATTGATACAACTGTTTCTTTTGTTATGGGTAGCTTGTACACCGTGCTGCAGTGTACATCCACCAAGGCATGCTAGACAGGCCCAGGCATACAGCAGACACCCAAGAATCTCAGCAACGGCGCCACAGACACCAATCCCGGTACCAACACTTTTATCTAGAAACCTTAATATCCTAGCAACAGCAAAAACATTTGAAAACATCACCCGCGCCGCCAAGCGCGTGCCATGCACAGACCCAAACGCCACACAGCTACGCACGTGGGGTCAAAAAGATCCAAAAAAAGAAAGAATCACTCCGTTACAGGGAATTGAACCCTGGCTTCCGCGGTGAGAGCGCGACGTCCTAGCCACTAGACCATAACGGATCTTGTTAAGTGTGAAAGGTGTTGTTTTATTTGGAAGCATAAGAAAGCAAAATTTAGCTGTGTCTATTAGCGGGGACTACATGCTTATTTGCTACAATGTCGCCGCTGAGTTAGTATGAAATTTTGCAGGCAGGGACGGCCGCTGACACACCGCCAGTGGCACCCAAGCCCGGATTTTTTTAGACTTTTGTCAACCCATGGTCAGCCGCGACCTCCCAATGCGACCGAACGGGCATCTCTGACCGATTTGGTCGAGGTGCACCTGCACCAGGTGGTTACGCGCATCTCCTTCTCCGAGAAGGCACCGCTTATGATCTCGTAGGTTGTGCACGAGAATATGATGATTTCTGTTCCTGGTCAGCTGTGCGAAGCCCTGCTCGCGGACGGTATCCTGCCCCCTCTTTTCAGTGGGCGACTCCTCTTTCGCTGTACTGGGCTTCGACAGCTCATCCCCGCGTGGCCGTCGCTTTCACTATTGCCAAGCTTCCTGATACGGACGCTTTTATTGGCGAGCAAGGCCAGGCCAACAACGTCCCGAGAATTGCCCACCGCATCGCCGATAAGATGCGCGGTCTTGTCGCCTTCTGGCAGCGCGAAGCCAATTTACTCCACACTAGCTGTGGCCGCACCCTCGAAGGTGCAGTCGATTTAGGCTTTACGTGCTACGTGCCTCACGATGCCACCCTCGTGAAAGGTCTTGGACCACCAGGTGGACTTTGTGCGGGAAGAGCACTTCAAGGCTTGCTCATATTGCCAACCCCTTGCCCATCGCCGCAGGAATTGACGGGGCGCTCCTTTGTGTACGAAGTGCCGTGCCACCACAGCGCATGGGCCCACTCTTTGCACCGCCCCCAGCAGTCCATTAGGTCCTCTGGGGCGAGCCAGAGCTCCACCATCTCAACCTCCAACTCCCGGCGCAACTTCTCTGAAACTCACCAAACTACGGCAGGACCCGGCGCCTCACCCCATGAGTGGCACTAGCGCCTCGACTAAGCGCGCCAAGAAGGCAGAGCGGAACCGCGCCTGGAGGGCCAAAAAAAAAAAAAAAAAAAAAAAAGGCCGCCGCCAGCGCTAGGCAAGAACGCAGAGTAGCCGAAAAGGCTCCCCACAACCCACCGCAACAACCCATCACCACCACAAACACCGAGTCCACGAGCCACTCCCCCCCCCCGACAACTCCGTCAGGGTCGAACACGAGAATGAGATTGAAAATTTTGACGCAGAAGATACCAATGGCTCCCTCACCGTCACCCGCGAGGCCGATGTCATTGTCGAGGCCAACAGCGCTTTCGAGGCATTTTTAGTCTAGGTTTGCTTAGACGAGTGGGGGTGGGTCGCTGGTGGGATGCCTAAGCGAAGAGGCCCACTTTTTCGAGCTGCTGGCTGATATAATTCGAGCCCTTTCAGAAGCTCTGTTCCCTGGTGAGCAGTAAATAGTCAAGCATCAAAGAAAAAAAAATTCTGTTTTACAAAAGGGCCATATTTTTAGACTTCATTTATAGAATGTTGGTGATCATGCAATCACTTTTTACTCTGACGCCACACATTGCCACATATGGTGATATAATCACTGGTGGCGGTTATTTTGCGGCAATTGATATGGGGTCGCTTAGGCCGGATAAACTCGTCGATATCAACGTTTGTAATTGCCACAAGTTAACGACCGTTGACCTTTAGCACTGCCATATAGCACTTGATACATAAATTAAAGCCAGCCGACGTGGAAACTGCACCGGTGTGCACCGATAAGCATGCCCTAATGGCACCATTCCATGCATGCGACCGTCCAAATTGGGGTTGACTCACACCTTCCCCCACACTATTCAACATGGCGAAAATTGGCTCGAGCATATCGAGCGATGAGCTTAATCCCACTGAGCGCATTGTTTCACGATATTCAGTGGCCCAGGAAGAAATGGAGGAGCTCGAGATGCGTCGTACGAAAACGCGTGAAACTTTACTGAGCCAAATGGATAGCCAGTACCTCGAAGCTCCACACACCACTCTTGATGCTGTTGACAGAGTACGTAACGACGGCCAGGAGTACGAAGATATTGATCCCGAGTTGGTGACCTGGGACGGCCCCGACGATCCGGCCAATCCCCGCAATTGGAGCAAGCGCCAAAAGCATCTCATGACCTTTTATGCCTCACTGTTTTTATTTATTCCACCCGTTACTTCGACAGTGCTCAGCCCTGCCGTTTCGAGCATCATGAAGGACTTTAACGAAACTAACTCTGCTGTTGGCGCTCTTATGGTCTCGATCATGCTCATCGCCTGGTCTTTATTTATTCTTGTTTGTGCTCCCTTGTCAGAGGTCTATGGCAGATGGTTTGTGCTCAACCTGAGTACCGGCTGGGGTATGATTTTTGATATTGCATGCGCGGTGGCGCCAAACACGGCAGCTATGCTGTGCTTCCGGTTCATTGGCGGTATATTCAATGGTGCGCCGCTTGCAGTCGCTGCCGGAACAATTGCCGACCTCTATGATGAGCAGGACCGCATGTGGCCATTAGCAGTGCTCTCCATTGCCCCCAGCTCAGGCCCGGCCATTGCACCCATTATTTCTGGCTTTGTGGTACAATATCTAAATTGGCACTGGGTGTTTTGGATCACAGCCATCATGACTGGCGTCGTGCTGGTGGTCGGTGTGGTGTTTTATAGAGAGACCTATGCTCAGGTGCTTCTTGGTCGCAAGGCAGCGCGCCTCCGCAAAGAAACTGGTAACCAAAACCTGCACACTATTTGGGAGGTCGACAAGGTCCCATTTTGGACCAGTCTGCGCATGGCCCTAATCCGTCCGGTGCTATTTGTGACAACACATCCAATTGTCTTCTTTCTTGGACTGCACATGGCATTTGTCTACGGGTTTATGTACCTGATGATTGTGGCTTTTCCTACCCTGTGGGAGGAAGAATATGGCTACAGCACGGGCATCACGGGCGTCATGTACTTGTCGCTATTGTTGGGACTCAATGCTGGTGTTTTTGGGTTCACACCGGTAATGAAGATGCACAACGATAAGAAGAAGCGCGAAGGCAAGTTCACGCCCGAGGAGTTTATGTTTTACATGCCTCTGTCCACCGTCCTCATGTCGATCGGCTTGTTCTGGTACGGGTGGAGCGCTCAGTACAAGTTGATGTGGATCATGCCAGAGATTGGAGTGTTTTTATTTGGCCTTGGTCTTTTTGTTGTATTCCAGGCCATCCAGTCGTATCTGGTTATCCTTAATACCCGCCTCGCTAGCTCAATCATTGCAGCCGCTGCCATGTTTAGAACCACTTTTGGTGGTACGTTCCCATTGTTTGGCAAGGCAATGTATGCCAAACTTGATTATGGCTGGGCTAATTCTGTTTGTGGGTTTTTAATTTTGGTCTTGGGGCTGCCTGCTCCGATCCTTATCTACATTTATGGCGAACGCGCTAGAAAATGGATCGACGCCAGATATACGGTCAAATGAATTAATTAGCATTGAAATTGACCTTGTATGTATATTGACTCAAAACAGTCACCAAGTAACCGCTCGAGTGGTCATCATGCATACTCCTAGCTATAAAATGCCTCATTTTCTTGACAAACTACATGGTGGCGAAAGTTCAAAGATACGACCTGACCAATGTGTCTGAGGCCGCTGCAATTGCAGCCGGCATAACTTTTGTTGATGGATTTGCGGATAATTGCGTTTTCAGCAAGTTTCACCCCGACATTTTTGGCGCCAAGCCAACCCTCCAAGAACCTGAGCTCTCTCGACGCAAAGCCGCTGTTGGAGCCATTAGAGGCAAAGCTCTCTATCGCGACGTGCTTTCGGGAAAGCAAATATTTTTCAATCTCGAGGAAGATGGCAAGGCCAAGGCCACTGCTTGGTATAACTTGCCTGAGCCGATGCAAATCAAGCTTTCATGGTCGCAATGGGTACGCTATCAGCTCTACAGAGCATGGCACTGGATTGAATGCCATGTTATCAACCGAAGCCTCATGAAGGAGTATTATTGGATGCCTGAACAAGTTGAATTTGCAAACTTGATGCACGGTACCGGCCTTACCCCTGAGCAGGAAGAAAAGCACCTGGAGGCTTTATCGACCAGTTCGTATAAAGAGCTTGAAAATTTGCGCTATCCTGAGGAAGATACCTTGTACCTGCGCATATTGTGTGCATCCAAAACACATGGCCATGGCCGCGGCTTTGGTTCCAAAATCCTCATCGAGTCACTGGCCTATTTCAAGGCTCACGACACCACATTTGAGTCCTCAAAGGGTACTGCAACAGGTCCTGGCAAGGTCAGTCTCGTTCCAACCGAGGGCAATGAGCCGTTTTACCAAAAGTACGGGTTCAGGACGGTGTACGAGCGTGAGATCAAGAATAACAGGGCTTCTTGTATTTCCAAGGTTATGGACAAGCTGTTATAGTTTATATAGATTGTTTTGATTTCGGTTGGGCGTTTGGGTCAAGCGGTCACTGGAACCAGCTCAACTCCAGTGTCAAATTTGGGTCCACATCATGGAACAGTGTGGACAACCGCCTGCGCTCTTTGATTACTGGCTTAAACTTTACTATACATAACTATTACCAGCCTACAATGTCACGGCCCAAAACGCGGTAGATCTTGATAAGGCCGCTCTGCAAATCGCCAAACCTAAAACTCTCCTTTTTGGAGTCAAAAACGTGCAGCTTCTTTTTTGTACCATCAAACTCCTGCACAACGTAGACGCTGTTTGCCACGTTCTTGTGGTATTTTTGTAAGGGCCCCTTGGTACCGGCAAAATTGGCCTCGACAAACACGGCGATGTCACCTGGACGAATAGCATCAATCTGGTGCACACTGGCGCCGCCAAAGTTTTCATAGATTGACACACCAAAAGTGCCCTTGATTGGCGGCAGCGCGGTCGGGATCTGGTCCACGAGCGACTTTACAAACGCCGAGGTGTGCTGGACTGCATGGGCCTGCGAGGCGAGCCCATACACTTGGACACCGATTGTTTGCGAGTACTTGGCGAGCTCTGCAGAATCAATCTTGGGTGGCGGCACGACCTGCTGCGACACCTGCGCCCGCGCAGGTTGCTGCTCGTCGTAGGCCACATTGATGTGCACCTGGCTGAGATCGCTGTTGATGATATAGACGTCGTGATGCTTGACGATGCGCCCACGCTTGTTTGCCTCGCTATTCTCAAACTCTGCAAGCACCTTTTTCGGGTCGATGGACGAGGGCAGACCGCGGTCCTTGGTGAACCACAACGTCTCGGGCTCGAGGTCGATCTCGCCGGTGGAGCTGACGCTACGCACGCTGCGCACGCTGCGCACGCTGCGGTGACGCCCGAGCTCGTGCGATGTGGGCGCAGAGCTAGGTGCATGAGCCGCGGGCGCCACGGGCGGGGGCGACATGGGCGCCTTGCGCGGCGGCGACTGCGGGATGGGCGGCGATTTGACTGTGGGCGACTGCACACGCGGGACCTGAGGAGAAACCTGAGGAGCCGTGCGAGGAATAGGCGGTGCAGTGCTGGGCGGTACGCTCGGAGGGAACGTGGGCGCTCTCGTGGGGATAGGCGGCGACTGCACGCGAGGTACTGGCGGCGCGCCAGACAAAGGCGCCGGGTGAGCAGGAACGGCAGGGGATGCTGAAGCTGCTCCAGAAGGAACCGCGGGTGGTGAAGTCGGCACCGCAGGCACGGCAGGAACTGCAGGCGCAGCTCCGGGCACAGGCGCCGGTGGGCGCGTAGATGTAGGCACAGGCGGGGCTGAAAAAGTTTCAGGTACCTTGGGAGGTGGCGGAGGTGCTCTAGAAGCTGTGGGCACAGGTGCAGAAGCAGGAGCGGCCACAGGAGCGGCCACAGGCAATGCAGGCACGGCGGGAGCACTCGGAGCAGGTGGAGTAGCAATTGTACGGGAGTCCTCTTTCTCCTCATCAGCTTCGTAGGCCGTCTCGCTATCGGAAACGACCGTGTGCAACTCTTGCTGGCGGGTACTCAAAATCGGGTTGATCCGAGGAGGCGCTGCTGCCGGGGGCCCCTCGCTGGCGTCTGAAAACTCGTCTTCACTAGAAGATTGCTCCTCAGTGGCGAGCCCCAAATCGGTTGTTTGAGCGCTGTGGACGGGCTCGGGCGCGGTGGGGGCCAAAGTCGATGTGGGCGCGGGTGCCGGGGGTGCTGAGGGTGCCGAGGGCACAGCAGGCACAGAAGGCACTGTGGGAGCAGGAGCATGAGCAGGCGCAGCTGCCGGTACAGACAGATCAGACCTAGGAGCAGGAGCGGTGCGGCCAGGGACTGCCGGCATAGAGGCAATACCGCGCGATTCATCGGCAAGACGCGGCGGCGTGGTGCCAACGGGGGGTCCCGTGGGAGGCCCCGTGGGAGGCTCCGTGGGAGGTCCCGTAGGGGCTAGCTCATCATCTTCAGCCAAAGTCTCGGTTTCTGTGTCGCGTGCTCCAATCAGCGTCTCTGTATCGCCATCGCCGGCTGGCGTTCCTTCCGGCGTACTCTGCCTGATTTCGTGCAAATCAGTCTCATTCAGGTCCTTGGCCAAGCCGTTGGCCTGACTTTGAGTATCGTCCTCGGGCTCTCCCACCTCTTCCTCTTCTTGTTCACCGCCATGGGCCTCCTCGTACTCAACACTGGCAAGGTAGAGCTCGCGCTCGAGATCAGACATGGCACTGATGTCCTTCTTTTTAACCTTACGCGGCGCGCTGGCTTCGGTTTTGCGGCCAAGCATCATGCCGAGCGAGATACCGCCCACATTACCGGCGCCAGAAATGCGGGCCATACGCTCGCGCAGCGCAATCATATGGGCCTCCTCTTCGTCATTTGCACCCTGGCTTGGTGTGCGCTCAACTTTGCTCGCCTTTGGAATGGCTGGGCGCGCAGTGGGGGCGGCAGCGGCAGCGGCGGCAGAGCCCTGGGGCGGTTGCAAAGGGGCAGCGGCGGGGGCGCTCAAAGCACCGCCCTCCACAAGCTCCTCCTCGGCCTGCTCTTCAGGCTCTTCGCTTTGATGCTCCTGCTCGCGCTCGCGGTTGCGCAGCTCCTCCTCAATCCGCAGCTTCTCGTCCTCCTGCTCCCGGCGCTTGCGCTCCTGCTCCTCGCGCTGCTGCATCTCCTGTTCCTGCTTTTGGATGAGCGCGAGGCGCTCCTTGATGCTCACGCGCGGCGGCGCAGCCTCGTCATTGGCCTGAGGCTCACGGCGTTTGGGCTCGGGCGACTCGGGGAACGAGAAATTTAGTCGGCTGCTGCCGGTGTTTGTGCGCCGCACGGGAGCGGTGGTGTCTTTCTCGGGCTCGGGCTGCGCGTCAAACATTCCTCGGCGTGACTTGAAGTTGCTCGACAGGTCAGAGCCGCCAGCAGTGGTCTCTTTGGGGAGCTCTTTCTTGGCCTCAGCGACAGGCTCAGCCTTGGGAGCCACGGCAGGCTCGATCTTCGCCTCTTTGGGCAGCTCTTTGGGAAGCTCTTTGGTTTCTTTAATCGGGTCAACCTTGGCCACTACCGGCTCAGCCTTGGCCTCGGTAACTGGCTCAACCTTGGGCCCACCAAGCTCAGCCTGCACAGAGTCAATGGAATGTGTGGCTGCAGGTTTCTCGTCAATTGGCTCGTCTGCAGACTCTTGCTCATTATCAGAGCCCCAATCATCCTCAACCGCAGCGTGCACGGGCTTGGGCACTGCAGGAAGGGGCTCAGCCACGGGCGCCACCACGGGTGCTGCTACAGGCTCCTGAGCAACTTTGGCAGTTAATGCGGGTACTGCCGTAGCCGCCGCAGCCGATTGAGGTTCAACAGCCGTAGTCTCAGCCTTCAATTCCACATAGTCGACCGGAAACATACCCTCAAACTTTTGGCCGTCCTTGGTGTAGTGACCAAAGTACCACTTGTCGTCGGGGATCTCGGTCACGGTGATGACTTGCCCAACATCGAACGGCAGGTCGTCGTCTTGCTCGAATTCGTACTCGTACAGGGCGCAAACCGCAAAGGGCACCGCGGGCATGAGTAAGATTGGTGGGGTCGGAGCCAAGGGTGTGGTAATAAAGGGATTATAGGAATTACTGCACTGGGCTGGGTGCATCGGCTAGGCTCATCAGGCGCAGGCAGATCACAGACCAAATTACCAGCCATGCCCACCACCTCACATAATAATGCATTCATAAATCATTCTACATAAACGAACGTGTTGCCGCTCTTGGTCGAGTAGAGCATCATGCGCTCCGCACGGGACGCCTCGCTCGACAACCGCTGCTGTACATTCATAATATAGGCCTTTTGCCCCGGATTGAGGCTCGCAATGCGCCGGCGCCATTCATCCTCATTGTGGGGCGAGATCTGGCAGATGGCATTGATGATCTCGTCCTTGAGGTCGAGGCAAATCACGGGCGCGGCGGCCAGATCGGCAAGGTACTGGTTGATTGATTCTTGACATTTCTCCTCAAGCAGCCAGCGATGCTTGCGGCCCTCGCTCTTGCTCGACTCGCCAATGTGCACAACCCGGCGGGCCACCTGGTCAGAGCTCGGCGCTTGTTGGCCAGCCAAGTTGCGGTCGCTGTCGCGGCGCTCAAGCGGCTCGGGTTCAAGCGAAAGCTCAATACGCTCGTGAACCGCGTGCGTCTTAGTGCGCTCGGCCGTAGTTTCTGCCATGGCAAAGTTGACCAGCTCTTCAATACCAAAATCAAAGTCGGTCTTGGAGGCCACAACCTTGACCTTGAGGGGCTTGAAGTTGTGCGACATACTGACAGAGTGCATTTGCTTGACAATCACTGCGTATGGAATGCCCTCTTGGCGGCAGTACCGCAGTAGCTCCTCGCTCGAAGCAAATGTGGGGGCGATATCGGCACTAATCTCGTTAGTCCAAAGCTGCCGCGCCACATCAATACACGCCCCATGAATGTTGGACTCGCTAAATGTAGTGACCAAAAATTGACACCGCGAGCGCGCCGTGGCGTTGGGAGGCTCGAGCTTGCGAGTATAGTCGAGCAGCTTGTCGAGAGCCAAGTTGAACCCCACAGCCTTTGTAGTACCTGAATCCAGTAACTCGTTGGTAAAGTGCTTGATCAGGGTATCGTAACGACCACCAGCCGCCATCACGGCGCGCTTATTTTGGTGGTGCTCAAGCACCATTTGGAACATGATGCCCTTTTCGTAAAATTTGGGGTGATAGTGCGAGAGAGGTGCCAAATAGATGGGGCACGAGACTCCGAAACGACGCACGAGCGTGGTAACACTCTTGAGGTAGTGCAAAATCGGCATGATGCGCTTGTGGGACTTGATCTCGAGCAGTTCCACGAGACTCGATTCCGGGGCCTCGATCGATTCATAAAAGCCCATTTTTTCCCACAAGTCAAGCGAAATGGAGGAAATGGTGCTCTTGGCCAAAAGCTCGCGCCGCACGCTGGCACGCGCGGGGCCAATGCCGGCCTCGCCCAGCAGTGAGAGCGCGCCATAGTGCTGAGGGGGCGTAAAGCCGCAATAATCGAGCACCTCGCTGAGAATATCGCAATGGTTGATGTAGATGGCGACATTTTCGCGGTCCATGTAGGGGGCAGATAGCACTGCATCGACCATAACCTTGATCGCCTCGGCGTCCTGAAAAGTCTGGTCCAAGGTGTGCGAGTCTTGACTACCGCTCAAAATATCGAAATCAACCTCAACTGCCACGCGCGGGTGATGGCCCTCCACATCTTGGCGGAATACTGTACCAAACGTAAAGGTCTTGGCAAACGGCGAGGGCAACTCGGCAAGCCGCCGCGCATAAGGAAGTGTCAGGTCGTATGGCAGCTGCAGCACGTTACCGCTTGTGTCAAGCAGCTCAAACACTTGGGTGCTCTGATAAAGGGCTGAACGCGGCAAAATGCGCGACCTAAAATTGTTTTCTTCGACTGCAGCATGGACCCGAAACAGGGCTCGCAACCGGTGCACCACCTCTGCCCGCTGGATAACCCCCGAACGAGTTTGAGGTTCCTCCTTTTTCTTGGAAATTGAGCGATCATAAAGCACTTGCTGGGCCGAAACTAACGGCTGGGCAAACAGGGCGTTGCACACATCCTTGATGCTCGAGTTATCCTTGGAGTCGACAATGCTCTTGATTGCGTCCTTGATGGTGAGTTCTTCACTGCTGAGAGGGATATCGCCGTTTTCAAGTAGCTGTGCCGCCGAGGGTCGCTTGCTAGGGTCATGGTCCAACAAACTCTTGACTAGCTTGCGCTCCCGCTCGTAGCGCCGGGCCATAAACGGGGTCGGAATCTCGATGGTGGCAAGGCGCAGCCTCCTAATAATTTGCACACGCTCCATTTCGGTTGACATGGGATAGACCATCTCAAAGTAAATGATCCCCAGCGAATAAATATCAATCTTTTCATTGTAGTTGCCGCACCCGCGGCGTAGCTCAGTGGCCACATACAGCGAGGTACCCACATCAGTCGTCAAATCATCCTCATTTTCGAGCTGCGAAGACGAGTTGGCGCTCGAGGCTTGAGGAGTCTGCGCCACACTACGCGCGAGCCCAAAGTCACCAATCTTGACATTTTGCGCCTGGTCAATAAAGATGTTTGTGGGCTTGAGGTCACGGTGAATAATGCCCTGGCGGTGAATGTAGGCAAGTGCCTCGACAATTTCGCGGAAAAGGCGCCAGTACTCGACCGGCGTTTGCGACAACCCAGTCTTGATCAAGTCTTTGAGAGTGTGATTCTCGCAGTACTGCATCTGGATGTACAGCGTACTGCGCTGCACCGGTAGTGGGATCCGCTTAAGTTTGCCAGTAGTGCTGGCTTCGGGCACCGGCTCATGGTCACTATCGCTGTCGCTATCACTGCCAAACTGGAACCCCGACGAGCTCGAAACGTGCGAGCTAAACAAGTCCAGCTCGCTCAACGAGTACGAGATACGTGGGAATCCGGGCTGCTCAAAGCTCTGGTTGGCACTCACGCTGGCACTGGCACTAAAACTAGGCTCCTTGCTCACGCTCAGAATCTCGCTATTGTTTTCTGTGCGCGACTCGCTCGGGGCCCCACTTTGGCTAGGATCATCGCCGAGCTCAGGCTCCTGGGCCTGCTCCTCGAGCCACACAGTATAGTAACGTACAACGTACTGGTGATCAAGCCTGCTCAGCAGCACAACTTCCTGCAAGATTTGGCTTAGAGTCTTTTGAGTAGCTTGGACCTTTTTGATTGCATAGACGCGACCGTCCAGCTTGTTTCGGGCCTTGACAACTTGGCCAAACCCGCCACGACCGAGCACAACGCCCTCGTCAAAGTCATTGAGGTAGCGCGAGTAAAACGCGCGATCCCTGTCCTGGGTTGAGTGCGAGTAGCGCCGACTGCCGTTACCCCCCGTGGCCTCGATTGTGCCCTCGTAGCCGCCACCAGTGCGGGCAAAAGAGTCCATCAACAGCTCAAACGCAGTGGGGCGGCGCTTGGGGTTTTCAGCAAACACCAACTGCAAAAACTGCACGAGCGACGACGGCCAATTGTCGCGCTCAGCTTTGAGTAACCGTTCGGGGCACGCATACGCCTCGGTGATTTGTATGCCGCACAGCGCTTGCACCAGCACTACACCCAGCTGCCAGATATCGGTTTTGCGCGAGGGGGCTGCGAGGCCCTCAGGGGGTACCCATCGCAGCTGCTGGCCGCACTTTTTGGTTGTGGAACTAAAGGCATGCGCGCTATTCATCTGGCACAGCCGGTAAAATAGCGAGGGGAAGCACAACATCAAACTGTTTTCGCCCGTTTCGGGGTCTTTGTTGACGGTGATTGAGTCGGGCGACAACGATTTGTGCACGATGCCCGCTTTGTGAAGGCCCTCAAGCCCTTCGAGCAATTGGACGGCCCACGACTTGGCAACGCGGATACTAACCGATCCAACTGCATCCACAAGCTCGGTCAAGGTGCCAATGCTCCAGTGGGGGCACAACAAAATTACCTGCTGGCAAGGCTCCTCTGAGCGGGGCAACTTGTAGCGGCCAATCTGGTACTCATAGAGTGGCAAAACATTGGGGTGGTGCAAGTCACGCACGGCTTGCAGCTCGGCCTCTAGCGCATTGAGTTGTTTGCGGCCCTCGGGAGTCTCCCAAAACATGTTTTCCATTGGGATGTGCACCGCCATCAGCGGAACTTCCCATTCTTCATGCCTCTGAAGGGGCAAAACAGGCGCTGCAAGGTACGCATCGCCCATAAATGTAGTGGCTACCGGCACACCATACAAAATTTGTTGAAACTTGATGCTAGAGCCATTGGACTGGCGTGCGCAAATGGGGCGGTCAAATGTAAACACATCCGAGGTTTCGGGTATGAGTGTGACTTGTTGTTGCTGTGTTTCCTCGGGCTGACCGTTCCGTTGCAGCTCTTCGACCACCATCTCGTCAAAGTCTTTTTTCTTTTTCTGTTCTTGAATTTCGGCCTCCTTGCGCTGCCTCTCCAGAGCAATTTGCTTTGCTATTGATTCCTGGTTGATACGGCGTGTGCGATCCTCGTCCAAGCTGGTGGATTCGTGCGACATGCGCGCGTACTCGTCAAGCTGATCCTTGAGGTTGGACGTCACTTCAAAGATCATTTCCTCGCCCTTGCGCTCCTTGAGGGTTTCGCGCACGCTCTGCATGAGCCGCTCTAGCTGTTTAGGGTGCAAATCATTCGAGCTGAGAATCGAAATCTCGGGCAAGGTTTTGGGGTACGTGCCCGACATGGACACCTTGAGGGTGAGGTCAATGGCTGATTTGTACTCTTGGGTAGGTTGTAGGTGAATGGTAAACTGTGGAGCACTGGGTTTATTCCACACTTTTTTGCGTTCAAGCTCGCAAAAGTCCTCCATGTAAATTGCCTTGAGAGCCTCGACCTCATTCTCTTGAATTTCGGCGTAGTCCATTTTATGCAAGGATTTGTCGCGGTTGAGTTGCTCAATTCAGTCAATGCCAAGCTCTAAAAGGAGAGATCGAGGTGCTTAGTTGGAGCTCGAGGGTGGGAACCTTTTTGGTGATGGGGGTAAGCCTGGCTCCATGTGTCTGAATTCATATAGCTTACCTTGACATAAAGTACTTAAGCTCAAGACATATGCACAATTAATAAATAAGACTAGTCAAACCCATCGTCAGAGTCCATCTCGCCGTCGAGAATGATGGGCGCGACCGCCGACGTTTTAGTGCGCCTAGAAACCGACTTTTTCGGGTCTGGTTTAGAAGCTTGCGCCCTGCGGGGCCGTTTAGGCACTTCTTCAACCTCAGAATCACTCAATTCAATCACCCTAGGCGCTGACTTCGGCGCTGGCTGGGCTTGGCGTTGAGTGGTCCGTCGCGGAGCACGTGCAGGGGCTTGAGCCGGAGTAGAACGACTATTACTAGTAGAGGCAGCACAAGCCGCGCGCACGGGCGGAGCATTGGCCTCATCGTCGCTACTTTCAATGGCAAACTCGCTGTCGGTGTCGACAGTCACATTAGCCTGGGCAACGGCCTCGCTCGTAACCACCGGCAGTGATCTGATACCAAATTGAGGCTCAGCTTCCGCATGAGTGAGGTTTTCAGTGCTCTTGAGTACCTCGATATCCACAAGCTCCTTGATGGCCGCCTTGTCGTCACGGTCAACAAATTGCGCAATTGCCTGGGTCATGCTTTTTTCGGGGATAACAGTGAGCTGCTGTGACTCCAAGAACTGCGAAACAAGGTCCTTGAGCTGCACCTTGTTGTCGATATGCTCCACGACCGCCTCATAATTGGCGGTACTCTTTTTCTGGAGTGGGTCGCGTTTCTTCATGTATTGTACCACATCATTCGAGTTTGCCACGCGACCAATAAACCGGTTCGAGAATCGGGTCGGGTTCTCCACGTCATAACCGCCAGAATAATCCACCCGCAGCCTAATGAGGGGTAGGGGAGGTTCCCCGTTGTTGGCTGGGTTGAGCAGGTGCCAGTCCTGCAACGCCTCGTCAATGAGTTCCTCAACCTGAACCTCCATCCAAGTAGTCACCTTTTCAGCAGCGCCACGACCGGTAACAATACCCGAATCCTGGCCAATATGCACGGTACGCATCTTGAAAGGGCGCACGGTTGTAAGAGGCACTTTTTCCATACTATAGCCATTGCCCTCAACCTCGAGAACACCGACAAACTTTTGCACTGCTTCGCCATCACACAAACTCGTAGCCACACTTGACCCTGGCTGCACAATGGCAAAATTTTGAGTGGTTTGCTCGGGGTCGATACGGCACTCGTGCTCATGCCCCCAAATCACAATATCAAAAAAAGAGGGCAGAAATTCCGGCGGCAGGTAATTTGTGGCCGAGTGGGCTGCCCTATTTTGGTGCACAACCAAGATATTAAAGTAGCTGGACTGGTCCGGCAGCACCCTAAACTTGACGCCATTGTTGCGGAACGTGCGGTGTAAACGCTCATCACGCACGTTGCTGAGACCGTAAATTGCCACTTTCGTGTCACCCTTTTGTACAATCAGGGGCGTAACCTCGATTTGGTCATTGTCCAGGACCCGCCCAAAGTAATTGATTAGCCCTGTAGCTGCCAGCGTGTCGAGGGGGCTCAAAAGCACAGCGCCGCCGCGATCGTCATGGTTTCCACTGATTGCAAAGACGGGAATAGCCACATTCAGGTTGGGATCCTCAAAATTTGCATAGTCGAGGTCATCCTCCAAGCTGAGCGAGCCGTGGTGCAGCAGCTCAAATTCAATGGGCTTGTCACCGAGGCAGTGTTCGCGTAGCGACTTGATCACCTGGTAAAGGGACCTCTTTGAGGGTTTGTTGATGTGAAACAGGTCGCCACCCTGGATGATAAAATCGACCTCCTTGTTCTTGGCTATTTTGAGGATCTCGTCGAACGTGTTGGCCGAGTCTGCGCCCCGCACCGCGTCGTGCTCATTGTAGCCCACATGGTTGTCGGTCGTGACCAGAATCCGCATGCTGACGAGCTGTGGGTCGAGAGATTGAGAAGAGCTGTGGAACCCCCTTCTTAGTGCCAGCTAGAACAGCTTTTGGTGCCTAAAAAGTTTGTACTTGTCGAATTTTAGTCTAAATTTTAAATGTGTGTGTGCTTGGACAGCTCCTGAGGGGTAGTCTTGCCCTCCAAAATGTCCTTGACCTTTTCGTGGATCTGCTTAAACGACCCAAATTCAATGTAGGGGATTTTTTCCTTGTCGCACCAGGTAATAAGGTCACGGCCCTCCTTGGCGAAAAGCAGGTCGGTCTCGCGAGCAGCCGACAAGTCCGAAACACCATCACCGCTGTAAAGCAGTACAGGGCGAGGGCTTTGGGAGGCGTAAGGGCGGATGCAGCGCGACTTGTCATGGCCAAAACCGCTCTCAGGGTGGCGGTACACAATGTCCCAAGAACCGTCGGCCTTGATGTCCACGTCGTTGGCAATAATCTCAACGTACTTGGCCGCCTCGGGGTCCACCAAACGGGAAAGCAACCCTTCGATAATCGGCTTCATACCGCTGCTCACAACAACAATTGGCACATTGTTGGCGCGGGCCCAAATGTAAAAGTCCTTGAACCCGGGGTCCAGAGTGATGTTTTTGGCCAAAATGTCAACGCACTCCTGGAACGAATTGGGGACGCTCTCGAGCATTTCACGGAAAGAATCACGGAATGTGACCTTGTCCTCAAGTACCTGGTGGTTGAGCTCGCGACGCTTCTCAACGCCCATGCCCAAATTGTCGGTCAAATAGTCGTTTGAGTCTTGCTCGGTAACAGTTCCATCCCAGTCGGTAAACAAAATGATCTTGGGGTCTGTAGCGAGGGCAGGTGTTTCACTCATTTGTTGGTCGGAAGTCAAGTGGCGAAGTTGCTCCTCCTGGGGCCCCATGCGTAATGCGCAATGATGTCATGGAATCTTCATGGCTTCGATGGATGTCTACCCCGCAAGTCGCAAGCCTTCATCGCTAAAAGCTGTGTGATTGTGGAAAAAACTTGGGTAATTTTAGACATTTCAAAACAGCAAACGCCGTGCAGAAGTTTCTAATGATGATGCCTGCGTGTGTCTCCCTCGAGCCCAGAACGGCGCTCGTGCTTGAAAATATTCGGCGGGATGAAGGCACCTGGAAAAACTTCTGGCTCGCTCACAAACCACTTGAGATTGTTGTACACGCAAAGTGCAGCCACGATGTCGAAGTCCAGCTCAGCGATTGACCAGAATAGCTGCGTGCACCAATCCGGTGAATTGGCCTTTTGCAGTGTCGCATCCACCCTCAGAGCTTAAAATGTAGGCAGCCTTACTTCACAAGGATTTCGCAGCTCCTGGAGGGTCGTTTCTGAGATGAATGGAGCAGGATGGTTGTGCTTCCGCTTTATGCTATCGCCAGCACGCTCAATGGCTGATAATTGTAGGATATACCTTCACAATACTCTCTAGCCATCATTAAACTTTATCTCGGCTTTTTATGGTGAACGCGCTGTTGACGAAAATTGATGGGTATAATTGCATAGAAGCTGTTGGGTCAACTTCTCTCGAGAGTTTTATTACACTGATACAGCGCACACTATTGGCAGAAAACAACTTACGGAACCCTTCACAGTATTTTTTCTGGGCTGGTTCGAGAAGTTGTTTCATTTCCTGCAGCTCGTGCAGGATGCAGGATGGGGATTCAATGCCTCGCGGATAAACTAGGCCGGCAACAAGTAAAAATTTTACATTCATAGTACTTTCTAGTCACTATTCAGTATTTCGTGTTGGCTACTTTGGGTACGATTGTTATTTTTAGGCCAGTGCATTTAGACGCGTCCGGCCCACTAATTACAATATACAAATAGCTTCTCCCTACAGCCTCTCCTTGTAACGAACAACAACAGCAAGAACAACCAGGGCATCTCGCAGCTCACCAAGCGGACCTTAGCTGCGGCAGCTGCTGCCGCTGTGGTGCCTCTGTCAACCTTGTCTGTAGCGACTGCTAAGCCTTTATTGTATATATATATATACTGTCCTTATATACCTCTCCTTACTCTGAGTGTGGCACGCCAGCCATGGAAGTCGGAATCCGCTGAAGAGCGCGCAAACTCACCGCATGTATGCTTTTAGCAGTACTGGCCTATACAGTTTAATAAATAATCAGTAGTCACCCTTGAGTTCATCAAGCTTGGTCTCGCTCTGCCAGCTCTTGATCACCCAGTCACAGGGCACAATAAAGGGCCCCTGGTGCTTGGCATACGTTGCACGGTTCGCCCGCTCATCACAGATCACATGAGTCAAGGTATCGAGAACAATCGCTGATATACGAGCAGACCCAAAGCGAAGCAAGCGAGAAACCTCCCTCTTGCGAGCGGGGTCGACCTCGGGATCAAAGTACACAACCATTCCCCAAAACATTAGCCCCCGCGTGTCACAGCAATCAGAGCCTTCCATGAGGCACTTGAGAGTATCTTGAATTTCGTCAGGGGTGCAACAGGGCTTGGGCAGAGCCCCTAGTTTGCGGTCCAGGTCCTCAAACCGGTGTTTGCGTACAAGACTGAATCCGGTACCATCCACCAGGGCCTGGGCTTCGTGCAGCGCCTCCTCGCTACTGGAAAAATAGTGCTCCGGCTCAAAGTGGAGGACGCGCGAGTTGTGGATGCAGTCGAATATCCAGCGCGGGTGCACTACGATATTGTTGGAGGCGGCAAAGGCAGAAATGCGGGGCAGATCTTGGTCTGAAACAACAAAACAGGAAGATTGATTGAGATCGCGCGTCAGAGTACCGCCATGTGATTTAATGAGCGCGCCCAGCTCTTCGGCCAGCATGTATCTGGGTTCACGAATATCGCCCGCCAAGTAAAAGCTGAGGCCATCAAATAAAAGCGACTCAACACAATACTCAACTTCCTGGTCTTGAAACTTTTGCTTCTTGACTACGCGGTCTGGCTGGGCCCTTTTCTCCCTCTTTATAGCGGTGGCTTCACCCCCCAGTTCCAGCAGCTGGGGCAGCGTCATTGCCTGCTCAGCAGACTTGTCCTGGCGAAGCGAGACAAACCGCGGGAACCTTAGGCTACAACCTGATGCAAACTTTAGGGTAGGCCAGACCTGGGTAGCCTTGACCTCAAACACGAGCGAGTCCTTGGGGTCAATATATTTGTGGGGTACCTCGGCTCCGAGGTGAACATTCTGAAATGGTTTGTCCTGCCACTTATTCTCGGTAAGATGCTGGACCAGCTCGTACATAGCCATACAAAACCCGTTGCCCACTTTGCACACCGAAAAGTATTCACCCGCGTCGTTACGCACTGCGCACAAAAAGGATGCCAAAAAGCTGCCGCGCTTACCGCGCCCATAATACCCTCCGATAACTACCAAGTCAAAGTTCTCGCCCTCATAGCCCAGCATAAACTCGGGCTTGACCTTGAGCCACGCATCATTAAAGCCATCTACCGTGTATCTTGCCAATGGGTTTTTCAGAATGAGACCCTCAGATAGCTGCGAGATAGCCTTTTCAAATTGCACGCGGACCTGGTCTGCTCGTTCCGCCTCTGTGCCCTTTGCTTCAAGAAAGGGAACGACCTCTACCCGGCCGCGAGCGGCCTCGACTTGGGACTTGTCAAGGACTTGCTTTAGGGCCCGTTTACGCTCCTTGAGAGCGACCCTAGTCAAATCTTTGCCATTAAGGTGGACTATATCAAACGCCATAAACATGGGGTTCCATACGCCCATATTACCCGAAGCTGCCTGCTTGACCTTGTTGAGCGGGCAGATTTCATTGTTCTTTGAATCGTAGGCAAGCATTTCACCATCAAGAATACAAGTGTGGATTTTGGGATTAATTGCAGTACCCAGAAACGGGCTCAATGACCCCTCGCTGCGCGTGCCGCCATACATATCGGTGTACTCCTTGCCCTTGCGGCTAAAGTAGCGCACGCGCTGGCCCGACTCTGCCCAGTGTATTTGCATGCGTTCGCCATCAAGCTTCTCTTCAATGTAAAAAGTATTGGGCATCTTGCCCACAATCATCTCAAACTGCTCCATTGCCTTTTTGTGGAATTTTGAGCGTTGCGGCTTGAAGCACGAAAGCGGTTTGATATCGTGATCCTTGGCTTCAAGGCGCACATCCTGATCGTAGAGGTGGTGGCATACTACCTTGAGGTCGTTGGTGACATTAAAGAGCGCGCGTGCATCGGGGTGCCAACAGTGGAAAAAAGTGTGCTCAGAGACATGCAGGTGCATTGACCCCAGGACAATTCGAACAAGCCACTTGAGCTCAAGCGCGTTCATCTTTTGAATAAGGTCTTTAAAGAGCTCAACTTGTCGGGGAAATTTGGAGTCGCTGAGCTGGGCGAGTGAGTCGAGCACATCGCCAATCGACATTTTCGAGAAGTCAATCGTGGTATCACGGCGTTCAAGTACATCATAGGCAATCTCGGCAAAGTTACCGGCCGTACGGCCCTTGGAAGCGCGAAATTCCATCAACCGTTTGGCGTCGCGCGACGAGCTATCGAGCTGCAGAGCAGAAGTCAGTATCTTGCCGAACTGCTTTTCCTTGATGTGATAAAGCCGGCGGGAACTATCAGAGTCAAGGTGAGGCAGAATCAGCTGAAATGCGGGGTAAATGTCTGGCCCTACGATGCTTCGCCATTTGGATATAAAGCCGTTGATCACCTCGATCCGTAAATCACGGATGCCACTACCGCTCAGATTAGAAATTCTTTCGAAAAACAAGACAATGACTTTAAATTGCGGCAATGGGTTGTCATTATGCGGCGGTTCAATGTCCATGCAGTAACAGCAGCAGTCAGCTCAGGGAGACCTTAAAATAAATAAAGTCAAATAGAAAATATCTGAGGACGATTGGTCAGCAAAAGAAACCCCCTCCAAAAAAAATAAAAATTGTGTGCCTTATCGTGATTGTTAGTAAGCTATCGTTAAATGCCTCAATCTGACGGCTTGCAATTCGCCACCCAGCACCTTAAAATTTCAAAAAGTCTACGAGGCTATTTTTAATGCTCGGTGCGAATTGCTCAGGACCATTTTGGCAGGTGGACCATATAAACCCCTGCCACTTGCACAATTATCTCCAGTTTTTGCCACTGTCTGTATGCCTTGCATGCACGTTTCTGTATACCAGCACCTCGCTATTGTTGGAGAAACAAAAGCCAACGGCCATTGAGGGTGTGGAAAAGCCCAGCGACCGCTCTAATCCCGAGGCGTGGATCCAAATCCGCGGTAAAAGTATTGGCGACAAGCTGCGTCTCGCCACCGAAATTTTGGCTGGTCTCGTCGAGGCTGGCGCTCTGTGGCTCGAGGTCAAGACTTGGGCCGTGAATTCTGCCACTCTGGCATTTGTTTTGAGCCTGGTTACGCTTGGTTTGGCTGTTTACCGCCTGCTTCCCCGCACTGTTGGTTCTCCCTTCAACCAGTGCGCCATCCTTTACACTACTCAATTTCTCGTTTATTTGGTTTCGTGGCTTAGCAGTGATGGCCTTGCTGTGCCCACGCTCACGGCTGCCTTCAAGACTTCGGTGCTTTATACGAGCCCCATTGGCGACAAGAGCGCACGCCTCTACTGCGTACCGCAGACTGGCCCCAGTATTGAGCCCACTTCCTCTCTTTTGCGCCAAATGACCTGCTGCTGGAATACCGGCCTGATTATTACCGCCAAACGCGCCGGCCGCCTCGACCTCGATGATGTGTGGGAGCTTGAAGAAAAAATGCATTCTTATGAGCTGTTCAAGGAGTACTCGTCCTCGAGCTCCAAGTCGCTAATTTGGCGCCTGATTGCGTGCTTCCCTGGTCCTCTGGTTGGTAACCTTGTTTACGGCTGCGTTGGCCAGGCCCTTGCGCTTTTGCCCATCTTCTTTGTTAATTGGATCCTCAAGTACGCTGAGGATCCTTCGAGCGTTCCCAAATCGGTCGCGTGGCTGTATGTGGTGGGTATTGGCGCTTCGCTCGCTCTGCACCATATCATCCTCAACCAGGCCTTTTACCATGGTAGACGCCTGAGTATTGTTTATCGGGCCATTTTGATTGCTGAAATCTACAAAAAGGCGCTGCTTTCGCAGGTCTCACCCCAAAAGGAGGACGCCAAAGATGACACCGACGATAACGACGATGACAACGATAACGACGCCGACGAGGAGTTTACCGCCAACTCGGGCGCCATCATCAACTTGATGAGCGTTGATACATTCAAGATCGCCGGGTTTGTTTCTTACTTGCATGATATTATTGCCTCTCCCCTGACGGTGGTCATTGGCGTGTGCTACCTGCACATTATCATGGGTGCCTCCGCATTTGCCGGTATTTTGGTGATGATTTTGAGCGTGCCACTCAACTACAAGGTGGCCAACATGCTGGGCGACCTGCAAGAGCGCGTCATGGCGGTTACCGATAAGCGCGTCGACAAGACCAACGAGGCCCTCAATGCTGTGCGCGTGATCAAGTATTTTGCTTGGGAGCGCAAGTTTATGGATAGTATCAATGAGCTTCGCGATAAGGAGATGGCTCTGTTGTGGTACCGCTACTGCTGGGTCGCGTTTGGCGGTATTGTCTACTACTCGCTGCCTCTGTTGATTACTGCTTCTTCGTTCATTTGCTACGTTAAAATTGAGCACAAACAACTCACAAGCTCGGTGGCTTTCACCTCAATGGCCGTGTTCAACGTGCTGCGGTTCCCGCTTGGTGACCTTGCCAATAACGTCTCCAGCTTTATGGCCTCCAAGGTTTCGTACCAGCGCATTGCAAAGTATCTTTTGACTGAGAATACCCCCAAGTACGTCCATAAGGGCAGTAAGGGACTGGGCTTTGAGAACGCTACTTTTAGCTGGGACGACAAGTTTTACCTGCGCAATTTGAATGTCAAGTTTGTTGAAAAAGATCTTAATGTCATTATTGGTCCTACAGGCAGCGGTAAAACTTCGCTGCTCATGGCGCTTCTTGGCGAGATGAACCTCGTGAGCGGTGTGCTTCACCTGCCCCCTTCAATTGATCGCCGTACAGCGCCGGTGGGTGCTGATGGCTACACCGAAACTATTGCTTATTGCCCCCAGCAGGCGTGGATGGTAAATGACACTGTACGCAACAACATTTTGTTTGCTGCTCCCTATGATCAAAAGCGGTACCAGCAGGTCCTCAAGGCGTGCCAGTTGACCACTGACCTAAAAATTTGGGCCAAGGGTGATAGCACCGTTATTGGCGATAAGGGTATTTCACTCAGTGGTGGTCAAAAGCAGCGCGTTTCTTTGGCTCGCGCCCTGTACTCCAACTCGCGTCACATTGTGCTTGACGACTGCCTCAGTGCTGTTGACTCGCACACTGCCGATGCCATTTATGAGCACGCTTTAGTTGGTCCCATGGCCAAGGGCCGCACCGTTATTCTTGTTTCCCACAATGTGGCCCTCACTGTGTCACGCGCCGCTCAGGTCGTGGTGATGCGCAACGGCCGCGTCGAGGCTGCTGGCGCCCCGGGCGAGGTCAGCGAGGCGGGCGGGCTCGGTACCGATGAACTGATTCTGCAGCGCGCGCGCGATTCCGAAGCTTCGCGGGCCAATTCGCAGGCCCCCTCGGCCGCAGGCTCGCGCACCGACCTCACCAAACTGGCGGCCGGCGCCGCCGAAGAGCCTCAGGAGCCCGAGCCCGAGTACGAAGAAGACGACAATGAGGAGCGCCGTGGGCTCGGGAGTATTCCGTTGTCCACATACCTTGCCTATACCCGATCGCTTGGTGGCAAGGTGTGGTGGTTTAGCACTTTGACCCTGCTGCTGTTGTTCCCGTTTGGCCAGTACCTCGAGAACTGGTGGCTCAAGAAATGGACTTCGTCGTACCAAACAGTGCTTGGCGCCCTTTATGTCAAGATGGTGACGGTTTTGTCTAGCTATACCCAGGATGAAACCGCCGCCAAGGGTATCCTCTACTACAGCGGTATCTACATTTTGACCGGTGTGGCGCATGCCTTAATTTGCACTGCCCAAGAAGTTGTCTCCTTTTCTGGTTCTATTACCGGTTCCAAGCTTATCTTTAAGCAGATGCTCTACGCTGTGCTTCACGCCAAGCTCGAGTTTTTCGACACAACGCCCATTGGCCGTATCGTTAACCGGTTCTCCAAAGACATTGAAGGCATTGACCAGGAGCTCATGTTTGAGCTGCAGCACTTTTTCCAGTGCATTTTGGACGCCGTTGCAGTAACAATTGTGATCAGTGTCACGACGCCGGGCTTTATTCCTGCTGCGATTATTATCTGCTGCGCCTACACTTTTGTGGGCCAGTACTACCTTGAGGTGTCGCGCGAGCTCAAGCGACTCGAATCAACGTCGCGCAGTCCCATCTTCCAGCAATTCGGCGAGACTTTAGCCGGTGCTGTGTGCATTCGTGCCTACGGCGATGCCACGCGGTTTGAGACTTCAAACATGAACCTGGTCGACGACTCGCACCGTCCGTACTTTAACTTGTGGCTGGCCAACCGTTGGCTTGCATTTTGGTCCAGTATGTTGTCGATGTTGGTTGTGTTTTTTGCTGCGTTTTTCGTGGTGCTAAACGCCGAGACTATTGGCGCAGGCCTCGCGGGTGTTTCTTTGTCTTATTCTATGATGTTTGGCGATGCTATTTTATGGATTGTGCGCATGTACGCCCAGGTTGAGATTCAAATGAACTCGGTCGAGCGTATCTACGAGTACATCAACGTTGAGCAGGAGGGCCAGTCCATTGTACCCGAGTCGCGCCCCCCATCCAATTGGCCTCAAAAAGGCGCTGTTGAGTTTAAGAACCTGAGCTTGCGCTACAAGGAGAGCCTCCCCTTGGTGATCAAGGACGTTTCATTCAAGGTTGAAGGCGGCGAAAAAGTTGGCGTGGTTGGCCGCACCGGCGCCGGCAAGTCGACAATTTTGTCGGCGATTTTCCGCATTTTGGAGCCTGCGACCGGCTCAGTCGAGATTGATGGCCTTGATATCAGCACAATTGGCCTCAGCGATTTGCGCAAATCGCTTGCAATTATTCCTCAAGATCCCACGCTGTTTAGCGGTACTTTGCGCTCCAATCTCGATTTGTTTGATGAGTACACGGACGAGCAGGTCTTTGATGCCCTCGAAAAAGTCAATTTGATTCCTCCCGGCGAGCGTTCAGTCACCACGGCCTCAAACGAGAACGTCAACCAATTTTTGGACCTTTCGCGCGAAGTCACCGAGAATGGCAACAACTTGAGCCAGGGCCAGCGCCAGCTGCTGTGCCTTGCCCGTGCAGTTCTGCGTCGCCCCCGTGTTTTGGTGATGGACGAGGCAACGGCCTCAATTGACTACGAGACCGATGCTCTGATCCAGGTTGCCATCCGTGAAGCCTTTAGCGATGTCACAGTGCTGACGATTGCCCACCGGCTGCGCACGATTGGCGATTACGACAAGGTGTTGGTGCTTGATGCCGGCAGTGTTGCCCAGTACGGGTCGCCGCGCCAGCTGTTGGAGCCCAAGGACGGTCTGTACTTTGACATGTGCAGCAAGAGCGGCGAGCTCGATGCGCTGCTTAATTTGGCCGGCCTGTAACTTTTTTATTTGTTTTTTTAGTTGAATTTTTTTTTGTCACGGCGGGCGGAGGCCAGCGCGCGAGCGCGCCTCAACTTTGATCTCAATATTTGGGCTGCTGTGCGAGCACGGTAAATCAAGTCAGCCATCTTGTTGGACCATGCTAAAAAGCAAAACTAGCCTCAAAGTGACCCTTGTGTACTCTTTGCCGCCAGCGAACCCGCCATGCTCGAGCGTTTAATTCTAGTTTTAAGTGGAAACAAACACCAATACTAATAAACAGAAACACAGTTTTCTGCGAGAATAAAAGGCCCTCCCACCCACGAGCTATCTATTTCCCCGCCACGGCGCGACCCCATTTACTCGTACGCGGCCCACATGTGCTCTTCCTGGCCTGCCAGCTATCTAGCTGCCAGAAGTTGCTTTGAGGACAATTGCAGCCTATCTCAATCCATATCAGCTTTTGCAAGCGTCTGGCGTCTCTCGCGAGCGAAATCGCGTGTTTGGCGGCAACGGCGCATGGGTCTACTACGATATTTATGAGGTCAAAACTGCTATCCGTGAGCATACATAAGCCAGCAAAACAGAGTTCTGAGGCACTTCAAGTGCGAGCCGCAGGAGATCTTGGGAACCATCCATTTGCACTTTGTCTTGGCGCGGCTGCGCGACTTGCCTGCTGCATGATGCCCGAGCAGTGCCTGGCTCACCACGTAAAAAATTGCCACGATTGTTAGTGTTAGTTATGTAACTCTAACTGCTTTCATGACCAGTAAAGGGCTTTTGATGCCCGCGGCTGGAAGGTACGAAAAAACTGCTCGCTGTGCTGGAGACCCCGCGGTGTGCCGTGCCAGGCCTATTCAATTGTACATCTATATGCTATGCGTCCAAAGTATCCTTGGCATCGACCATGGGTGGCTCATCGGTGGCGGCAGCGACCGGGGCAGCGGCAGCGGGAGCAGCAGCACCGGCAGCACCAGTCTCCTCCTCCTCAGGAGTAGGAGCATCGCCCTCAGGACCAACAAACTTGGGGTCTCTCCAAGGTCCAGGGTCGCTCAGGTAAAGGCTGGCGCCCTCGACCTTGGAAGTACCACCAAACTCCACCGGCAAGTTCTCCTCGGGGATCTGCTTCAGGAGCTGCTTCTTGTAGCTGCTACCGTAAATGTGCACCTTCTCGACTGTAACAGGGTCAAGGAAGCGCTTGATGACACTCCACACAGCACTAAAGCCAAACGGAACATTAATCAAGTAGAAACGACCCATACGCTCGGGGTAGTAATTTTGGCCAATGGCCGAAGCCTCGCGCAAGTAGGGGTACACCTGAGAAGCACTGGTGAGCGAAACGCCCTTCAGATCCATAATGGTGCACGAAGTCTCCACAAGGTGACCAACCTGGCGCGAGGTGGCAGCAAGGCGGTAGCGAGTAAACGACTCATACTCCCAAACCAGGTTCTTGAGCAACCGTTCCTGGGTGGTCAGTTTGTACAACTCGGGAATATTGACCTTGCCAACAATCTCATAGTACACGGGGCGACCATCCTTGTCGGTTTTGTGATAAAATTGGGGGTAGTACTCCATGACTTTTTCCTTCTCCTCAAACTTGAAATCCTGGAGAATGGTGTTTGTACCAAACTCCTCACGCCATTTTTCGCACGCCTCGTACATGGCCATAGCCTTTTGCACGTCAAACTTGCGCGCACGAAGGAACCGCAGCAGGGTCGCATCGTCCATGCGGTCCTTGTACCCGTTGGCCTCCAGCAGCCCGCGGAACAGACCAAGCGCCTGCTCCTGCTCTGCACTGAGGTGGCCAGGGTGGCCGCTACCCGCGGACGCGGGCGCCTCCTGAGGAAACGTTTTGGCCAGTTCAGTCGTGGTCAGAATTGGCATTGAGGAATGGGATGCGTCAGCACTGCGAATGTATGACCTCTCAATAGCGCGTCTAGGGCAGGGGTTGCTCTGGCCGGCCGCACCAAAAGGTTGGGTACTTTTGCCGCTTTAGACATAAAATATCTGCTACACATCAACGCAAGTCCCTAAAAACTGCTACTCTTCTTCAGGAAATCTTTTGGGACCACCACGCTCAACACACGTCTGTGCTCTCAACGGTTTTATCTTCGCACGGCCCCTGCCTGACATTTTGCTCCAAAGTGCAGCCGATTTGGTGCACTTTTGCCTATACAATTCAACTATCGCATGGTTTATCTAGTTCTTGTCCCCAGTCCTATAAATAGTTCAGTGCAACATGCGTGCGACTCTCACTGATCCTGGTTGTTGAAGCCTTGTGCTCTGGGCGTTCAACATTATTTTGAGCTTTTGCCCTTTTGATGTAAAGAATTATGATGGATATGGACCGCAAGAGCATGGTTAGCTAGAGGTCCCCAATATGGCTTCACGGCGATGGCTTGACGACTAACGGTCCTGCACAGACAAATCAGCCAAAACTGTCAATAAAATTGCAAACGTGACTGGGTTGACGCGACACAGAACTACCGATGAGAATTGGCCCAGAGTTCTCGGCTTTCCGCTGCTCAACCCAGCCTTGATCATGGTTTTAAAGTACGGCTATCACATATCTACATAGAACCATAGTAGTTAACGCATGTTGAAGCGCGAATTAGGACCAGATAGTGTAGGCATCATTGCACAAGCTAGAAGCAAATTGCGCCGCCTAAACCCCGACGCTGTACTCCATCTTGAGGTTGATATGCATTTCTCACGATAATTGGCTACGTCAATGCTTTAAAATGCCAACGAGAGCCTCCTGATTCTGTTTAAGATCACATGCGCGATGATCTAGATAATCACATGATGACCTCAACATATCCAAAAAATTTAAAGAAAGTTCAGAATTTCAAACGGCCGTAACTAGTACACTACAAGAGGGAAGACCACCGGAGTTTGGGGACTACAATACGAAAGCTCAAAGTTTATGCTCATTATAATATACTCGGTGTAGACCCACTATTTGATGAATTGATTGTCGCCCAAAAAACGTTTTCAAATTTTTGAAAACCGAGCTCCCCGAACTTGATAAAACTATGCTCAGAACACTCGCCTACGGTCATATCAATTCGCGAAAATACGATTTCCCGTCTGATCAATCATAGTCAAACGCGTTAGAGCCACATTCAGTATTACGGTGGGAGACCACGTGAGAACGGGTGGTACTGTAGGTTTTTTTGGCTCTGAAATACCTTTTTCTGCACAGACCAACTTAGCTGCAGTTGGGAGGAGGGGGATCGTTGGTTGGGTCATCAGTCACGTGTTGAACCTGGGCCAACTGGCCAAAAAGAGAAAATACAGACTCTCAAACTAGATTTTGAGCATGTCAAAGCTAGACTTTCCCTTTTAAATTTCTCCACTACAAAATCTCTTCCTTTATATGTAGTCCCAGATAGCGATCAGCGCTGACTCAATTTTCAATGAACTCGACTGATCTCAAGCAGACGCTTCCTTTGGTCGCTAAAGGTAAAGTTCGCGAGCTTTACGAGGTGTCTCCCGAACTTTTGCTCTTTGTTGCCAGTGATCGTATCTCTGCCTACGACTATATTCTTGCCAATGGCATCCCCGACAAGGGCAAGGTTCTGACTGAAATCTCGCGCTTTTGGTTTGAATTTTTGAAGGATGTGATCCCCAACCACCTTGCTGATGGTGGTAACCCCTTTAGCAAGCTTCCCGAATCTTGCCAGACCGCTGAGATTAAGGCTCAGCTCAAGGACCGCTCGCTCGTGGTTAAGAAACTCAAGATCTTGCCCATTGAGGCTATTGTGCGCGGCTACATTACTGGCTCTGCATGGGCCGAGTACAAAAGGAGTGGTACTGTGCACGGTATGCCTGTTCCTGCTGGCCTCAGCGAGTCTGAAGCGTTCCCCGAGCCCATCTACACTCCCAGCACCAAGGCCGAGCAGGGCGACCACGACGAAAACATCAGTGTTGAACGCGCTGCCTCGATTGTGGGCCCCGAGCTTGCCTCGAAAATGGAGAAGGCCGCTCTCTCGCTTTACAAAAAGGCCCACGACTATGCTGCCACAAAGGGCATCATTATTGCCGACACTAAGTTTGAGTTTGGAGTCACTGAGGATGGCCAGCTCGTACTCGTGGATGAGGTGTTGACCCCTGATTCGTCGCGCTTTTGGTCCAAGGCCAGCTACAAGATTGGCCAGGGCCAAGAGTCGTACGACAAGCAGTTTGTGCGCGACTGGTTGACCGCCAACAACCTGCGCAACCAGGACGGCGTTGTTGTTCCCGAGGATATTGTTGAAAAGACGCGCCAAAAGTACCTCCAGGCTTTTAGTATGCTCACCGGTAAGGAGCTTTTGTAGAAATGCTAGTCTATAAATATTATGCAAAACGGACTTTTCTCTTTGCGGGCTGGCTCTTGGCCTCGCGCTTGGCATCACGCTTGGCTGCCGAAGCAGGTTCAGCCTTGTTTTTACCCTTGTGTTTGATCTGATCCTTTTTGCGCTCCACACGAGCTTTGTCTTTTTCCTCCTTCTCCTCAATCTCCTTGCGCTTGATATCGCGGATTTCCTCGAGCTGGCGAGACTTTTCGAGCTTGGAAGCGCGCACAGCGTTTTGCGACTCGTTAACTTCGGCCAAAATCAGGGCTATCTTGTCCTCTGTCACAAACTTTTTGCCCTTTTTGCCCTTTACGGCAACACCAACCGGGTTGAGTGCAGTATTGAGTTTGGGGATCCCCAGCTCCTTTTCCGTGTAAACGCGAGGCTTTTTCTTGTTGGCGAGCAGGCCCATATCAATTTTTCTGTTGCGAGCCTTGTTGTCTTTACCGACTTTGGCGTACTCTTTTTTCTTAAAACTGAGCAGATTTTCAGCCTTTTTGTCCTTGAAAACCTCGGGAGCTACTGATTTCTTCTCATTGTAGCTGCGTTTTTTATTTGACTTTCCCGGTTTTCCCATGATGATGACTAGTGAAGGTGGAAACCAGGTTCGCCTCACATGCAAGCTTGCCTCATTCCCTTAAGTCATGGAGCAACAACAGGAAAAGATCAAGCCTTGCTGCGTGTGCAAAGTCGAAAAATCCAAGCGTGACGAGTGCTTACTTCTTTATGGATTGGATTCCAAGATGTGCGAACCCATTGTGAACAATTTCAAGGTTTGCATGCAGGGTTATGGGTTCACCGCAGGGCCCCCTGCGTAGCCCCGGATCGCCGCCCGTATTATGCGGAGTGAACCCGTAAAAATAGTAGCTTACTATCATCCATTCAATTAACCGTATATATCTAACTAACGAGCTCAGCGACCTCGGGCATCCACTCCTTGAGCGCCTTGTGGCTCTCGCTGCAAAATTCGTTGTCGGCCTTGCCCGAACTCTTTAGGACCAAAATCACATTTTTGAGGTTCTCGGCAATCCCTTCGTGCAGCGACGGCTGCTTGCGGCTCCCGAGCAACCGGTCCAACACATGCAACAGCTTGAGCCACACCTCGAGCGACGCGCTTTCGAGGCCATAAGTGAGGAATGTTTTGCATGCAATCGAGGCAGCGCGCTCACGCGTCGCGCCCATGTGCTTGGGGTCGCGTTTAAACACCTGCGGCTTGAGTAGCGTGTCGAGCAGCGGGATGATACATTCCTCGAAAATACTTTGCCATTCGAGGTCGTAGCGCTTGGCAGCGCCAAATGTTTGCACTGTGCTCTGCAAGCGGTCGAGTCCCCGCTCGCGCGTCGCGGCATTTGAGCCGGTGCAGCTCGTGACCGCCGCGCGCAAAAACGCAAGGTATTCGCTGTCTGTTTGCACAAGCTTGTCCTTGGCGGCGTACAGTAGGTCCAGCGCCGCGGCATCAACGTCTGTGAGCGCCGCCAGCGTCTCAAACACCGCTTGTTTGGGCGCCTCGGTTGTGACGTGCGTCTTTGCGTACTCGAGCAGCAGCGCTTGGTCAATGGCGTCAAGGCTGTCAAGCGGCGCTTGGCTAAGAATTGTCCAAACATGGGGATCCTCCTTCTTGAGGAGGGTAGGCGCGTACTGCGCGAGCGACGCGGGCTCGAGCCCAAGGTCCTCCACCGAGTCGCTGAGTTGCAGCAAAATGTTTGCCGAGACAGTGGCGTCCAGCTTGAGCGTTTGCACATATGCCAATGTTTCAGCCCTTAGTTGCGGGCTAGAGCCGAGCTGGGCCACGAGGTGCACCAAAAACAGCGTGGCCGGCAGGTACTTTTCCTCCTTTGTGGGCGGCATGGTGGCCTTGAGGCCCTTGACAGCGTTGGGGAACTGGCTACGCTCGAGCAGAGCAAGCACCTCGGGCAGTTTGCACAGCTTGATACAGTCCTGAGCTCCAAGCGCCGCGTCCACATCCTCGTCGCTGGGCTCCACGGGGGTGTCTGCCGCGGCCGTGAGGTATGACGACAATGCCGAAAAAATGCCGACATTTTTGCCCGATTTCGACCGCTCAAACGTGTAATAAGGTTTCACGCTGCCGACGCTCGGCGCCTCGTACAGCCCGTAAAGGTGCAGGTTGCACAAAATGCGCCCCAGCACCTGCCAGCCCGCGCCCTCGAGATTGGCGAGCTCGACATCCCTAAGCACGCGGAACAGCGTTATCGACGCCATTTGTGCTTTGAGGTCTGATCCAAATGCCACGCTTAAGTCGCTCACAATCACCGAGTGATCCTCAATCTTTACTTCGAGGTTTTGGGCCGGCGCCGCCAAGTCGCCGCTACTGAGAATGGAGATCTTTCCAAGGCATTCGATAATATGATCAAGTGCTCCCGGTGTACGGAACGTCGATGCAAGCGTTGCGGTGCGCTGGATCCCGCTAATCACGCGACTAAAGACCAGGTCGTCGGTGGCGGTGGCAAAGATGAATGCCAGCGTCGAAACAATGGGTTTCCACATTATGGCAAAGATCTCGGCATTGATTGAGGCCGTGGACGGTTTGGATACTACCGCGCTGGTGCGCTCGCCCGCAAGCACCGCGAGCTCGAGCGAGTTCCAGCTGCGCTCAAACGACTCGTCATTGTCGTGCTCAGAGGGAAACACAATCTCGTGGCGCGCAATCTCTTCGTAAATAGCTCTCACATACTCCTCGGGGAAATCACCGTCCCCGTTAAACCCCTTGACTTGCTTTGAAAATGCCTCAAGCGTCATAGGCGACTTGACCTGCGGGTTGTACAGGTTGGTGTTGAGCATGATGATGGCGTAGTACAGAATGAACGCTGCGTCCTTTGTTTGTACAATTTTGGGCTCGTGCGGCAGCTCCACATAGTACTCTGCCAGATTGTCCATGAGGCTCTCAATGGGGCCCGACTCACCGGGCAACCGCAGGTGCGCCAGCAGCTCGCGCAGCGACTCGTCGAGCCGCTGGTTGGTAAAGTCAAAGTTGCGCAAAAACGCTTTGTACACATCGACATGCTTGGCCAGGTAAACGCCCAACGCGGCGCCGTTGAGGCGCTGCGACGTGTGCAAGAACTCGGCAATTGCCGCGGGCGAATCGCTCGCAATCACGCCGTGCTCGACCGCATATTTGATTCCCTTTTTTGGCGACTCGTTGAACAGCTCTGCGACCCTGATTTCGCGGGCTTTACGGCTCTTTATCTCGAGCAACGCCTCAGCGCTCTTGTCGCCGGCATCAAACGAAGATATTGACCCATGCATGGTGTTGAGAAGGCTCAGTACACTCTCCAAACACAAGGGAGGCACGCTCGCAGTCGACCAGGTGGCCGTGTCGGGGTAAGCGTTACGACACAAAAACCCAAGCAAATCCTGGCACAAGTTTTCTTGTTGGACATTGCAATCATAGTCAACAAAAAGTCGCGCCAAAAAGTGCGGCGCGTGCACCATGCGGGCGATCGCCTCGACCATAATCTCGCGGATTTCGGGCGACTTTTGCGTGGCAACGACGGCACCGCTCTGCTCGTCCTGGTTACTGTGTGCGAGCTTGACGCAGCTGGGGCGGCTCGGCACACCGTCATAAAACATCTTGTCAATGTTGGCGTCGCGGGGCAAGTCGGTTAGGGGGCTCAAGGACCGAAGCAAGTACACGAGGACAAACTGCAGCTGCAAGGCGTACACGGTGCCAGTCTCTGCAATTAGCGTGCACAACCTAAGCGCCTCTGCTACGAGCATGGGCAAATCTTGGCGCACAATCTGGGCAATGTATTTGAACAGCCGCGACGAGATAATGTCGACAAATTTGGGGTCGTGCGAAACCGAGACTCCCGCAGTCTCAAACACGCGGCAGAGCAGCTGCACAACCATCAGGCGAGTCTTATCCGAGTATTTGCCATTTTGCTCGAGAAGTGAGACCATAACCTTGAAAACTTGAAGCAAGCCGTTGGCGTCAAAAGGGTCGTACGAGACGGGCGCGGTGGGGGCTTCGGCCTTTGCAGCGTCTTGAGGGGTGCCCTGTGTGCTCTCTGTTTCCACCTCGGTCGCCTCCGTTTCGGCCTCTGCCTCAGGCTCAGCCGCGGGGCTCACGTGGCCGCTCTCAAGAGCCGCTGCTTCTTTGAGAGGCGTGGCGATCGGCTGTGGAGTGCTGGGGCTAGGCGTGCGCCCGAGAGCCTGGGTAGAGTTCGCTGCACTCGCTGCGCTCGCCGGCATACCCTCAAAAATGCTCACGAGCATGCGACTGAGCGTCTGGCTCGCGTTGCGCAGCAGCAGCTCACCGCGCCGCATGTGGCACGCCATGCTCATGCACGTCTCCATGATTTCGCACAGGCCTTGGTTGCACAGCAACTTGCCGTGGCGGCCGCACACAAGCAGCACCATCACGGTCATAATCTGGTGGAGCACGGCATCATTTTCGGCGTGATCATGGGCCTCAAAGCGGCAGTGGGTAATTGCAACTGCAACCTGGTACAGAGCGGCGCCCAAATCACGGTACGATGTGTCCAGCACGTGCACCAGCAGCTTCTCAACCGCAATTAGCGACCGCAGGGTCAGGGTGCCGCTAGTGTGGGGGCTGCGCACGATGCGCAAAAACGGCTCTAAGAGATCCACGGCATTGAGGGGCATTTTGCCATTGCACAATTCATTGAACCCCTGGACAAGCGGCGGGTTGCCCGAGGCGCCCGGGACGGGGCTATTGCGAAGCCCCATGCGAGCCGCGAGCGGCTCGTCCTCTGAGCCCAGGATAGCCGAAATACCGCTTTGGACCCATTTGTGGTTTTTGCGCATCATGGACATGAGCGCCATGGCCTCGTTTGCAACAAGGTACTGGCGATCCACACCTCCCATTGTTAGGTAACTTCGTGGCACCTTGGGTGTCCTTGGGGACAAAAAGGGGGATGTGCAGTGTGTAAATGTAGATATAAATTAGACATAAAGAACATAATATGATGCAAAGGGGAAACAGGTGCAAAGAGGGAGCCCAGAGATGCAGAAAAAGGCGCTCAACAGCCCATGACCTCACTCCTCCTCACTCTCCTCTTCCTCGCTTTCGGCCTTGCGCAGCTCGCCGGCGAGCTCGGTGGCCAGGTCCCCGAAATCGTCCTCAGAGAGGTCAACCTCAGGCTCAGGCTCAGGCTCGGCCTTGGGCTCCACCTTGGGCTCCGCTTTGGGCTCTACCTTGGGCTCGATCTTGGGCTCGATCTTGACCACCTCAGGCTCCATCGACTCGCGCTCGCTTTCTGAAACAGCGGGCGGCGTGTGTATCACCTGAGGAGTGGCGACCCGGCTCCTAAACACAGAGTTTTTGGGCTGCTGCCGGTGTTTCTGAACCTTTGCTACCCGCATGTTTTCGCTCACCTGGTGCAAAACATAGGCCTGCTGTGCATTATCCCACAGCAGCACCGCCTCAACGTCCTTTGCCGGGTTCGAGGTACCGCGCAGCTCGTTCTGGCCGTTGCGCAGAATATAACTGCCCGCATCCTGGTCTAAATCATAGTCAACACAGCCAATGGCCTCGGGCTTGACCGTGTACCGCACTGTGAAGCACTTGTCGTCCGAAACAACCACCCTGTCCATGGCAGCACCGAAGGGAGTTGAAAGGTAAGCAGTATCCGGAGTGCCAAACCCCTTACATGAGACACGACTTTGTGGTGCGGGTGCGCTACCAAAATGCGCTGCCGCCGCCGCCCAGTGGGCCCAAACTGGTGGATTCCCAGCCCGACTTTGGCGCTCTCACCTCCGCCTCATCCCTTAGCGGCGTTGTTTATGGTACAGGTCTCGACCCCGAAATCGCCCAAGATCTCGGGATGCCCATCGATTTGGTGCAAGCTCCGCACGCATTCGAGGATCAAATGTTTGCTTTGCCCGAAGACCCCAAAATTGACCCGGCAGATTTGGCCCTGCTCGAGAACCCCACGGGCGGTGTTGCGTCGGTGAATTCAGTGGCATTTTTGCGCCGCACAGAGTACTCGACCGGTGCCATTGTGCGTGGCGAGGCGAAGAGTCGGCGCCAGACCTTGTCGCAAGAACCCGAGACCCCGGAACAGCACGCTGCAGCGATTGAAAAGAGTTTTGACTTGGCACCGCTCAGCGAGCTTCAGCACCCGAAACGCCGCAACCTCAAGGCGGTAAAGGCTTGGAAAGTGTTGCCCGACACTCAACAATTGGATTTGGACGCCAAGTCGGTGCGTATGATTGGTTCTGCTGCCCTCAGCCAGAACCGTCGCGTCTCGCTTTCGCGCGACCAGCTGCTGGCCTCGTTGTTTAAAACTACGTCTGTGGATGAAGATACATGGGTTTCATTGTTTGCCCCCGATAAGGACGCCTCAAGCCCCTCTGAACTGTCCAAGATTCAGGACTATGAGGTGACGACAGTGGCGCCTAAAAACTTGTACGACGAAGTGATTTTCTCGCTTGGAGACGAAGCTGCATACTACCTTCCGCTTAATGGCCGTGTCAACCTCAAGAGACGCCGCGTGGAGGGCCACAAAAAGCAAAAACTCGAGAGCCACGAGCTGGACATTCTGCACACCGATCGCGAGCCGCTGACGGCCGAGGAGTCCAATGCCAGAGATAAAAAGAGAAGCGAGTACGACCCGGTCAGTTACGAGTAATTGCAGATATTTATACACATTTTGATATTGGTGTTACCCGGGTGCTGTGACTCGGGGCTGCCCAATGGCCGGTTGGGCGCCTGCTGTGGCCTCGCTTCGCTTTTAGATTCGTATTACTTGTAATTCTCCTGAATTTCAGCTCAAAAATATATCTACAAGCTAAAAATCGTACCAGTGATATGCAAGATCCTTAGCTCTATGCAAGCCATTTACAGTGCACAGCATGATCTGCACTTGACGGTCCCTTTTCACTTTAATCTCCTATAATTCCAGCCTCAAAACCCCAAGCAAACCCCACACTCAACAAATTGAGTCACTCTTATCACCCCTCATGCAGGTCCAATCTCGTGCTTTCTGACCGATATCAAAAAATGCCTAAAGTCGCAGCACTCCAATTGGGGCCATCGCCCGAGGGCACGGCCAAAACTATCAAAAAAATTCTCAGCTACGAGAAAGAAATCATTTCTAGCGGTGCTGAGCTCGTGGTTTTGCCCGAGGCCACGCTCGGCGGCTACCCCAAGGGCGAGACTTTTGGCACATACGTCGGGTTCCGTCTGCCCGAGGGCCGTGAGGCGTTTACAAAGTACTATCACAATGCAGTGACCTTGCCTGGGTCCGAGACAGACGAGCTGGCCGGGCTGGCGGCTCGTACCGGTGCCACGCTCGTTATTGGCGTTATTGAGCGCGACGGAAGCACTCTTTACTGCACAGCAGCATTTATTGACCCTAAACTGGGCTATGTTGCCAAACACCGCAAGCTCATGCCCACTGGCAGCGAGCGTCTCATCTGGGGCCAGGGCGATGGCTCGACTCTTCCTATCGTGGAGAGTACGGTCGGTCGCGTGGGTGCAGCTATCTGCTGGGAGAACCACATGCCGCTGTTGCGTACCGCAATGTACGCCAAAAACGTCCAAATTTGGTGCGCCCCGACCGTCGATGAGCGCGACGTCTGGCAGGCCTCAATGCGCCATATTGCGCACGAGGGCCGCTGCTTTGTGGTGAGTGCATGCCAGATCCAGCCCACCCCCAAGGAGCTGGGTGTCTCAGTGCCGAGCTGGGATGAGGATCGCCCGCTCATCCAGGGCGGTAGTGTTATCGTTGACCCGCTTGGTGACGTGCTTGCCGGTCCTTTGAGACGTGAAGAAGGGTTGCTTGTAGCAGAGATTGATATTGGTACTCTGCCGGGGGCACGCTACGACTTTGATGTCGTGGGCCACTACTCGCGTCCCGACGTGTTTTCTTTGAGTGTTGATGAAAAGGCAAAGAGTACTGTTGTATTTGAATAGGTATGAACTCGTGTATGTAAATGCGGGCTGTGATCGAGTCTGGGGTTGTACACTTGACCGCGCTGTATGCATGTGGGTCCAACTGGCTAGCAGGTCTTCAAGTAGAGGTCACATGCCTAGTCCCATACTAGCCCTATAAATTCTAGTCCCTACTTATGTGCCTCCAGAGTACCTGGGCAATGCATGGGAATCGTAGTCAACCGCCGAGAACATCGTAGTTATACAAAGATGCCGCCTATTTGTTTATGCGTAAAATTCTGCGCAAGTGGCCTTGGAAACAGTGACGCGTTTGTCGATGGCCCTGGGCGACGTATCGGACCAACTCTTGGCGTATCAAGAGTTTGTTTTTTGCGCAATTAAGAAAACTCCAGTCGTGAGGGCGTACCTGCACAGCCTGCTGCACGACCCCGCTGGATACCCCGAGGCTGTGCGGTTGAGTATTGCCTGTACTCTCGACGCTTGTGCTCGCGCCAACGGTCGCCAAATGGCGTGGGCCTTGAGTCGGTAGCTAGTTCTCTTTTTCTATCTAGTGTAATTGCTCCTATATCAAGATGGCCTCGAGCTTCACGTTTCATCCCGCATGATCTAGTCCTCTATATGCATTGCATTGCATATATCAAAACTTTGAAGGCCGGAGATAGGTACCGTCATGGCTGAAGATCGATCATCTTCTCACGCAATTCTTGGACTTTTTAATGTGCTTCCTGACTCTAAGCATGTCCTAGGCCCTTGCAAGGGTGGACTTTCCCTGACACCCCCGGCTATCGCGGCTTGAAGCCAAAAGTACTCTGCGCGGCTTCTCGAGAGGGGTAACAGCTCTGCGAGCTCTTCAGACCCTCAAGACCAGATTGGTCCTATCGCGTTTGATGTTTGTCTTGTGTTTGTGGCAGCTTTTCTTCGCAATATTCCTTTGGAGGTCAACAACAACAAACCCCATTTTATGAATATGAGAGTGAACGAAGTCAGCGCCGATGCCAACTCGCATCACCAAATGTGTTCCTATCGCAACTGCCACGCCGCGGGGCACCATCGGTCGCAGTGCCCAGTTGTGCCCCTGTGCCGCCTGTGTGGGTCCAAGATGCATCCGCAGTTTTACTGCAGGACATCCGCGGATAAGCAGACCGAGTATTTGGCTGCCTCAGGCAATGGCCAGGAGCGTGCCGAGCGTGCCCAGCGGCGCTATTGGCCTTACTGTCAGGCCACGCTCGCCGCACCCGCACATAGATCGAGCTTGGCCCGATCGCTTATACAAAAGAGATTCAAAACCTCTTCGGGCTCTAGCCCAGGCGTGCTAACCGTTTCCACTTTACAATTTCTCTTTTCCCTTTTCCCTTTCCCTCCCCTCCCCACCCCCTTTTTATTTATATAGTTCAAACATATCCAACGAAGTCCTATTATATACAATTATCTCATTAGATTCGAGGCATAGGCCATAGGGGGCACCGAAGGGTGAGCGACCGCCTCGTACTGGAGGTAGTTGAGCTTGAGGTCCGGACCAATGTTGATCATGGCGCCCTTGTTGCCCTGCGAATCGCAATAATTGGGCGCGCTAAACACTGTGATAAGCAGCCCATCGTGCTCGACCGAGTAACCGTCGTCGCGAACCTCGTGCGAACGGATGACGCCCTTGAGCCCGTTTGCATCACAAAAGCGTTTGGTGATATCGGGGCCAAACTGCATGCCGATACCACGCTTGGAGGGCGAACGCCCGTTGAACGGCTGGGGGTCAGTCCAAAGCATCTCCATCATGATACCTTCTTGGCCAGGCTGTTTTGTGGCAAACCGATCAAGTTTGCGGATATCCTCAAGACCAACATTGTCGTCGCTAAACAAACCACCGTGCAAGACAAGGTACGAATTACCAATTAGGGCAGCAAGAGGCAGCTTGGCAAACGACTCGCTAAACGCCTTGAAAGCAAGCTCAGAGCCGTACTTGGCCTTGCATTCACCGCTAAACCCATAAGTCATGTTCATGCTATCGGTTTCGTGGTTACCGCGGTTGATGTACACATTCGAGGGAAAGGCAACCTTGAGGGCATACAAGACAAGGGCAATTTCGGTACTCCACGAGCCGCGATCCACAAAGTCGCCATTGAAGAGGTACGTGTGCTGCTCTGAAGGCCACCCGTTCAACTCAAAGATGTGCAAAAAGTCATAGAATTGGCCGTGGGTATCGCCACAAACGGTAACTTTGTTGGCGGGGATCTCGTTCATTGTGGGCTCTGAGGCAAACAAATCGGTGGCTCCCTTTATGAGCTGGTACAGCTTTTTGCGCGACACGCGTTTGTCGTCCTTGAAATGCTGCACTAGCGCCTCCACAAACCCTGGGGACCCCACATCCGGCAGGCCGTCGTCGTTGGCCATGTGCTCCAAATCGAGTGTGTCTAGGACACTAGGCTCGTCCTCAACTTCAATGGCCTTGTTGAACTGCTGGAGGCGCAGAAACTTGCGGCACTCGTCGAGTTTTTGCCGTGCCCCGGCATCCTGGGGCGCACGCTTCACGACCACCTGGTAGTCGGCGAGGGCCAGCTTGTAGTCGAAAATGCCACAGTATGCAACAGCACGTCTGTAGTAACTCTTGAGGTACTCGGGGTTCACTTCTATGGCCCGGGAAGCGTCATTTAGAGCCGTACCGTACTCCTCGAGTTTGAGCGCCGCCTGGGCGCGGTTCGACCAAAAAATAGCATTGGTGCTGTCCAGGGCAATAGCCTTGTCGTAAAATTCCATCGCCTCGGCATACTTGCCCTCCTGGAGCGCCTTGTTGCCCTGGTTTTTGAATTCTGTGGCCATGGTGCGCGGATGCTTATTACGCTTACGCACCCGGGAGTATAAAAGCTGACGAGCCCAAACTGTTTGACGTCCCTCTCCCTGCCTCTTTTGAGCGTGCGCCATCAAAAACTTGCTGGATTCCCGTTTTGGGTTGAAGGTGAGATAGGTATAGCGGGACGTAGATCAACAGGAGTTATCATAGTACTCGTGGGAGCTCGCAACAAACTTGTTTTGCTGTCGAGTGTCGATGCCCGCGTGTCTCCAACTATTCCTACATTCAGCTAAGCTAGAGTAGACTAAAAAAAAAGGTCTTATGTACTTTTCTCACGCGGCTCGCGAGGCTCACGAGGCTTGCGCTCACGGTTACCGTCGCGAATACCGTCGCGGGGGCCACGCGCAGGCTTTTTCTGGGGTGCACGGCGCTGCTGGGTCTCCCATCCCTCATCGTCTTTCTTGCCCTCGGATTTACCGTCAGGCTTGCCGGATTTGGCTTGGGGCTTGCGGCCGCTGCGGGGTTTACGGCGTTTATCGTCCTTTTCTTTGGGGGGTTGGGCAGGCACGGCAGGGATCGCCGAAGGCTCGGGTGCGTTGAGGATCACCTGCTCCTGGGCCTGCTCAGCCTGCTCGGCCTCGATGAGCTGCCCCTGGGCGGCCTCGACCTTAGGCTCTGCCTCGGCCAGTTCGTCCTCCTGCAAAAATGAAATGGCCACTGGCTGGGCCTCCTCGACCTGCTTGGTCTCCTTGGGCTCCTCACTCTTGGGCTGGGTCAGCTCGTGCAGCTGGGCAAAGGTAAACTCGCCGTGCACCACCTCGTCACTCTTGGCGCTCAACTTGGAGATGGCCTCGAGCGAGGAATCGTCGCCAAGGTACAGAAGTTGCAACAACTCATCAACAGCTGCCAACTCGGCAGCAGGAGTGTCGTGGACCTGGTGCTTGAGGGCCGCAGTGCGCAAAAACTGCGAGAATAGCAGCAGGGTTTCTTTGCCTGCAGCGACGCCTACAGCAGCAGCCGCAGCAGCAGCGGCCTGCTTTTCTTGCTCAAAGCGGGCCTCGCGAGCCTCCACGGCCTGAGTGTACAGCTTGAGAGCATCCTGCAACTCCTTGAGCGGGGCATCGACGCTGTCCTTGTTGGCCAACGCAGCCACCTGATCGGCGTTGAGGCGCGCAGGGTCCTGCTGGCGTAGCTGCTCGTATCCTTCGAGTTTGCTCTTGCGCTTTTGCAGATTGCGAATGCGCTTTTGAATGTGCTCTACGTAGTCGTCCATTTGAGGGTTGAGGTGAGTAATGGAGTGCTCTGGCTGCAGAGCTCTGGCCGAGCGTGTCGAGCAGCTCGAGGGGGTGTGCGAGGTTTTAAAGGGGCAGATCGCTCAGATCCAGGGCATGGTGGAAGCTCAGGCCACATTAGAGCCGCTGGGGTTACCGCAAGGTGCCATGGCAGTGACCTCTCCCAGCACTGCGCAAGCGCCTCAAATCGCGGCTCAGACAGGCACCACACAGCCGCAACAACCGCCATCGCAGCTAACCTTCCCTACAGTTGGCACTTGTCTTGCTGCTGGCCCCTCTGGAGTCCCCAGCTCGCCTATTTTACCCCCTAAATCACCTCTACTCACATCACGAGTCCCCAAATCGCCAAGCCTCGTTGCCAAAGTTCATCGTGGCGTCCAGCGGATCCTCAAACCTCATGAGCAAGTCTCGGGAGGCCCTGTGACCGCGCGGCGCAACTCAAATGTGCTCAAACCATCCTTCTCCCTCGGGTCCCCACAGCTCTCACGCTCAAGCTCCAGCGACTCGCTCGAATCACCCCCTGTGGTCATCCCCGATATGCTCCGCCACGGCATCACATTCTTGAGGGTAACCCACAACAAAAAGGTGAACCGCGTTCTAAAACTCGACGACAATGGTGTCCTGAGCTGGAACTCGAAAATCACCTCGCGCTTGAGCTTGGACCGGATCTGCGACATTTATACCGGGGACGACGCGCGCAATTACCGCGAAGAGTTCAAAGTCTCGAGCGAGGTCGCCGACCGGTGGGCCACCATTATCCACCAGCGCCCCGGCGAGCAAAAAGTGCGGGCTTTGCACCTCGTGGTTGCAACAACGCACGAATTCCGCACCTTGATGGTTGCAATTACTGAGCTCCTGAACTTTAGGCGCGAGATGATGAGCGGTTTGACCCGCGCAGGCTCGCACTTTGTTGATGTGCATTGGGGCCGCGCCGCCCAAAACGAGCGCATCTCGTTTGACGAGTTTGTCAAGCTGGCCAAGCAGCTGCACATCAACACGTCGCGGCACTTTTTGCTAAAGGTGTTTACCGAGGCCGACATAGACGCGAGCGGCTCACTGGACTTTGAGGAGTTTAAGCGCACAGTTGAGATCTTAAGGCGGCGCGACGATTTGCTGGCGATTTATGAAAATATCAGGCGCATGGGGTTGGATGTGTCCACGGGCGCGCACGCGGAGGCGAATGTGCCCGGGCGCACCCAGCTGCATGACGGGCCGAGCGCCGAGCGTAATGACCCGACCCCTGCAGGTGCAGGTGCAGGCGCACATGTGCTCGCTTCTACTCCTGCACTTGAACATGTGACTCCCGCTCCCGCCGCACATACATCCGCCCCCGCCCCCACTTTTGGGTACAACTCGCTGGCCCACTTTTTCGCTATCCAGCACACACCGCTCACCCCAAAAATCTGGCAAAGGTATGCTCCTGAACTATCTGCCCAGCAATTCTGCGAAATGGTCCTTTCGCAGTCCCTGTTTCCCGCACTTGTGCCGCCCGCCGAGAACCTCGACAGGCCCATCACCGAGTATTGGATCTCGAGCAGCCACAACACGTACCTTACCGGTAAGCAGGTGGGCTTTGGCGACAACGCGGTCAGTGTTGAAGGCTATATTCGCAGCCTGCAGAGCGGGTGCCGCTGCATTGAAATTGACTTGTGGGACGGTAACAATGGCCCAGTGGTTTGCCACGGCAGCTCGGTGGCCCAGCTCACAAACAGCATTGATTTCAGCGATGTGGTGCACACAGTGCGCAAGTATGGGTTTATTGCGTCGCCGTACCCTCTGATTCTATCGCTTGAAGTGCATCTCAACCACGATAACCAGCTGCGGGTTGCGGCCACTCTCAAAAACATTTTGGGCGATTTGTTGCTTGTAAAGGCTTCCCAGCCGCTGGGGTTTGAGCTTCCGTCCCCCAACGACCTCAAACACAAGGTTCTTGTTAAGGTCAAGGTCGATGGAGCAGAGGGTACAACCCTCGAGGAAGACGAGGAGGACGAGCCTGAGTCGCCGCTGGGGTCGCCTATTGGGTCTCCGGGGAGCACTTCTATTCTCAGCGGTGCCATGAGTGCAGTGAGCGTTGTGAGCGGTGTGAGCACAGGCCCACCCACAGGGGGTCGGCGTAGCCGCAGTAGCAGCCTCAGCCGGGCCACGCGCACGCGCAGCAGTAGCAGCGCCTCGACGCCCAACCCGCGGCGCAAAATTATTCCCGAGCTGGGCGACCTGGGGGTCTATTTGAGCGCCCGCAAGTACCAAAACTTTGTGGTGCCCGACTCGAAGCTGGTCAATCACTGTTTTAGCTTTTCTGAGCGCACGGTAAAGACGCTGCTCAAGACGCCCGCTACAGCTACAGCGCTCATCAAGCACAATCAAAAGTATTTTGCGCGCGTTTACCCTTCTGCGTTTAAGATCTCGAGCAAGAACTTTGACCCAATGATTTACTGGCGCCTCGGGTTCCAGATGGTTGCTCTCAATTGGCAGACATATGATTTGGGTATGCAGCTCAACAATGCATTCTTTACCCAGCAGATTGGCTATGTGCATAAGCCAGAGTGGATGCATCCCAGTGCGGCTCCCACCGGAGCCCCCAACGGTACCGTACGCCTCAACATTACGCTCGTTAGTGCACAACAATTGCCGCGACCCAAAGACCTGCGCCAAGACTCGGCGCTCAACCCGTCCGTTACCATTGAAAGGTACGGCTCCACCACCGTGGACTCGGCGCGGCTGCCCCAAATCAGCGATAATGGCTTCAATCCCATTTGGAATGTCAAGTGCTCGTTTGAGTTTTCGCGCGCAGACCTCGAATTCGCCGTCCTTAGGTTTGCAGTTTACCACGAGGACGACCTGTTTGCCGCCACCACCGTCAAGCTCAAGCACCTCGGCCTGGGGTACCGCCACCTTGGCCTGCAGGACCTCAACGGCGAGGACTATTTATTCTCTTCATTATTTATCAAGACAGATTTAGCTTAGCTATTCTCTACTTCCATGCTCTCAGTGCGCGGCTCGCCGGCCATCAGTTCGCGGCGGATCTCAGGCGAGATGGTCGCGTGCGGCTGCAGACGCACCACCGCCATCAGCGCGTCGCGCTGGTCTTCAGTGATATCGTTCTTGTAGCGTTGGGCAAACACAAGGAACGACTGGTGCCAAATTACCGGCAGAGCCTCGGTGGTGGCCCTGAACCGCACAAAGTGGAAGACCATCGCATCCACAACCTTGTAGGGAAGGGCGTACTTTTTGTCCAACAAGACCTTAATAAATAACGAGGTCGGGCTGCTGTAGTCCATCTCGGCCAAGTGCAGCAGCGCCGCCGCAGAGTGCAGCGCAGGGATCGAGACCCGGGCCAGAATCGAGGACGCAATAATCGCCTCGCGGATTGTGCAGGTACCACTGTCGAGCAGCGGGAACAAAAAGCCCTTGAAGAATGCAGCAGGCTTGTACAGCGCCTTTTTGAGCGCGCGGTACACGTGATAGTTGAGGTTCTTGGTCTCCTCGATTTGCATGCGGAACCGCTCAAACAACACTTCGCGAATAAACCACTGGGCCTGGTTGTCCCTCAAGTTTGAGACAAACAACTTGGATCCCTCGTACAGGGCCTGATTGGACCAAGTATCAGGGCCAGTCACAAACAGCACATCTTTCCAGTTTTTAAGGCTGGGAATAATCTTGAATGCGCGCGGCAAACGGCCGCTGCGGTAACGCGAAAGAAGGTCGCCAACCTGGGTATAAACCTCAATAACCTTGGCAGGCAGCATAACACCCTGCTGTTGCTGCTCCTCCTTGCGAGGAGGGGTCTCGCCCTGCTGGGCAAGCTCAAACTCGCGCATTTTCTCCATAATCTTGTCGCTAAGAGTTTGGTTCTCATTGGCAGGTTCGCCAAAGCCGTACTGCTCCAAAATAGCCTGGTCGTCGGCATCAATCTCGCCCAGATCGGCATACTCTTCATAGTCTGACCATTCCTGCTCCCCCTCCTCCTCCTCTTCTTCGAGGTCGTCCTCATCCAGAACTTGGGGCTCGGGCTGGCGGGGGGCAAACTTGGTGGAGACCTCGTTTTCTTCAGCCCTGATCTCGTCTAATTGGGCCTTGGCGAGCTTGAGAATCTTGCGAGTGCTGGCGGCATCCACATACTCCTCCTCCTCGTTCTCTGGTCTTGACTCTTTTGCACTCTTTTTGGTCTTGAGCTTACCGTAGCCCTCCTCAATCGAGGCAGCCAACGGTGTGTGTCTTTTTTTGTCTTTAACCGCTTTGGGCATATTTCACACAAAAATTCACCTGCTGGAGCGGTTTGTAAGATATTTTTCAGTGGCGGATTGTGGCGTGCAGGTTCGTGCATGTGCCCATGGGGTGCTCATAGGGTGCCCATAGATGCCCTCAAACAGTACTCATGACAATCTATAATCTACAACCTATAACCTCACAATATCACCGCGGGCGGCAAGTGCTTCCTTGACCTGCTTGACCGTGTACTCGTTTCTGTGGAACATGCCCGCGCCAAGCGCAGCATCGACATTGGTCTTTTCGAAAACATCGATAAAGTGCTCGGGCTTACCCGCACCACTCGAGGCAACCACAGGGATCCGCACAGCGCTCTTGATATCGGCCACAAGCTCGAGATCAAACCCAGAGTTTGAGCCGTCCTTGTCGATGCAGTTGAGCAGCAGCTCGCCGGCGCCCAGCGCCTCGACTGCTTGAGCGAGCTCAAACGCGCCCAAATCGCGCGTCTCGCGGCCGCCCTTGACAGTGCACTGGAACCAAACATACTCCTCACCATTGGGACCCTTGGTGGCAGTCTTGAATGTGTGGTGCTTGACGTCGCTGGGGCTCGACACATAAACGCGTTTGGGGTCGACAGAAACAACAACTGCCTGGGAGCCATAGGCTTTGCTGATAGTCTCAATAGGGCTCTTGCCGGTGGCACCGTTCTTGTAGTACTCGAGGGCCGCCTCCACAGCGTCACCACCAATGCTCACCTTGTCGGCACCCGACCTAAAGTAGAGGTGAGCAACCTCGAGAGCAGGCACCATATGCTGAGTCTCGGGATCAAAAGTATCGCGAATACCGCCACCAATCGTAAAAGGCACAAAAACGCTCTTTGAAGCCAGACGCAAGATCTGGACCATGGGCAGGTCTTTGAGGGGCGAGTTGCGGAAAGAGGTGATGTTGAGGAAGGTTACCTCGTCTGCACCCTGAGCAAAGTACTTTTCGGCCACTTCGACCGGCTTGCCGAGGTTGCGCACCTCGCTAGCATCGGACTTTTCCCGCACGTCGTACTGGTCACCCTTTGTGACCACAATATCGCCCTTGTCATTTTCGCGAACATCAAGACAAGCAATTACGCGTTTACTGAGACCAGTGCTCACCGAGTTGTCAATGGAAGCGCCGTATTTTGTGTCGGTGAGGAACGCCTGCAGCACATCCAAACCGGGCTGGCCCGATTTTTCGGGGTGAAATTGGGTGAAAAACAGGTTGTCCTTGGCAAATGCAGCCACAAACGACTCATCGCCGTATGTGCACACAGCATAGTCCCAGTCGGGGAACTTCTGCTGCAGGTCCTTCTCGCTCAAAAGCACCGCGTACGAGTGAACAAAATAGTACTTTGAGGAGGGAGTGATACCATAGAGGGCCTTGTCTGTGCTAAGCTTGACACCGTTCCAGCCAATGTGCGGCACCGATTTTGTCGAAGAGTCAAAGTTGCCGACTGTGTGCTCAAAAATACCGAGGCCTCTTGAGGAGGGCGATTCCTCAGAGCCGTCAAAGATGCTCTGGAGACCGACGCAAATACCCATAATGGGCTTTCCGCTCTTAACGTGCTCTCTGATGGGCCCATCGAGCTTGCGCTCGTTGACGCTGTCCATAAAGTGGCCAAAGTTGCCGACGCCCGGAAGCAGCACGCGCTCGGCGTCCTTGAGTTGATCGGCGTCTTCAATGCTGGTAACAAATTTTACCGTGTGTCCGAGCTTGTAGAGAGCGTTCTCGAGGCTCTGCAAATTGCCGCTACCGACATCAATAATGTGCACGAGCATAAGGATGGAGTCACTGGTTTGACTCAGACTGAAATTTCAGGAGGTGTGGCGGCGGTGGCGCACATGTGGGTCGTCGGGACGAGGGTTGTAGGGGGGGTTAGCTTGGGCGTAGCCATAGGGTTGATTCGTAGGGTTTGACTAGAAAGGGGATATGGATGACTCGTGCATGCATGCCATGCCCCCACTCGCCTTGTCCCCTTTGGCGCGGGCCCGCCAAGCTTACCTCACGACCTCTATATTGATGGCGGGCTTGGTGCGCATCGCGCCGACCAGCACACGCTCTAGCTCGGGCAGCGCGGGGTAGAAAAAGTACCTACGGTTCGATATCCCTTATGCAGGACGCAGGCACGCCATTGTCATTGGCACAGAGACGGGTAGTCGCATTACCCGCAAATTTAAGAATCTGCCCTACGAAGTGCAAAAGGTGGTGGATGAGAGCGACTTCAAGGCCAGCATGGTCACGCCATTCACGTTTATGCTCGCAAAATTCCCAATCTTTTACGCGTTTGGCTGCCTCAAGTGCGGCCTCAACCCGTTTAAGGAGCACCTTACTGAATGGTAAATGGTGGCTCATGTGCGGGGCTGTGAGGGCCAGTTGTGCATGCTTCCTGCCAATGCCATGACCTTAAGCATTGACAACACTGAAAAGACTGCTAGGCTCGAAGCAGCAGGTGTTTGGGGAATGGGTACTACCAGCTGCTTGGCACGGTGCGCTACTTTTGTGTGGGTACCGAGATTTATGACCGCAAGCGACCCGCGGAAGAGCCTTTGGAGGTTGCACTAACCCCCAAAATGGCCCCGACGTGCATGCACAATCATTTATTCTCCGCCTTCAAAACCCGATTTGCCCGAGTGGGAGGTGGCCGGTAAGGACCCGCTGCCACCGCCAATTATTGTGCGGTCATATGAGCGGCGTGAGCGCGCCGAGCATGCCGCGCGCCGCTTGGATTCAGTGCCCACACCAATCTCGGCCTACAGCCCGCGCCAGCACGTCGAGAAGCATGTTGAGACCCCAACTCCCCCTGCAAGCAGGCTCACGTCTGAGCGCGACCCGCGGTGGTCGATGAAACCTACTCCGCGCCGGTCGTCTCAACAACAAGCAAAGCCTTAAGTGGAGTTGACTATGGAAGAGATGGATTATCTTCTCGTTGAGTTTTTAAAGAAGTGAAAAGGGGCTGCCAGGGTGCGAGCAAGGGTGAGGGGCGAGGGGCTCCGAGTGCTGCGAACCTCGAAAAGATGTGAAAAGGATGTGAAAGAGGCCAAAAATGCCCACCCAAGGGACCCAAGGGGTTACCCTGGGGTACTCGTGGGCACCCTGGACCCACACGCACGTGATGTGGCGCCGGCGCCACCACTCTCACACTCGACCACAAACTTTTCACTTAATACAAATCAAATGTACCAGCAAAACCCGCACGTTGGTGACCGTTCCAAGACCGAGGACTGGCGTATCCGCGGCTACTCGCCCCTGATTTCGCCCGATTTGCTCCAGAGCGAGCTCCCGCTTTCGTCCAAGTCCTACGACATTATTACCTCGAGCCGCCTAGCTGCCTCGGACGTTGTGCACGGCAAGGACGACCGTTTGCTGGTTGTTGTTGGCCCCTGCTCGCTTAACGACCCTAAGAGCGCCGTTGACTACTGCGCGCGCCTGTCCAAGCTCAACGAGGAGCTCAAGGGTGACTTGCTGATTGTGATGCGCGCCTACCTCGAGAAGCCCCGCACAACCGTTGGCTGGAAGGGTCTCATCAACGACCCCGACATGGACAACTCGTACAACATCAACAAGGGTCTGCGTATCGCCCGCGACCTGTTTTGCAAGTTGACCGAGCACCTGCCCATTGCTGGCGAGATGCTCGACACCATCAGCCCCCAGTTTTTGTCGGACTTTTTCACTGTTGGCGCCATTGGTGCCCGCACCACTGAGTGCCAGCTGCACCGTGAGCTTGCCTCTGGTCTCAGTTTCCCCATCGGTTTCAAGAATGGTACTGACGGTACCCTTCAGGTGGCCATTGACGCTATTGGCGCTGCCTCGCACCCGCACCACTTTTTGTCGGTGACCAAGCCCGGCAATGTTGCGATCGTTGCCACCGAGGGTAACGAGGACGGCTTTGTTATTCTGCGCGGCGGCAAAAAGGGCACCAACTTTGACGCCCAAAGCGTCGACGAGGCTCAGGCCACCCTGCTCAAGGCCAAGGTCAGCAACGGCAGCGACGCTCGCATCATGGTTGACTGCTCGCACGGCAACTCCAACAAGGATCACAACAACCAGCCCAAGGTGGCTGCCACCGTTGCCGAGCAGGTGGCTGCTGGCAACAAAAACATCTGCGGTTTGATGATCGAGTCCAACATTCACGAGGGCCGCCAGGACGTGCCTGCCGAGGGCCCCTCTGGCCTTAAGTACGGCGTCTCCATCACCGACGCTTGCATCAACTTTGAGACCACCGAGGATACCCTTCGCAACCTGGCCGCTGCTGTTCAAAAGCGCCGCCAGACCTCTGCATAAATAGGAGCATAACTAACTAACTTAAATCTCGATACGAGTTTTTGCGAGCCGAGCCTCGTCGAGTCCCGCTCGCTATGTATTGCCGTGCCTCGTAGTGCCGCATGCCGTGGCTGCTACACTCATGCAGGGATTGTTCCATTTGGGAGTTCCAGATGTTCCCCGCAGCGGGGTGGCGCCACGTTGACTGATAGTGCCGTTGCGTAACAAGCTCTGCAGATCACCGAAACAACCTTGTCGGCGCCATAAATACCTCAAACTCGCCTCGATGCAGACAGACCTGCCCTGCTGCAGGTGACGTGGGTAAGGGGCTTTGGTGAGGGGACGATAAGCTCTTTTCTCAAGGAGCCAGCTCTCAAATAGTATAATAAATGGCCTCAAGTTGCAAGATATGGCCTGTTATGGCGTCATCTTTTTTCAGTATTTTTCCTCAAAATTGTGATGCAGCTGTCAAAACCCGCGTGCGTGTTGCCACCCCACCCCGCCACAATTTCGTGAGGGGCGAGCCACAGGCCAGCTGCTGGTGTGCGTCGGCGAGCGTGGCCGAACCTATAGTTTAAGGCATTTCAGACTAGATACACACTGAATATCCACGATCAACCGCTGCGCGGCGCGGATGAACCCGCAGATTAAGAAACCTGCATGCATCAAGATCGTCCCCAGTCATGTGATGAAAACCGCTATTGTCTCGTGACTCCCCTCCAAGGTTGCTAATTTAGGTGGGATGGTGGGCAGCTAGTGGGCAGCAAAGATCAAAATATGGGCACCCCACCCGTTCCCGTGGAGATTTTGCCAAGAGTGCCAACCCAAGCGATGCAAACATTTTTGATGACCCCTCACAAACAGAGGGTTCTGCGGGTTTATGCACTCCTGAGTCGTCAAGGGCAAAAAGGTCGGATCGGTATCAGAAAATTTTGACAGCTTGCTGTTTTTTGTCTTGGCTGATGTATTTTGAAGTAGTTCTAGTTCGCCCTCAGACAACCCTGAAAATTTGATCAAACCTTACCTGGCCCCTCCGTCTTGGCGGCACGTGCCCCTCGCCACTCGCACTGAGCACATTTAACAAACAGTGACCAGCAAAAACCCCATTTTGAGCAGCTCAGCTTGCGCCACTCAACGTCGCTAAATTCATTGAGCGATAAGCAAAATACTGAGGGGCACGCATCGAGCAAAATCGATGATCCCATTTCGTGCTCGGTTTAAAACTAGCTAAAACTAACTACTCTCTAATTGGTATGGCCATATAACCCCCCACACACCACACATGCATGTTTATGCAGAGCCTCTCTTGGTGAGGGGAGGTGCTCAAGCGGGACATGTGCGATAATGATAATCACGACGAAGATGTATAAATACGCCTGTCACCCCCCCTCAAATGAATAGAGTAGAAAAAAAGTATGCAAACAGCTTCACTACATATGGAAGACGATGCTAATTTATATTCCAGATTGGATCGTCTGCAGCGGTGCCCCCTGACTTCGAGCAGAGACCTCGAGTCGTGGATGTCAAGCATCAAGTCACAGCTCTGCGGCGTCGACGCGGGCTTTTCAACTGAGCAGTTACTTGTTGATTCAATCGTTAATCAGATCAAGGTCACCGACCTAAGAAAACAGGTTGACTGGATGATGGCGTACCGGGGCCACACCCTCCAAACGGTTTTTGGATACCTAGACTTGGTGGTTACCTCAAGCAAGCTTTATTGAGTCTTTTTATTTATTTATAGCTAGAAACGGCCCCCTTTGCAAATGTTTGTGGTTTTGGATTGATCCGGGTTTCCCCGATTCCGGCTCAAGCGAAGCGCGTGATGCCCTCGAGCTTGCGCGCGCTCGGCCTGTTTTCGGCGCCTCGGCGCCGACCGGTGCGGCGTACGGCTGATCCACTCGACCCACGACGCGCACATGCCGATCACATGCTCGGGAAAAAATCGGTACCCCTCCCCCCGCATTGCATTGCATCAACCCTAGCCTGCCCGACTCCATGCATGTGCTTAGCCGACCTAGTCGCGCTCGAGCAGGTCCAACAGCTCTTGCAAGGGGCCATACTCGGCACGGTCAATGAGATCAAAGTGGTTGCAAAACAGCACAAAGTGCTTGAGCGAGGTGTTTAGGTGAGGCTGCAGACCCACCTCGGTTATTTGCTCAAAGTGGTGGCAGTAAATGTGCGCGTAAACTCGGAAAAGCCGTTTGAGGATCTGTTTAAACATACTGAGGGCATTTTTGCTAAACTCCACACCCAGCGCAGTGGGGAAATAGTCGCGGTTCTCAAACTGAGTTTGGATCCACGCAAACAGGTGCTCAATGTAGCTCGAGGCACACAGGCGCGTGGGTTTGCGGAACTTGTCGCTCGCAGAGTCCTGCCATAAATATTCATACTCCTCTGTGGCAATCATTTTGGGGCAAGTGGCCTCGGTGCACAATCGGTTGATTGGCGAGTAGAGCATATTGATTTGGTTGTAGAAATCGTGCACGTGCACGGCAATCCACTCCTCCTTGTTTTCGCCAGCGGGTAATTTCACCGCTTCACGCAGGGCGTCGCTGCCGAGCGTGGCAGTGGCATACTCCTGTAATGCCGAACGCTGGCGGCTGTTGAGAGTCTTTGGCTTGAATGTGCGCGTTGTGCGGGCGTTGAGAGTTTGGAAAAAGCTCATTCCAGGGGTACGTGCGTGTTGATGTTTAGAACAAGCCCCTGTCAACACCCCGAGCAGGGCAGTGCTGACAAGACCCCTTTTAAGACCCTCTTCAGCCGTTTTCTCTGGGCATTCCTCGCCTCGCTAAACAGAGGTCACATGATATTGGCTCATGGGCCTCGAGCGAGCCGGCGAAAAACATCAATTGCTTGTATAGTCTCATCACTAGTCAAGCCTTCAACCCTTCACCCCACCCTCACACACTATGGATTCTAGTTGGACGCGTAAAGCTAAAGACACTTCTGCTGGGTTTGTCGGCGGTGCAGTACAGGTGCTCGTCGGACAGCCGTTTGATCTCGTCAAAGTACGCATGCAAACCGGCCAATACAATTCAATTTCCTCGGCTGTGGTCCAAACCCTCAAGAATGAGGGTCCCCTAGCATTTTACAAGGGTACTACGGCTCCTCTGGTCGGAGTGGGTCTCTGCGTGAGCTTGCAATTCTATGCATTCCACGAGACAAAGCGTCTGTTTCAACGACTCAACAAGAGCACTGAGGTCTCGCTCGGCCAAGTGTACGCGGCAGGTGCTGCTGCTGGTATTGCAAACACGCTGGTGGTCACTCCCGTCGAGCACATGCGTATTCTCATGCAAACCCAAAAAACAAAGCAGTTTAGTGGGCCCTTTGAGGCTGCACGTGCCATTGCTAGGCAGTACGGTATTGCCTCGGTTTACCGTGGCCTGTTGATCACCACCCTGCGCGAGATTCAATCGTACGGTGTGTGGTTTGCAACGTTTGAACTCTTGATTTCTACGCAAACGAAAAAGGGAATTGATCGTAAAGATATTCCTGCATGGAAGCTCATGACATTTGGCGCTCTTGCTGGTGAGGCCCTGTGGCTTGGATGCTATCCTTTAGACGTGATCAAGTCCAAGATTCAGGGCGACAAGTTCGGCACTGAAGCCAAGTACCGCGGCTCGCTGAGTGCCCTCAGAGATACGTTGCGCACGACGGGTATCAAGGGTCTATTTGTTGGCCTCACACCCACCCTCCTTAGAGCTATCCCAGCCTCTGCCTGTACATTTGCCAGCGTCGAGTTGACCCTTAGAGCTTTAGGCTAAATATGCTGCTAGCTAGAGATTTCTAAAAATTGGCATCACATGTTTGCTGCGGCTACAGTGATCCTGAAGCTCTTCGCGTGACAAAAACGACGTAGAGCACGTGCAGCACACAAGTGCACCCTCCTGAGTTTCGGCGCGTTGCTGCTTGCGTAGCTTGGCTTTGCTCAGTTTGGGCGCCTTTTTGGGCGCAGGTACTGCCTTTTTGCGGTGCTGATCCATACTCGACATGATATCTTCCACCGAGAGTGAATCAGTGGCAGCAGTTAGCTCGTCCACGTCCTCATCCTCATCCCTGGCCTGTTTGACCACATTCTTCCTCTGCTTCTTCTTTTGCTTGGGCTGGTTAAGCAAAGCTTGATCTTGCAACATTTGCTTGTGCAGCTCCTTGACAGCCTTTGTGTGGCTTGTGCTAAGCTCGTGCTCGACAAGCTCATCAGGGGTATCAAAAACCAGGTCACATGCAATGCACTCAGTGTTGTCGTCCGCAGTCTCTTTGATTTGAGCCCACTCTTGCTCCTTGAACGGTGCGGGTGCAGGAGCTGTCGCACTCTGAGCCGCTTTGGCCTCTTCTTGCTTGCGGGCATTTTGAGCGTGCTTCTTCTCCTGAGCCTTTTGCTGCTTTTTTACGCGCTCGTCCACACTGTAGAGCTGAAACACAAGGCGCCGCACGCTATCATTAAACTCCTTTTTGGCGCTGTCCCTCACCCGCTTGTTGCGGTTCTCCATGGCTCGCCTTGAGCGGCGGTCCTCAGCGTGGTGCACAGGATAAATATCTTCCCAAGAAAAGGTCTTGTGGGTGGAGAATGCCGTCCAAGTATCATAAAATGCCTTGACCTGAGGCCACTGGGTGCCCAAATGGCCAAAAAGTGGCGCATCTGCTGTGGGGACCTTGTCCTGAGGGATTTCCTGCTCAAAGGCGGCCTCCATCTCCTCGTTGCGCAACTTCTCAAAGAATTCGCTAGCAAGACGATACATTTCATCCTTTGTTGGGTCCAATCCTCGTGTGAATGCAGGATCCATTGCCCTGCGCACCTCCTCAGACTTTGTGACCTTTGCAGAGTACTCAGAGTACTCGGCAGTCTCATCACGCTCATCATACCATTCGCGCTCTTTGGGGTCCATCAAAATTTCATAGGCGGCAAGAACTTTGGCAAACTGGGTGGCGGCTTCTTGCTCTTTGCCGCGATTCCGGTCTGGGTGGAGCTTGAGGGCCATTTTCTTGTATGCCCTGCGAATCTCACTCTCATCGGCATTACGCTCGACCGCTAAAAGGTCGTAAAGATTGCTTTTCGGGGTCGGATTAAGGGAGCTTGCCGTTTGACCCATGAGTAAAAAAGTTAAGAGCGGTGATCTGCTCCTTGAGAGGAGACTTTGGCAGAGGCTCGAGCATATTGCTAAAAACAAGAGATATTTTCAATAATACATAGCCTTCAATTAATTTATTTTAAATTTCATCCATCCATGTTCAAGTTGAAATTTCAGTGCATTATTCAGAATTTTTCAACATGTCGGTGATGATTGTGGATGGCAGTCTTGCCACGAGCATGGCTTGGATCGCTGAATACATTGACAACATAAATGAGGATAGCGAGCGTACGCTGGCCCAGCTCGTAGGCGAGCTCGCTACCCCTGAGGAGGTGTCGCAGGAGGTGTACTTTAGTCTCGCTGAGGCTTCGCACTCGCTGCTCAAGGCCCCCGACAATGAGTTTGAGGGTGCTTTCAACCTTTTGCTGTACATCTTGAGCCAAAGCGGTGACTTTTCCGGGTGCATTCCCGTCGTCCTCGCCAACCTCAACGTGGAGACCAGCGAGACCAAACAGTTGCTAATTTTGGCGGTTTTGGGCAACTTTTTTAACGTTATGCAGCCCGAGAACAAGCTGAGGTTTGATGTTCTCAGCAAGATTGTTGACTTTAGCACAAACAATGGCACCCTAGGCCAGCTTGCCACTCAGCTCAAGCAGCTGCCCGAGTGGCTTGAGCAGTGGAAGACTGATGCCGAGACCGCGGTCGACTTTTACACCAAAATTATCAACCTTGTTGAGGACAACGTTGGCCCCCGCCCCTCGTTTGAGCTGCTGCTCGACGCGGTTAAATACACCTCCAACGTGACCTTGACCAAGCGCCTGATCGACACCAGCCTCGCCAACACCTTCACATACAACTTTGACGAGCTTCTGGCGGTGCCTGCGGTCGCCAAGGTCGACGATGGTGTCCTCAAGGCGGTCGCCGCCGGCAACTATGAGGCGGTCAAGAGCAACCAAAACGAGGATGTGCTCAACAAGGTGCGCGTGATCAAATTTGTGGAGCTTGCTGCTTCGGCCCAGAACCAGAGCTATGACAGTATTCAAGCCAGTACTGGCCTCACCAGCGACCTCGAGGTCGAGGCGCTCGCTATTGATGCCATCAAGGCCGGCCTCGTACAGGGCCGCATGGACCAGTTCAAGCGTGAGTTCTACGTTGAGTCTGTCTCGATTGTCGGTGAGGTGACCAAAGAGCACTGGAAGCAGATCGACGAGCGCTTGCAGCAGGTCCAGGAGGCGCTCCAAAAGCACCGCAGCGTGCTGGAGAAGCGCGATCCCGTTGAGCGTCTTGGTGCGTAGGTATTTAACTATGTATGAGCTATGCTATTGTGTACGCGGAGCGGTGCGCGCTGGAGTTGGCGGTAGAAAATGGACGCTTCAGCAATCACTCAAGTGAACCGCACATTTTACAAAATCTTCATGAGCGACAGGGTATGGGAACGACTCAATATCTATAATGTGGAAAAGCACATTGCAGGGTATTATTTGGCCAAAGCTGGCGTGTTTACCGATGAGGAGCTGAAGCATATCAGTAGTATCCGGCATACTGAAAGCACTTGCCGCCTAGACTGGCACAGCTCTAATCACCTATGTCTATTTGACAAATATTCATGGAACCCCGAGCCTTATCTGGTTTATACTCCCTGCGCAAATCACCTTGATGATAGCGTGTCGGGAAACAACTTCAACTTCTCTGTTAACAACGATCGCGTGCGCAGGGCTCTCATTCGTGGATTTGGCCTGCTGGTATTGGGGAACAATAAAGAGCAAGCTGACGCTGATTTAGTTGGATCAGCCATGCTGGCAAAGCCTCGAGCGTATGTCCATGCTTCTGCTGAAATAAAGGCCATGCCTGATACACGTCTTGCATTGAACCATTGTCCCGGTAACTTTCAGCTCATGTCAGATGCTTTCAGAGAAATACTAGAAATTGCCTGCCTAGCCATCAAGCTTGACCCTCCAAACTACAGACTCATTCCCCCAGATGGGCACACCAACGAGGCGATCTACCGCGCGCAAGTTAGAAATTTGCGAGGTAGAATCGACCACCTGAAGCTCAAATAACAAGTCTATATATCACCATTATCATCAAAATATTAATGTTGCTTCTGAAAGTAGAGGTGAAGCTGCAAAGCATTACTTGTCTGAAACTAGCATTTTGCTTTGCGTAAAACATGTTGACCAACTCTGTGTAAAGTCTATTTTAACCATAAATTGCTGGGCCAAAGCTTGAGCCTCATGCTTCCATTTCTAGCGCTAAAGATCATGGCCGAGTATGTGGATCCGGGCTCTATGGGTATTTATATGAATCTGGCACGCGTAAATCAAGAGTTTCGCAACATTTTTCTGAGCGACAACTTATGAAACAGGTTTAATGTGCACAACGTTGCCGGAGCAAAACAAGTCTACATATATAAAGGCTACATCCTCAAAGGAATAGTTGCACACGACTTCAACTACTTGGCTAGCTGGACCTGTTTTGCGAATAAAGATCAGGCCCGCCGTGCATGGCATGTGAGCGTAAAGCTTGGCCCTGCCAGTCGCGTTGCTGAAGGTCACAAGGGCAGGATAACTGCACATGATTCCCTGCTAAACAAGGCAGCCCGTCGACTATCCAGAGAAGAGAGGCCCTTTCCTTTGCCTATAGTAGAAATACTCGACAAGCTGGAGATTCAGAGGGTTTATACAGCTGGGGTAAGACATGCGGAGCAATGCTGGTGCACAGATTGGTTTTGGATGTATTCATTAAATCGGTAAATGGGGGTAGGGGGATAATAGTGAAGCCGGATTTTTGGCACGCCTAGCCATGGCACTAAATGATCTTTGCATTAGGCAAACCGCAAAATAAGCAATTTTGATGCACAATATTTCTTTCATGAAGTTTCACCTGGCCCCCTCGCCCTGTCTCGCTCTGCGCTCGCCCTATCTCACCTTGCACCCCCCCCTTGGACCCCTTTGACATGACTGGCCCAACACAGACTCCGAGCACGTTCAAATTCAGCGACGCGCCGTACGCTCCGTTCAGCAAGGGCGATAAATTGGGCAAGGCCGCCGATTGGGCTGCCGAGGTGCTGCCCAAGGCCCCTCGCTCGACCTTTAATCGCGGGTTCCGCGACCCTTACTTTGCCTATGGTGCCGCCTCTTCGTCGGTGTTTGCGGCTGAAACAACCGACATTAACTTTAGTGTTGTGGACAAGCAGGCTCCTAAACCCAAGCAGCCTGCTGTTTTGAAGCGCCGCGTTGCCACTAGTGCCCCTACCAGGGCTCCCACCCCTGGCGCCCAAGCGGCTGGCCGCAGGCCCTACTGGCAGCAGGAGCGCAAGCACCGCGAGCCCAGCGTTGTGATTGGTGCTGATTGGACTTTGGTGCAGAGCAACCCGTTTGCCGACTTTAGCAAGCTTCACTACGAGGTCGGCCAGGGTGTCCCCGTTGCCAAGGCCGGTAGCCTCCACACGTTTGACAAGCGCGTCGAGGGAGGTGCTAAGACCCTCAAAGAGGCTGGCCCTACCTATAACGTGACCACGAGCCAAGACCCCGTGATTGAGCGCCTTCGTGCGGCCGGTACTGGCACTGTTTATGCTACCGACAAAATTATCGCTTTGTTGATGTGTGCCACGCGCACCAACCTACCGTGGGACCTCATTGTGACCAAGAAAGATGGCCAGATTGTCTTCGACAAACGCAACGGCGCCCAAGAGTTGCTCAGCGTCGACGAAAACTCGAGCAATCCTCCTCAAGATACGGCCGATCTCAAGATCAACACGCCCGCCGAGTTGTCGATTGAGGCCACCTACGTCAACGACCGTTTTGCCTCGACCTCCCTTTCGGCCGACAAGACCGCTCTTGGCGAGCCCAACCCGTTTGAAGATGAGGACGATCTCAAGGGCTACGTGTACAACAAGTTCAACCTCGAGAGCGATGAGACTGCCGAGCCCCTTTGGCTCGTCATGCGCAGCGAGATTGACGCCCTCAGCGAAGGCCACCCCACGCTGCTGCGGGCCCTCAACGAGTACCGCGCTCCGCTCGAGTGGAAGGACGCTTGGCAGGACCGCCGCGGCGCCATTTTGGGTTCGGAGCTCCGCAACAACATGGCCAAGATTGCCCAGTGGACTTGCCAGGCCCACCTTGCTGGCGCCCGCCTCAAGCTCGGCTTTGTTTCGCGCGTTAACGCCAAGGACCGCAGCAACCACGAGCTGGTCGGCTTGCACAGCCGCGACAGTGCCTCGCTCGCTTCGCACATGTCGCTTTCGTTTGAGAATGGTTGGGGTATTGTGCGCTCAATTGTCAACATCGCGCGCGAGTCGCCCGACGGCAAGTACGTGCTGCTGAGGGACCCCAACGCGCCTGCTCTGCGGTTTTACCGCGTGGGCGATGTCTAAATTTTGTAGATATATTTCACTTAACTGGCTCAGGTCTCTTAATTTTCCGGCAGGGGCTGCATATCAGGCCGGTCTTCTCCCCTTTCGCGCCCGCCACCCTCACTAATGCGCGACCTGCTCGCGCCGGGCCAAGACTCGGAATCTGAAGCCCACACCTATAATTCAGCTCTACCCGACGAGTACACAACTTTGGGGCGTATATGCGCCTACTTTGACGAGCCCCACGGGCCCAAACTGCTGTCTTTGGACGACTATGGCGCCGCGCTCGCCGAGCTCGCGATCGCCCCCTGCAACTCGTACTGGGGCTCTTTGGAGGAAATTGAGCTGGCAAAACGCGTTCACCGGTGTACATGGACCCAGGCGCTCGACGAGTTTGCTAAATCGGTCGATGCAGAGCCGCTCATGACATGCGCCGCCATTCACTTTAAGGCCAAAATCAAAGGCGTCTACCTGGCTAAAGTAGCTCAGTACCTGGCACAAATTAGCGAGCAGCTTGCCTTGGCCTTTGAAGCTCAGGATCAGAGCCAAAAAAGGCTCATTCAGCGCTGGCGTGAGAGTTCTCAGCAAACGGCCCAGAGCACTCACGCCGCGCGCACAATGTGCTCCCAGGGCACTAAGCATGCATTTGTTTCCCAATTGACTCTTGGCCTAGCTCTTCAGACTCGTGCCAAGGCCACCAACCGCCAAAACCTCACAGCTCTGGTTGCTCACAATACCCTCGAGAAGGCTCATATCATGGCCAGCAATGGTGCCAAGGCTATGCAGGTGCGTTTCGCAGCTGTTGTAGCTCCCCTCGTGGCCCGTATGCGCTTCGAAGTGTACATAAAGGAACAAGCCCCCATTCTCAAACGGCGCATTCTCAAGCACATACAGGTCCATGCAGCCGCCCTACGCAATTCAGACACCACTCTGCGCGACGTTTCGCGCCTGAGTTTACTCGGGGGACCGCTTGCACCGCCTGTAGCCGTCGCCTCGCACGCTCTGCGGCAAATGTCCACTCTGGCCGTTTCTGCCAAAACTTATACTCTACAGCGCAAAAAGCAGCTCCTTAGGCACTGGCTGGGTTCTTTCAAAAGGGAACTTTTGACAAGCGTATGGGCCGTTCGCGCTGTGCGTCGGATTTTGCACGCGTGGCGCATGCACGCTGCTGCGCTTCTCCTGCACAATTTGAGCACTTTGAGGACTTCCAAGGAGCTGGTGCAAGGAATACGTGCTAATTCAACCCGGATCACCCAAGCCGAGGGGGAAGGAGCCACCATTTTGTACCCTCAGATGGCCAGCGCCCTCAGGGGCCTCAAAAGCTCCTCTCAGCGAGCCCAGGCAGATGCCAACAAATCTGAGGCCCTCGAGAAGTTTTACGGTGCCTCACTGCTTGTGCACATGCTGGATGTGTCGTCCCTCGGGGCGCAGGCGGCTGAACGATGCCGAATCAATTTGGGGCGACTGGCGGTGCAGCACCTGCGCGCCAAACTCGACGCGGTCCTCGCGGCTAAAGCAGCACAGCTTGATGTCGATCGAAAGCGGCAAATTCAGAAAAGTTGGCTTGTGGGGGCGGTAGTACACGCTCGTGCTCTCGAGGCCAACCAGACCCAAAGCCGCCGTGTTGTGCTGAAACCAGCCGCCACCCAGCTTGCAGCGCTCTCTGAATGCATCAGTCAGTGCTCAGACTTGGCAGCGTCCACCGGCCGTGCCCTATCAATGCGTACGCTCGGCCAAACCGCCGTGGCGGCTGTGGAACAAGTGCTCCAGCTCGAGTCAGACACCGAATTCCTGGGCGGCAGCTACTCTGCACAAATCTCTGCCGACTTAATGAGGTCAGCCGTGGTTGTGGCACAACGTTTGCGCCTCAGATGGGCAGAGGTACAGGCCAATCGCGTCCGCAGCGAGCGCCAGCTGTGGCGGCGAGCCATTGGCGCGTGGCATGCGCGCGCTGTCCCAAGAGAGCCCGGCACGCCGCGTAGCGCCAAACTCCCGCCTTCGGTTTTGCGGCGGATGCAGTCTGCCGGAGCCACCGCGGGCACGCCCACGGCGCGGCCGGGGTCGCCAAGCACGCCGCGCCGGCTGCTTTTCCGGCCATCCAGCAGCCCTGCACGTTATTTATAGAATTTTATTGCTTTTTCACGCTTAAGCTACAGGATGCCTTCACCAATTGGCCCCTCACCCATCACCCATATCACCCCCATCATCATCTTCCTCCCTCACCTCCCTCTGACATGCTCATTGTGCAGCACGGGTACCACTCGTTTAAAGCGGCTACAACGCCGCAGACCCTGCTCGTACAAGTGCGCGACGACGCATGCCACAAATGGAACCTCGAGCCAACCCTCTACGCGCTCTCGTGGAACGGTAAACCCCTCGATCTCACCTGCCCTCAGCGGTTTACCAGCCTCGTAAACGGAGCCAAGCTGGACTTGATAAAGAGTACCACAACACAGAGCCGCGTCAAGCTGCGGCACTCGGCAGGAGAATGGAGCGGGACGTTCCCTTCAACCACCAAAATCGCCGAAATGCTCGCGGCAGCCGGCGTCGAGGGCGACGTCTTTTTGGGTCAAAATGGGGCAAATCCCCAGTCGAGCTTGGCCCAATTGGGTGTTCAGGGCTCAGTCGTGTTTGCTGTAAGGCCGGCAAAGGCTCCGACAGCCCCTGAACCTGTGGAAATGGCCCCCATCGCGGCCCCTACCGCAACGCCGAGTGCGCCGCTTTCAGTACCCTCAGCGCCCAGCCCTGCTGCACAAACTGCCACCAGCGAGCCCTCAGTATCTCTCACGAATACGCAAAGACCCCTAGGTGCCCTCGCTGTACCCCCACCGCCGACTCTCGCCTACACCCAGCCCCCCAGCGCGCCCACCGTGGCCCAGGCCCGGGCCTACATGGATCACTTATACAACCAAGCGCAGCCTAAGCCACTGCTCTTTAGGTCGACCCGTGAAAAGCTCCGCCAGGAAAAGCGCAGCCAGCAGAAAATGACTATCCGCATCCGACTCCCCGATATGTCTCTTTTGGAAGGAGTGTTTTCGCCGCAGGAGTCAGGTGAACATGTCTATGACTTCATCAGAACATACCTTCTTGACCCCGCGCTCGGGTTTTCGCTCGAATCAGTGCCGCCTGGCTTCTCTTTATTGCCCTCGCACAGCCTCCTGGAGACCCCATTTGACGCGCGCGTTATGCTTTCTCTCAAGACCCCGACGCCGCTCAAGGGCCCTTTTTTGAATGAAAAGGCTAGAGCACAAGCCCAGGCGCAGACTGAGACTCTGGTGGCCGAACTGGCAAAGGCCAAGGCAGCTGCAAACGGCCAGCCTGAGGAGACTGCTCCCCCTGCTCCCGCTGCACAGCCCTCCACCTCAGCCCCTAAAAAGCCTAAATGGCTCAAGTTAGGTAAAAACTAGCTACTATTTATTTTTCTTTTTTGCTCGTCATGCTTGCCGCACTCCTAGGCTCCCTAGGTTCATCAAACTTTGGCCGCTGGACCCTTGGGCCCTCTTCCCACGTCTCGCTCCACAACTTTCTCCGCAAAACCCGGTTCACTCCTTGCACTGTGGCAGTGTTGTTAAAGGTCTCCTCAACAACCACCGGGTGGCCCTGGGTCGCAGTCTCCAGCCAGTGGATGCTGCTAGGATCTTGCCTGATAGCGGCCCTAATAATAGCTTCAGCACCTTCTGTCTTGATGTCGTGAAACTTGGGTGCATGCTGGATAGCGCTGCCGCGTCGCGAAACGGCTGCCAATACAACAATGGGGGTCGCCTGCAACCGCTCACTGGCCCATCGTAGCGTACAAGGATAATTTGATACTGCACTCAGGACAATCTCCTCATCATTTTTAAGGGATTCGCTGGCATATATCAGCGAAGAACTGCTCAATTGCACTGCCAACTTCACCACATCGCGGTCGTCTTGATACTCGCGAAAGCTACCGAGTTCTGCGCCCCAAAATATAGCAGAGAGAACGTGCTGCTTTAGCGGTGGTGACTTTCCCTTAATGAAGCTCAAGTCTCCTGTCTCTGCCATGATCCGGTCGGCCAGAGGGCCCGTCGCCAGCTTTGCATACCTAAAATCAATGTACTTCGCAGCATCAGGAAAAAGGGCAGCCGTAAAGTAGTCGTACAAGTTCTCATTCAGCCAGAAAAGTAATAATTTGGAAAAGATATTGTAGGGCTGGAGCTTGCCTGAGGAAAATTCATAAATATCCATTTTCTTGTCAAGATCGTTCACATACGAAAGATAAACCTGAGAAAGGTAATGTTCAGCAATATCTTGCTCAACTCCATAAACACTTACCCGTCGCCATAGCTCGTCAGACATGAAAATGCGGTAAAACATACGCGACACAGTAGCGAGACGAATATACTCTACCGGGATTGGCACCAGGTTTTGAGCGACCACCATCCATGCATTGAAGGGCAATTGAACCACATCTGTACTGTTCCGGGCCCGCTTACCCCAGATTTTGGTTGAGGTCATCTGTGAGATATGCATGAGGAAGTCGCTTGCTGCGGGACCTGCTTTAAATTATTTGAGTATGAGACATGCATTAGACCGATCAGTTCAAGAATAAATAGTTGGATATTAAATAGAGGGCACAATGTCCCTACTGACATCTTTTGGTAGCGCCTCATCGAGCACAAGCTGCCAGTCCTGTGGTGTACCTCGCTCAGGCTTGGGCAGCTTGACCGGTCTAATTTTCTGGCGCGACAGAATGGCAGGCAGGATTTCGAGAAGAGCTGTAGGCAAAACAATTCGTCTGCTTGAGTACTCACGCAGCCACCATGCTACTGCCGGCCAATTGCCGTGCAAGGCATAGGTGCAGAGGATAGCCCTGAGAACCCTGAAATCAGGTTCAAGCGAGAACGGTACCAGCGCTTTTGCTTGCTGCGGGCTAGGCTCTTGCTTCCAAGCGGCAAGGACCATATTTTGGGTCTTTCGTGGCGAGTCCAAGACCATATCCACCAGCCCAGGCACATCAAACCGGCAAAGCGACGAGACAACTTTTGGGGTCAACAAATTGGCAAACCTGATTTGCTCAACCATCATCATGATATTATCCTCTTTTGTGAGGCGTGAGAGCACTGCACACCAATCGTTTTCGGTCATGGCAGGGAACCGCTGCTCGTTCATTTCCTGGACCAGCCAGAGCAAGAGCGGCTTTGGGGCGTGTTGCAGTACTCCTGCGAAAGCGCCGGGTGACATAGGCGTTGCCTCGTTGATTAGGTTCAGCAGCCTTTGAACAATTTTGACATTGCCCAGCAAGAGCATGGACCACAGGTGATAAATTTCATTGTCGAGGATAGTTGGATGGTCGGCAAGTAATGAGTTGATGGCAGTGACTAGTCGCTTTTGGGCGGCATCGAGCTGAGGCCGTCTATCCTCGGTGATTGAAGCGAGCTTGATGGGCAAATTGTAGCACCTTAGAATAGACACGAGCGCTTGATCATCCGGGTTTTGCAGAGCATCCTTAAGCTTGTATACTGCCTCTGTATTATGAAGCTTTGCATGCTCTTGGATCAACAGCATCCGGGACTCGTCAGTGGTGGCACAGCATTCGGCCCTCTCCAGTTGACCCATTCGGATGTATAGGGGAACGAGCGCAGCCTCTCCGAGATTTAGGGAACGTGCAAGCTTGATTCCCTGGACGCAATCATTGGTTTGGGCAACATATGTCTGCTGAAATTTGAGCGGCATGTGACTGAGGACGTTTGCCTGGGCTGCCAAGTCGCCTACGAGCGCGAGGTTTTTCCTTTGGTCAGACTTTTCCGCAAAAAGTGCAAGGTAGGCACCAATGTCGGGCACCTCGGTCAGATCAAGGTGCCTTAATTTTTTCAGGGCACCCCAAAACTCGCGGTCTGGGCCCATGGCAAAGTCGAGATGGAGTGCCGCCAGAGCTTTTTGAGCAATTGAAATGCGGGGGTTTTGCTCAAGGGCTAGCAGCTGCGACCATGACGGTGGTCTCAGCCGCTTTAGCCGTTTCATGACTGATGGGATGGGGGAGATTAAGGTGTGACCCCAGACAGCTTGGAAAAGCCATTTGCACGCAGCCCCTCCTCTCACTGACACGTTCTATAAATATTTTATACAGCTATCGCTTGTAGCTCGCTCGTAGCTCAGCCGCGGAGGTCCGGAGTGCCGATGGGGTCCACCTTGACCTGCGGCTTTTGCGAGGTCCCGAAGGAGGACCGGTGGAACCTTGGCGTGCTCCAGAGCTCTGTTGAAGGGATTTCGTGCGTGCGCGAGTTGCGCCTCTCGCGTTCCTGCGGCGTGAGGAGGTCACTCAAAGCACCGGGAACAAGGTCCTCTTCAAAACTATCGTCATCTGCCTCATCGTCTGTTACTGCAGATCCTTCAAATGCCATTGGATTTTTGGGGCGTTCGGCCCAGATGGCGGCTGTGCGGCTTGCCGAGGACGAGCGGCTCGGGAACAGCGACTGAAAGCTGCTTGCTCTAGACGAACCGGTTGTACTTGGGCGGTTTAGGGTAACAATTGGGCTTCCGAGGGGCGATTGAGGCCCTACGAAGCTGTTGGGGGCGCCAATTGAGCCCAGAGACCCCACCGATGAAGGAGGCGGACTTTGAGGCGTCTGGGGCTGTGCAGCTTCTTTTTGCTTCTTTTTGCTGACCTTTTTGCCATCTGGCGTAATGTGGGCAAGCGCACATTTCGAGCCAAACTTGCAATTGCCCTTTTGAAAGTACTTGCACACCTGGGTGCTGGCGGCTGCGGGGTCGAGCTGGTGGCTAAACGGGCAATTGTCTGCGGCCTGGCACACTCCTTGGCGGAAGAATTTGCACGGAACATGCGATACGTTCTTTGAATTGTCGGATGGCCGGCGTTTCTTTTGTTTGTCCATTGATGGTGTGATTATGCTATCGATAACCTCTGTCGCTGACGTCAGGGTGGGTGCCGATGCACGCTGCACGCGGCTTGGGGCAGTGCGTGCGTGCCGGGTTCAGGGTTTGGGTGTAGGCCGTGTGTGCGCGCGCGAGCTAACTAAACTACACCTCAACTAAACTACAGATTTGTACTCTTTGACGATACCAATTCTCTTGAAATAGCCATCAAATAGGTCCTGGAACGCCGCCCGTTCCCACCACTCAAATAGAGCCGGGTACTGCGCGCGGAATGCGTCGTCCATAAACACTTCGAGACCGCGAAGCATGTAGGTGCATCCATACAAGTCAGCAATTGTGAGGGAATCGCCAACAAGCCATTTGTTTGCCTTGAAATGGGCCTCAAGACGAGCGGCGTACTTGTGCACCGAAGCCAAGCTGCGGGCGTGATCGGCGGCATTGGGCTCTTTGCGGCCGACATTCATGAGGAAAATAGAGGCGACATGGGGCATAAATTGGTAGTTCAGGTCGCACATCCACTGCAAAATGCGGCTCCTGGTCTCGAGCGAGCGGTCTCCTAGCAGGCCAACCTGGGGGTCTACCTGCTCTGCAACTGCCAGCACGATCGGCAAACTTTCTTCTTGGAGCGCGCCGCTTGCCCATTGCATCATGGGCACCACGTGGCTCGAGAATTCGGAGGGGTAGACGCTGTCGGGTTCAGAGATCTTGAATGGGAGATTGTAGGTTTTGACGAGGGCAGCAGGCAAGAGGCAGCGCGTACGAAGGGCTTCGCCGGCCACTTTGTAGAGGTAAAGGGTTCCGAGGGACATCGGGGGGGACGAAGGGGAACGGTTGGCGACGTAATGCTTGGGGAGTTGTGAGGCGAGCCAGATTTCAGCCTATGAAATTTCACAGCGGGCTATTTTCAATAAGTGTGAAACCACCCAACTCTATCTAAATTCCGCGGAATCGTCTAGCCCTAGCCCTAGTGATCCGCGGAGCCGGCCCTTGGCTAGACTGGCCCCAGTCCCGCGGAGCAGTGTCAGCTTCTATAATGTACTATAATGCTCTACTCCATAGTAAAGCCCTCCTCGGGCTCGACCAAAGGGTGCTCCTTGTTAAACGAAAGGCAAAAGATGTGAATGAGCTCGTAGCCAATCAACAACACAAAGATGTACACGGCGGCTACGCGGTACGACTCAATGGCCTCGTCAACAAACTTGGACGGGATCTTGTGGATGGCGGCGATCGACTTGGACACCTTTTTAATAATTTTGTGCGCGTCCTCGCCGGTAATCCGGTCCACAAGGTTGTGACGCAGAGTGTGGTTGAAGAGCGCCGAGGCAATAGCCAGGTTGACACTCGAGCCGACACCTCTAAAAGTGTACTGAGCGCTGATCGTGGTTGCCTGGTGCTTGGGCGCCGCGGCAATAAGCGAGATAACGCTCACCGACAAAAAGATCGCGTAAAAGAAACCGAGCACAAAGAAGGCAATGTCCTGGTACCACCACGAGTCCTGGACGTTCTCAGAGGCAAAGGGGAAGTACAAAAACATCACACCCGAGGCCAGCAAACCTACACCGGAGCCAACACCAAGCGCATAGTAGCGGCCAGTCTTGTGCATCGTGGTACCGGCAAGCACGGCGCCGAGGGTCTCACCCACAAAGTTAAAGATGATCAACTGCGAAACGCGCACGGCCGAGTAGTCAAGGCACGCAGTAAGGTAGATGGGGACATAGTAGAGGTACGCGAAGAAGGCGCCCGACCCGAAAAAGTTGCCAAGGCAACAGCTGAGCACGCTGGGGTTGGCGAGCAGATCCAGGGGAAGCACAGGCTCGATAGCCATCGAAGTCTCCCAGTAGGTAAAAATACCGAAAAGGACAGCAGCACCAACAAAAAAACCGGCAATCTGCCACGAGGCCCAGGGGAACTGGTGACCACCCGTGGTGACGCCAAGCATGAGCAGAATGACGCCGGCAGCCAAAGTGGCGGCACCGACCCAGTCAATACGCTCAAATGGCGACAGGCGGCGCTCACCAGGGCGCTCGGCCTCCTCCTCGGGCTTGCGCACATCCATAAACGAGATACTCAAAAGAGAGAGCAAGGCCATGGGAACCTGGACAGTAAAGGCGAAACGCCATCCCGAGTAGGCCAAGGCAGCAGAACCGATAAGACCACCGCTCGAGGCACCAAGGCAAAAGGCAATATTGGTGATACCCTGGTACACACCGCGCTTGTGGGCAGGAACATAGTCGCCAACGGCGATAGAGCAGATGCTGAGCATACCGCCAGCACCAATTCCGTTCAACAAGCGTCCAACAATCAGCAAGCTCATGGACGGGCTCATGGAGCAGAGCTGGCAACCAAGGCCAAACAAAAAGGTGGTGACTTGGAGCACGAGTTTGCGGCCATAAATGTCGCTCAGTTTTCCGTACAAAGGCTGGAATGCAGAGTAGGCAATGAGGTATGCGGTCGCGACCCACGAGATCGAGTCCAAAGCCTTGAGATCACTCGAGATACTCGACAACAGAGTGCTCACAATAGTGGTGTCGACGGCGGCCAAAAAGGTTCCAAAGTTGAGGGTGATTAACAGAAACAAAATGCGGGGCGTTGCCTTCCATTCTTGCTTGCTTTGAGGGTCTTCGCTGCCACCCAGCAGAGGGCTGCTTTCGGTGGTCATGGAAAGAGTGAAAGATAGGATTAGGCATGCATCAAGAGATATGAACAGATAAGAAAATTTTCCGAGGACAAGCAGGTCTATTTTTGTTTGTTGTTGTGTATGTGAAGCTAAATGAATGTAAAAGTTATTTCCACTTCTTTTATCTGCATTCTACGCATGCTTCATGCGGATTTGATAACAGAGGCTAATGCGGCTGAATTTGTCTCAGCAGGGACTTGCAGACGCCGTACATGAGCGAATAGAGAGAGCGTGCTAATTTTTCTTTTTATGAGCCTAAATAGTGCCGGCTTTGCAGGCGTGCCTCTTCTGCGTAAATCGGTCGCCTGGGTGCGGCGCTGAGCGAGCGTTGAACGAGCCTGACAGCTCGCAGCACTCGCCAATCACCTGCCGGTAAATGCATGCACTGAACTTTTTTCACTACTTTAATTTTTATAGCGCTAAAGAGCTGCGCCCGGTTGCCCTGCTACCGGTTGCCATGGGTCTGCGGTCACTGCCGGTAGCGAGCGGTGCCAGGCTGCCGAGTCATGCCGTCTTATGCACCTCCATGTAGTACTGAATTAGTTGTGAATAACCAGTGTTTTCGCCCGTCCGCACAAGATTAGCGGCATCGATATTAAGCGGCGAGTCCGGCTCAGGGTCGCTGAGCATCGCCTGCACTGCCAGCAGTGCGCTCGCAATACCCCACGCGGGAGACCACTGGCTCTTCAGGACATCGAGGCACACTTCGCCGGTTTGCAAGTTGATATTGGGGTGGCAGATTGCTGTTTTAAATGTTAGAGTAGGGGGTGCCAAGGGGTAGTCCGGGGGAACAGAGATATGGACCAACCATTTCCCGCCCTCGTACGGAGTTTGGGGAGGCCCTAATAGCTCGGCCTGCCATTCAAACAAGTCCTCGGAAGTGGGTCCTAAACTGGAACAACAAGGACTGGGGCTTTTGGCCAGGTTCTGCAGCTCCTTGGCAAGCCGTTTCATTCTTACCAATGCGCGTGGTCAATAACACCGATTTGGAGCTGTTTACCGGCTCCCCAACCCATGAAAAATTGTTGGGGTTTATCCAACAGCTCGCGGATGCTGCCCAGGGCAAGACTCTGAGGACTGAGACTGACGTTGTGACCGAAACTCTCCAAAAAGTTGAGGATGCGGTCAAGCAGTTCCCGACAAAAGAACAAAATTCCCGGTTCGGTAAACCCGAATTTCGCGATTTCTACGACCATATCAGTCAGAACGCTCCAGAATGGCTCAAAGAAGCAGGTATTGACGACCCCCAGGTGCACCGTTACTTTTGTGAATCGTGGGGCAACTGCAGCCGCATTGACTATGGATCAGGTCACGAACTCAACTTTATCTGCTTTTTGCTGTGCTTGTTTGACCTCAAGGTGCTCTCAAGCTATGAGCAAACAGTGCTTTCCACTTTCAATGCCTACTTTCACACCATGCGCCTAGTGCAGGCCGAGTACTGGCTCGAGCCGGCAGGCAGCCACGGAGTGTGGGGCCTTGACGACTACCACTTTTTACCCTATTTATTTGGCTCTGCGCAGCTCGTGGGCCACAAATACCTCCGGCCAATGAGTATTCATGATGAGGACCTGGTCGAGATGTACGCGACGCAAAACTATTATTTTGCCTGCATCAAATTCATCAATTCAGTCAAGACTGCATCCCTGCGGTGGCACTCGCCCATGCTCGACGATATTTCGGCCGCCAAGTCTTGGCAAAAGGTTGCAGAAGGTATGGTCAAGATGTACAAGGCCGAGGTGCTGGGCAAGCTACCCATCATGCAGCACTTTATTTTCTCGAGCTACCTGCCTGCACCGGCAGGAATCTCGGACGATAATGCCAAGCTCGAGCACACCCACGGCTGGGGCGACTGTTGTGGCATCAAAGTACCGAGCGCCATTGCCGGCGCCCAGCAGCAGGGCCGCGTGCTCCCTTTTGATTAAATAAATATTTACAAGCTATTACCAGCCGTACTTTAGCTGGGCCTGCGTGTATACAGGCGGTTTCCACCGCAGCTTATCGGGGTCGATGCGGTGCCGTTTGAGGGCCTTCTTTTTCTCGTAGCGCTCCATCGCCTCGTCGGTAAGGCAGATCAGGTGCTGCCCACGGTGGTACTTGAACATGTGCAGCACATTCAGGGTGTCTGTAACGTCCTGAGCAGTAAAGGCAGTCAGGCGGCACAGCTCCTCGATCGTAACCTCGCTGCTGGCATTGGCAATTAACGTCTCAATGAGGGTGTCACTCCAGTACGAACGGTACGAGATGAGACCCAAATCCGAAAGAGGCTTTTCGGGAGAGCCCAGCTTGTTTTCTTTCTTGCTCAAATTGTAGCTAAAGTCAATCAAAACACGACCATAACCAAACTTTTGGTATTGAGGCAAAGACAGAATACACGCCACATTATAGTTGTCTGCCGACTCCTTTTCTTTAGAGAAATATCCCACAAGGTGGTGGCCGTACTCGTCGCGGGTTACCATGCAATAAAACAGAAAAGGATCGACATCATAATACAGGGTTTTGTGGTCCAAAAACAGCTTGCTAAACAAGCACAAATTGCGGCTCCAAGTGCGCTGGAGGCGGCCATCAACCTCATAAAAGCTAAACTTTTCGTCGCGATAGATCTCATTGCCTGGAGGGTGCCGAAGTTGGTACTTTGAGCGGAACCGTTCAAACTGTTTGAGCGAGCTGAAATACTGCAGCGAGAACTCGTCAATATAAATTTGGTCCTCTTCGGTCATTTCCTCAGGGTAAGGACTGAAATACCACGGCTCAATCTCAAACGCTCCAAAGATAACCTTGTTGATGTTTCGTACGCGTGCAACCTCGTGATGCTGCTGTACCATGGACCCGCTCGTGCGCAATTTTTCAATTTCCGTGTCCTCATCGCCGGAACCGGCCTTGCCTTCCTTTTTAGCCTCCTTGTCTTTGGGATAATTGATCTCTTTGTCGCGAAGAATTCGCGAGGCAGGAATCCACTCGTCCAGGCGTTTGTTGAACCCATCATAATGCACATAGTACTCTACATTGCCTTTTCTGGTTCTCATATGCAACAATTCGGCCCTGCGCTCATCATTTCCGGGCCTTTCGACCCAAACAGTTGCCTTTAGGAGGTCCATGAGTAAGCGTGCATGAGCTCCTCGAGATGGATGGAGCCCCGGGGCGCGCTCGAGCTGACCAGCCTGCCCCAGCGTAGCGCAACCGCCACCAAACTTGATGAAAAATCTATATAGACTACGGAAATAGCGCCCTCACAAAATTAGACGCTAGACTCTCCAGCGCAGGCCCATTCTTCCTCGAGGCCTCGAGCTGCCCAAATAATTCACCCCACCAACTCGGCACTAAACCACCCCAAGAACTACCTCTCTCAATCTTCCATTGTCTGCCCGAGGTCTGCACGTGTTTGGTCACGCTCTGCCCGGCAGCATTGTACCCCAGGTACCCATCAGTGGTGGTGCCATTCCCCTTAAGGCCATTGCTTGTGTTGATCGTGTTGTTAAGAGTGATGCCATTTGTCTCCACAATATAAGAGTATGCGCACCCTCCATTACCAAAGGGACTGGCACTCGTTGCACCACCGGCGTCTACAAGTGCCTTCGGGTACTCATAGCTAAACGCAAAAGATTCAGATCCATACTTGATGCTGGTGCTCCCCTTAGTGTATGATAACGACACAACCGTATTTGCCGTCTCACTCTCCAAATTTTGCGACGTCTCGCTCTGCTCCCACTCGGTATAAATAGTTTCACCCAACGCACCCTGCAAATTGCAGCTCAGATACAAATAATTTGAGATCGAGACAAAGTCAACCTCCACTTGACTGCCATTGAGACTGTGCTGGTCAACAATAGGCTGCTCAATACCGTTGATGGTCACCTGTTCGCCGCCAACGCCCTCAAACCCGGGGGTCTCCCATGCTACCAGAGCCACATTGGACAACCATTCCGAGAGTACAGAGTCATCATTGAACCCATTAACAACCGAGATATTGAGTGCAGCAGTGTTACCCCACAAATTGGGCAAAAAGCTGGAAATGTCAATAAAATAGCTCGGCAGGTCGTACACATTGACGCCAACCAGGGCAATCCACCAGCCCGGGTTATCTGTCCCTGTATATTCGGGCTGAAAAGGATCAATAATTGCTGCTGCAATGTCATTGATGGTGACCTGGATTTGACGCGTGGGGCCGGTCTGGTTAACCAAATTGGCGTACCAAAACTCCTCGTTTGCATTTCCAGACGTGAAAATCTGCAAACCAAGTCGAGTGGTGTTTCTCGATACCTGAGGTAGCACAATCTCTTGAGCAGGAGGAATAGAAACTAGAGGGGCCACCTGCAGGGTTGTGAATGAGGTTGGGGCGTCCAAGTAGTACCACTGCTCGCTAGTCTTTTGAGCATTGCCAGAATTGTAGAAAATTGCATTTACCTGGACAGACAAAACGCCCGTGTAGGTGCTGTCCACCACATTGTCCACCTCGAGCGAAATGATGCCGGGCTCTTTAAACAGCTCGGCGTACTGCGACACGTCCTTGGTCATTGTAGTATTGATTTTAGCCCCAGAAGGTTCCGGAGTTGAGAACCGCCAGATTTGTACACCGTTGTAAAAGATGTGACCCAGTCGGTCAAACTGGCGGCCAAAGGTCGATAAGTCTAGCTCAAGCACAACATGATCAAACTCTGTTTGCGGCGTATAGTTTGCGGTAAATATTTTGCCATACGCGTTGCCAATCTCCAAATCAAATAAGTTGGAGGTGCTAACTGCGCTACCATAGTCTGCCAGGTCTGGCTCCAGAGCAGTTACCGGCAAGCTCTCGTTGCTTGAGGCCAATGCACCAACTAGAGATAATACAGTAAGATGCATAATTGACCGGGGCACTTTAGTGCGCTTATATGCTAAACGTACCTGCATTTCTCCGCATGCCGGTGGGCATGCATGCCCCAATTTAGATAACGGCATTCCGCCATCGTGAGGTACTGGACAAGATCTAATGTAGCACTTTAAATGCTTTCCTGATGGATAGTTAACGCAAACACGCTTCACACGCGAATTGACGCGTCCGGCACGCGATTGACGTGCTTGGAATGCAGATCGGATCTGCGCTCGGAAGTCTCAATAGATAGGCCGAAAATAGCATAGGCTCAAAGCGCACCATCTCAATGGAAGATTCATGTGGTAAATAGCTATTTCTCAGCCAAAACTCCCTGTGGCTTGGTGAGGCACCGCCTTGGTCTGGTCATGGGCAGGTCAAGACTCGGAGATGTGTAGAGTCATGTCTGAAGAGAAAAAATAATAAAAGACTGCAATGGCCAGTAGCGCTTTAGACGAGCCAATAATCATCGGGGCGAGACTTTTCAATCTCGGGGTCGCTCTGGAGCGTCTCAGAGAGGTTCTCAAAAATGTCGGGCTCCCTTTGCACAGCCAGAAGAGCCAGCTCACGATCGTCCTGTAATCGCTCTGAGGCCTCAAGTAGTGCTGGTCCATATGATGAGATAGCTGCCAATACAAAATCACGGTCGTCCTGCAGTTCTGAAGAGGCATGATTTTATGCACGTTCACGCGATAGCTCAAAACTTCTGACACTTTTCACTACCCCTATTGATGTTTCTAGCCGAACGGGAGCACGTTTGAACCATCTTAGCGCCCTTTCGCTGACTTTTTTTTGTTTTTTTTTTTTATTTACACCGGCTTCGATGAAAGTCAAAATTGCTGCTTTGGCATGTTAACAGCCATGCAACACTTACCTGGCACTCACTTGCTTAAGTTAAGTTCATTTTCCCTGAAACACGCTGGAAACAGCAGTTTAAAAAATAAGCAAAATTTTCTATGTTAGCTGCGGTTACTTGTGTACTTCTATAACTTTATGATAGTCTTAGCCATTTGAACACAGAATTGCCAGCTGTAATAGTATAGTGGTCAGTACACGACGTTGTGGCCGTCGAGACCCAAGTTCGATTCTTGGTTACAGCACTTTCTTTTTGTTTTTGGCTTTTTTTTTAGCTTCGGAAAGGCTACATTTTGTAGATAAAATCACGAGACTCGTCGGTGTTGACCTCATCTCGACCCCGACATTTTTCACTCTAACTTCTAAGCTTTAGGATATGCCTGAGTGGCTCGAGGTTGCCGATGATGATACGGTCGAGCTAATTCGTGGCGGCGGTAGCGGCACCGGCCGTAACAAAGGTCGCGGCCGGCAACGAGGCGATTATATCCAGCTGGACGATCTTGACGAGGACGGAGTTGGGCCTCAGACCAAATCGCGCCTGAGTCTGGTGACGAGAACAATGGCAAATAAGGGTGTTTTGTTGCCATTCATCATTGCTTTTGTGCTAATCTTACTGTTTGGCTACTCGGTCGGCGGCAAACCTCCGTCGTGGTCTCCGATCTCCAACGGCACTCAAGAATTTTACCCCACAACCATTGTTCTTTCGCTGGATGGAATGCACCCTCACTATATCAGCAAGGAACGGACGCCGTACCTCGATCACCTGCTCATTTTGGGTGCTGGGGCTCCCTATATGACGCCCTCGTTCCCTTCTCAAACATTCCCCAATCACTGGACGCTCGTGACTGGTTTGTACCCTGCCAATCACGGCATTGTGGGCAACAGCTTTTACGATGAGGAGCTGGGCGCGTTCCAGCACTCCAACTATGAGTCCCTTAGCCAAAAATTCTGGGGCGGCGAGCCCATCTGGGCTACTGCCCAGCGCCAGAACCGCATTGCTGCAGTGCACATGTGGCCCGGCAGTGACTTTGAGCATGGAAATGCACGCTACGTCGACAAGTTCAACCAAACAGAGCCTCTCCAAGACAAGGTGGACCGGATCTTTGAGTGGGTTGATCTCGACATCGAGGAGCGCCCGCAACTGATTATGGCCTATGTTCCCGATGTGGACAGCATTGGCCATGCCAATGGAATTGCTGGACAGCAGCTGCTTGATACACTCGCGAGCGTAGACGACTTTGTTGGCCAAGTGCACACCGAGATCAAGCGCCGCCATCTGGGCGAGATTGTCAATTTGGTGGTGGTGAGTGACCATGGTATGGCTCCTACAAGCGACGAGCGTCTCGTGTTCATTGACGACTACATTGATATGGACCTTGTGGAGCGGCGTACCGCTTGGCCCAACTGTGGTTTGCGGCTCAAGGATGAGGCCAACAATGAAAAAGTGCTGCTTAACTTGACCAAGCACTTGCCTAAAAACGCCGCTCACGTTTCCTCGTCCTCGAGTTTGCCCCCTGACTGGCACTTTGACAGCAGCTACAAGTACGGCCAACGTATTGCGCCCATTTACATTGTGCCCGAGGTGGGCTGGTCAATCCTGACAAGAGAAGAGTATGCGACGCGCAACTCGACCTACGGGCTCGATGGTGTGCATGGTTATGACCCCTTCCATCCTCTGATGCGCGCGATGTTTTTGGCGGTGGGCCCCAAGATGAACCCTGGCAAGTACGCACCGTTTGACAATGTCAACTTTTACTCATTCTTGTGCAAACTTCTCGAGATCAAGCCGGCGAAAAACGACGGCAAGGCCAAGTTTGAGGCGTTCAATGCCACAGATTATACCGAGGGGTACCCCGGAGTCGACTTTGAAGTTGATTATTTAGAGGGATCCTCGTTTGATTATTTCTAATTTATATAGCCCGGAGCTTCCTAAAGAGCAGCGCTCGCGTCAAATCTTTGGCTTGGTGCTGGCCATCCAGCCAAACTCGAGCTTTTTATCCTTGCCCGGATCAATGATGATATTAATGACTGCGACCTTGTTGCGCTTGATTGCGGTTTCTGTGGCACTGCGCACTTCGTCGTAGGTGGTGGCAAGGTACCCATCAGCCCCGAGCGAGGCCGCCAGAACATGGTACTTTGTGTTGTGCCCGAGCGCCGTAGGGGGCAGAACCACATCTTTGGCGTAGAGAGCAGGGTCCACGCCGTGGTAAACGCCTGAATTGTTCATCACAAACACAATTAGCGGCAAGCCGTTGCGCACGGCGGTGTCCACCTCGAGCGCCGAGAACCCGAACGCCGAGTCGCCCTCGATGGCAATCACGAGGCGGTCAGGGTGAGCGACCTTAGCGGCAATTGCGTAGCCCATCCCAAGGCCCATGGTAGCATTTGTGCCTGCATCTAGACGTGTACGGGGCAAATCGAGCGGGAATGACGTGCGTGAGATATCCATCGTGTTTGCACCCTCACTCACGTAAATTGTGTCCTTGGGCAGCAGGTCCCTAATTACTGCGTAAACCTGTTTGTAGTTGAGAGGTCCCTCGCGCACTGTTTCAGCCTTGGCTGCCTTGGCTTCATTGGCAGCCTTGACATCAAACACCTTCGAGTTTTTCAGGGCTTTCCACCCGCTTAAGCCCTGAAGAAGCTGTGCGGCAACAATACCAACGTCGCCCCAAATGCCCAGCGTGGAAGAGCCGCCATTGTTACCGAGCTCTTCAGGCGAAGTATCGACCTGGATCACCTTGACGTCAGATGCAAATTTGGGCTGTTCTCCATAATGCAGAATCCAATTTAGACGTGCTCCAAACAGCAAGACAACATCTGCGTACTTAAGAGCAGCGCTGCGGGCCGCACTCGTGTTAAATGGGTTGCTATCGGGAATCACACCCTTGCCCATAGGGGTAGGCAGAAAGGCCAATTCCGTGGCACTCTGGAGGTCACGGATAGGTCCTTCGGCCTTGGCGTATGCTGCACCCTTGCCCACAATCAACAGCGGAGATTTTGCACTTTTCAAAAGGTCAATAGCGGCCGCAATGCGCGCGGGGTCACCGGCCACTTTGGGCGCCTCCCCGGGCGGCTTGATAGCCACCACCGCCTTTTCACCACTTTGGATCAAATCTGCAGGCAAATCAATGTACGCAGGGCCCGGACGGCCAAAGTAGGCACTGCGATATGCCTGCTCCACAAGGTCGGGCAAACTGTGGATTGAGGCCGGCTGCTCGGCAAACTTCGTGAGTGGGCGCAGCAATGCGACCTGGTCGAGCTGCTGGAACGCACCCTTGGCGCGCTGGTGGGTCTCGCTGGACCCAGAAAGCAGGAGCATTGGGAACCGGTTGGCGGTGGCATTGTCGATGCCCGCGAGCGAGTGGATGACGCCGGGCCCGCCAACACTCAGGCAAACGCCGGGTTTGCCCGTAAGGTAGCCGTAGATAGAGGCGGCGTACGAAGCGGCCTGCTCATTTCGAAAACTGATAAAGCGGATTCCGCGGTCCTGGCAGGCCTGGGCGACCTCGATAACAGGGATTCCAACAATTCCAAAGATAATTTCGACCCCGAGGCTAGCAAGTGACTCTGCAATTGTGGCGCTCATGAGTGGTTGTTGGGTGTGACTGAGATGGGGCTTCCTTGATAATGGGAGGGGCAATTGTGGGGAATCACGTGAGGCGGGCAGTGCACTGGGGCTCGCGGCGTTCTGGCGATGTATAAACGTATAAGCTGTAGCTTTGGATGCGTGTGTCTCCTGGATCTTGTACACTCTTCTCAGGGTGTGCTTGACCTTGGCCGCCTTACACCCCTGCTGCACCCTCTGAGCCAGCCGAACCCTGCTGAGCCGAGAGCCCAGACACGCCTAGACCTATACACATGCTCTTGCTCAGCCTGCTATTTTCCCTAGCTTTGGCAAATACTGAGGCAATCACTCTCAACTACAAAGGCCCCATTCAACCCGGCCTTGGGCCAAACACACCCCTCGAGGGCTCCGTCATAGCTGGCCAAAACACCTCGGTCGCTGTGGCCCAGCCAGGGTCCTACTTTTGCAAGTTATGCTGGCCTGCCTCGCAACCGGCGGATTTTTCACTTGATTTTAACGGTACGCACGTCCTCATTGATACCATCGACTCGGCGTACCCTCTCGTGGCAGGCCTCGATCGCACAGTGAAATTCGAGCTGCTGCTCAGCACCAAATGGCTGTGCATTCCCCGCGATGTGTTGGTGATTCTGCCGTATATTATCGGCGCTCTATTTGCAGGATTAATTTTGGGAATGTGGTGGTAGGCCTCACCGAGCTTTCTAGCAGTTTAACGCCCCGAAATGCCTGATAAACCCAGTGGCATCCCTGATATTGTCCAACCCGCACACGTACATGATGAGGCGCTCAAACCCAAGGCCGTAACCACCGTGAGGAAACGAGCCAAACTTGCGCAGGTCCGTGTACCATTGCATCTGCTCCGCATTCATCTTGTGGTGCTGCATGTTTTCCAATAACTTTTCGTAGCTGTCTTCGCGCATGGACCCTCCCACGAGCTCGCCCAGCTCGGGAATCAGCAGGTCAAAGCACTCGACGGTGCGGGCATCGCCAGGGCTTGCCTTCATGTAAAACGGCTTGATAGTGCGCGGATAGTGTGTGACAAAAACTGGGGCTCCAAAATGCGCGCCGGCAAGCCATTTTTCATGCTCACTCGACAGGTCGTTACCCCACTCGATCCAGCCAGGACGGTGTTTTTGAAGGACTTGGACAGCATCTGTGTATGTGATTTGAGCCCATTCTCCTTTAAGAAGAGCCCAGCGTTGTTTAATAGTGTCCCTTGTCTCTTGTTGGCGCTTAGACTCGAGCACATCCTCAGCCATTTGACCGGTGGGCACGCACGCCTGGACCATCCCGCGACAATTTTCGAGTACTTCGGGCAAAGACAAAAACGCAAGCTCGGCTTCGACCATCCAAAATTCCGACAAGTGCCGGTTTGTGTCTGAGGCTTCAGCTCTAAACGCCGGGGCCAAATTCCACACGCGCGCGAGCGCCTGACAGAAAACTTCGAGGTGAAGCTGGGAAGAGACGCTGAGGTATGCCTGCTTCCCGAAAAACTCGGTCGATTTGGCAATGCCAAATACCTCGCCAGCGCCCTCGCAGTCGCTCGAGGTCAGGAGGGGTGAATTGACTTGGAAGGTGTCGCGAGACTGATAGAAGCTGGAGATTTGGCCCAAAGCCCATGAGCGGTACCGCAGGACTTGGCCAGCCGTGCGTGTGCGCCAGCGAAACTGTGGTAGCTGCCGTACAAACTCGGGCGAATGGTACTTTTTTTGCAGGGGATAATCGGGCCCACTGGGTCCGAAAACGTGGACGCTGGATGCTTTTAGCTCTGTTTCAGTCGATTTGGGCTTTTGTTGGAGCGTACCCTCGACCTCCACGCAGGCTCCTGTGTGCAGATCCTGGGCCTGCGCAGGGTCGAGAATGACGCTTTGTGGACGAGGGGAGGCGCCTGTTTGAATGTCTGCGAATGCCCAGTTTTTCATTTTCCGTACCGTGGCCACCCATCCTCTGGCTTTGGTCATGCTGAGCTGGGTCAGGCTGGGGAGTCACTGTCAGACTGGGAGGGCGCTCGAGGCAGTCACCCCCCGGGCGCTCGGGTGTGGGTCCAGTGAGACATCCGGCTCGGGCAAATCGGGTGCTACATAAAATAACCTTCTAGTCTACTAGCACGTAATTTTTTCTCACGCCGCTCAACATGCTGCACGCCGCACGGACTCGGCGCTCGGTTAGCGCACCCCCTTGGCCACCCCCCTCCACACTCATCTACCCCACATGCTCATCAATTTCGAACTGCAGGACCCAATAAACAAACATTTTGGCGAGCTCGTGGCCTTAAAAAAGGTTGAGCACCCTCAATTGAGCGTTTTTCAATCCACATCCCATCCGTTTTGCCCCGTAAAGGGCGCCTCGGCCGTGTTTGGTGGCCATGTCCTGGGGCAGTCAGTAGTGGCCGCAGGACGCACTGTGCCCGAGGGCTTTGTGTGCCACTCGTCCAGTTCCTATTTTTTGGCCCCAGGGATCCCCCATGTGCCCTTTATTTACAGGATCGAGGCCGTTCGTGACGGCGGAAATTATATGGTCCGAGAGGTGAAGGTTTACCAGGTCGAGGAGCACGATGCCTCTAACTTTGACTTTCAAAACGAATTTTTGTGTTATATGGCTACCCTGAGCTTTAAGAAACCCCAGGATCAGAGCCTCGAGTACGGTGCAAAACCCAATTCTTCCTTTGACGCGCGAGACGACGAGATCATCAAAATGGAGGAGGCCCCCGACGTGGACGCCGAGGCGCTTAAAGCTTTGCTTCATGAAGCTTCGATTGCGCCCCAGTGGCACCCCATTGATTGCCGCAAACGCGATACTCGCCAGTACAACGCCGCGCGCTCTTTGCTCGACAGACGGATCGTACACTACTTTAGGAGCCCGTTTAAGCTTCCGCGTGATCCCCATCTGGCAGTGGCCATGTTGCTGTACATTTCTGACCGCAATTCGCTCTTCACGCTGCTCAATATCCAGGACGACCCACACCTCGAGATCAAGCACATTGCCAGCCTCAACCACACTTTCACGCTGCACATGCTCGACTATGAAAGCCTTAGGGTGGACAAAGAGTACATTGAGATGGAAACATGGAGCGACCGGGCCTATGATGCGCGCGGGTTTTACAATGGTCGCATGTTTACCCGGGGAGGCGAGCTCTTGGCGTCGTTTGTTCAGGACGGAGTAGTTAGAGTTAGGTTGTAGGGGGGTGAGCCCGGGAACCCCAGGGCGGGCATGGGAGCATCGGGGTACCCCAGGGCACCCTAGTCAATCGGATCGGTCGCCTGATCGGCCGCCTGGTCGCTGAGGCCCTTTTGGTAGCCCGGGTCGCACGTGGTGCTCATTGGATCCCTCGGTCTATAAGGATCACCCACTCCTTCCCTAGTTGTAAAATTAATCTAAATGTCCACTCCGCCATCACAAAAAAAAATTCACCTCCACCCTGCACCCTATCACTAGGCAGCCCTGAGCTGGTTGCTCGTAGTAATCCAATGCATATTGACAGCAAAATCAGAACTTTTGGCGGCTCTCTGTACAAGATTGCCCACTCCTCGAGCACTCTTAAGTGCGATATGAGGTTCAATTTATTTATCCCCGGCACCGCAACCGCCGCAGCGCCCCTGCCGGTGATGTTTTACCTGTCGGGCCTCACTTGTACGCCAGACAATGCTACCGAGAAGGGAGGCTTTTTCTCGTCGCTCGAGCGCTACAATATTGCCATTGTTTTCCCCGACACGTCGCCTCGTGGCACCGATCTGCCCCACGAGCACGACGATTGGGACTTTGGCTCGGCGGCCGGATTCTACCTCAATGCTACGCAGGAGCCGTGGAACAAGCACTACAACATGGAATCATACATTATTGACGAGCTGCCCGCCCTCCTTCGGGCGAATTTTGATACTATCAACCTCGACAAAAAGAGTATACTGGGCCACTCCATGGGCGGCTATGGCGCCCTGAGTTTGTACTTGAGGCACCCGGGCCAATTCAAGTGCGTTTCGGCGTTTAGCCCTATTGCAAACCCCGTGGAGTGCGCTTGGGGCAAAAAGGCGTTTGGAGGGTACCTGGGCAAGGACCAAGAGGTGTGGCTGCAGCACGACCCCACGGCGCTCGTCAAGACCTACAAAGGCCCCACGACCGAGATTTTGATCGATTGTGGCACTGGCGATCAGTTTTACCAGCAGGGCCAGCTGCTCCCTGAGAACTTTGAAAAGGCCGCTCAACAAACACAGTTCAAGGTTCAGCTGCGATTACAGCCAGACTATGACCACTCGTACTTTTTCGTGGCCTCGTTTGCCCATGATCATGTGACGCACCACGCAAAGTACTTGCGTTGAGAGCTCTACCGAGCTCTGCCAAGGGGTGACCCGGGAGGGTGGCAAGGGGTGACCCCAGGAAGGGAGCCAAGGAGTGGCCTTTGGCGCCATGGGGTACCCCACCCGTTCCTTAAAATGTAGACATAGCGTTGATAGCGAATCTGCGGCCAGTGCCTGCGCAAGCCACTTCAGGAGGCAGCGTGTAGCCAGGGCTTGAGCGCATCCAAGTCGACTCGATCGAATGCCCTCGCAGGCTTCCATGTAACTGTATCTAGATACTTTTTTCTCCTAATATTATAATTGCCACTACGTAGAAGTGCCCCGCGCATCCTTTATCACCCGCGTGCCACAATCTCCCAGTCATCATGTCTGAAAAGGAGCTGATCGGGAGCCCTGTAGCTGCCCTCACAGCGCCTGCCGCGGTCCCCGCCAAAACGTGTCGCGCCTTGCGGTACCTTTGTGTAGCATTGCTTGCCCTTGTTGCCCTCAGCAAGGCCCCGTTTGCCCCTCAATTGGACCTGGTCCGCACCTCGGCCCCCGCGCTCGATCTCGTGGCCGAAATCCTCAACACCGTCGAAAACAAAACAATCAGCATGTACACTGAACGGTTTTACCTCGCTGGGCCCCACCTTATGGGCCAAAACTGGGCGCTCGCCGATCACACCCGCCAGCTATTTGAGCGCTACGGATTCGACGCCCACATTGAACAGTTTGATGTTTTGCGTAATTTGCCTGTGGATGTCGCCGTGGATGTGCACGGACTCAATTCTACGCGCCGCCTTGACCTCGAGGAGGATGTCCTCAGCGAGGACCCAACGACCGGTGCTCCTGACCGTACGCCTGTGTTCCATGGGTATAGCGCCAATGGCAGCGCCACTGGCAAGCTTGTCTATGCCAATTACGGTCGCAAAGAGGACTTTGACGAGCTCAAAGCACGCGGAGTCAACCTCAATGGCACCGTGGTTTTGGTCAGGTACGGCGGTCTTTTCCGTGGCCTCAAGGTGAAATTCGCCGAGCAGGCCGGCGCCTCTGCCGTTCTTGTCTATTCTGATCCCGCAGATGACGGCGAGTATACCGAGGCAAACGGTTACAAGCCGTACCCCGAGGGACCTGCCCGCAACCCCAGCAGCGTGCAGCGCGGTAGTGTCCAGGATATGGGCGCTGCTCCTGGTGATCCTAGTACCCCCAACTTCCCCAGTGTGCCTGGCGCTGACCGGAAAAAGCCCCGCAGTATCCCCAAGATTCCCAGTATCCCCATCAGCGCCAAGAACGGTGAGACCTTGCTTCGCCTGTTGACAGGCCTCGGCCCCCAGGTTGACGAATGGAAAGGATCGCTCAAGGCAGACTACAGCGTCGGCCCCAGCGATCTCAAAGTGACTGTGATTAACCACCAAACCTACGAGATTGTGCCCATCTACAATGTGATTGCGACCCTTGCGGGCCACAGCTCGGACGAAATCATTATCGGCAACCATCGCGATGCGTGGATTTTGGGCGGCGCAGACCCCAACTCGGGTACCGCCACCATGCTCGAGCTCGCCCGTACTTTGGGCAAGTTGAGTGCTAAAGGATGGAAACCTGAGCGTACCATAAAGTTTGCCTCGTGGGATGGTGAAGAGTACGGTATGGTCGGCTCTACCGAGCATGGCGAACTGCACCAGCACGAGCTCATGGCCAAGGCTGTGGCCTATTTGAATGTGGATTTGGCGTACAGCGGCCACGACTTTAGCGTGAGTGCGTCCCCCTTGTTTGATGAGCTTGTGCGCTTTGCCGCCAAGCGTGTTCCTTCCCCCGATCACAGCCTCGCCAGCCTTTACGATCTGTGGGAGCGCAGCTCGGTGGGCGCCACCCTCAAGGCTCCCGGGTCCGGCAGCGACTATGTGGTGTTTTTGGACCACTTGGGTATCCCTAGTTTGGATGTTGGGTTCGAGGAGGACGGCCAATCGCCCGTCTACCACTACCACTCGGACTTTGACTCGTACTATTGGATGCGTAATTATGGTGATACTACGTTCGAGTACCAGGCCAGCGTGGCTAAGTTCTTGGGTATTCTGGTCACCCAGCTGAGTTCGAGCGCTATTTACCCCCTGCGCACTACTCCCTATGCCCAGCTCCTCCAGGGCACCATCGAGGAGTACCTGGGTGCCTCGGCTCTCAACGCCACTCACAACTTGACCGCGGCCGCTCAAGGGTTTGTGGATGCCAGTACCAAGTACGATGCCTACGTCACACAGCTGCGCAGCGACTACGATGCCCAGCCCAGCTGGTGGAAGCGCGCCGTGCTCAAGGCCAAGATCGGCGTTGTCAACCGCAAGCTTAAATACCTTGACCGTACCCTGCTTCACCACAGGGGTTTGGATGGCCGCAGCTGGTACAAGCACATTGTCTATGCTCCTGGACGGTACACCGGCTATGCTGGCCAGGTACTTCCTGGTTTGGCCGAGGCGATCGAGGATGGAGACGAGAGAAAGTTTCACAAGTGGAGCAAAATTGTTTGTGAGAAGTTGTGCGAGTTGACCAAGAAGTTGAGTTAGGGCGATAGTCCCCCTCGCTCTCCCTTCACACACATCCTTAGCGAAGCGTCCAGGCGCACTTATATAGATAATTATACCATTTCGAGACGGCCATGACAAGTGGCGAGCGGGGTTGTCCTCGCTTGAGCGTTTCAATGGTACCCCCCTCGCTCTCCCTTCTCCCCCCGGCTCCCAGATCGATAAATATAAAGACTGAATCATGGCAGTGAATTGAGCGGTGAGCAGCAGTGTACACTCCTGCATACTCCAAATTAATCTTCTTTTAAAAGGAGCACACCCCTGTCGGACCCATTTGGTACCCCCCATCACCACCCGGCACCATCTACCCGGCTCCCACCACTTCCCTTCTTCCCCACCCTATGGAATCAGTGCGAGCAATGGCAGGTCCACACTCGCACTCCCTTATCCCCGCAGCCCTCGAATGCTCCATCTGCCAAGAAATGATGCTCCATCCGTACTGTCTCTCGTGTGGACACACCTTTTGCGGCCTCTGCCTCAAGCACTGGTTTGAGAACCGCCAGCAGGGCCAAAACGATAAGTCCTGCCCCGATTGCCGCACCACAATCCGTGCCGTGCCTGTGCTTGTACACGCCCTGCGCGAGCTCGCCCTTCACGTGCTCTTAGCGCTTGATGGAGCCGACCCAGAAAAGGCCGAGCAGGTGCGCCAACTGGCGGCTGGCGATCCCGGCCCCGAGCCTTTTGCCTCAGTATACTTCCCCAACCCGCTTCGCGATGAGCTGGATGCGGTTGTGAGGTGCCAAAACTGCATGTGGGAGGTCCAGGACGGCGAGTGCGTCAACTGCGGCCAGGTGCAGGGCGAGTTCCGCGGGTTCAGCGACAGCGATAGCGAAGGCATTGAGGACCTGTCCAACGAAGAGATGAACAGCGATGACCTACGGTTCATTGACGACGAGGCGGTGGACGAGGACGATTCAGATGAATCTGATGCGATTGCACACCTCGAGCAAGGCCGTTGGCGCCGTGCGGCGGTTCAAATCGATAGCGACAGCGATAGTGACGGGAGTTCCAAGATCGGTAGCTCGCACCAGCCGATTGTTATTAGCGATTCAGACTCGAGCGATGTGATGAGCCCAGATGAAGAAAGCGAGGCGGTTATGACCGATGAAGCGGCGGACGCCGGGGCGTATAGCTCGTAATATTTATTCTTCGTGTATTTGAGCGCGCATGCGCGAAAATTGCGTTGCCAGCGGTTCTCGAGCGAGGCAACCCTCGAGGGTGCATGCCCTATGTACACTACAGGCTATGCGAGCTATGAGATTCATGCCCTGGATGTTGATAAACCCACGTGATTGAAACAAAAAGTATTTCACTCAGGCATCCCCTGACCCAGGCGCTGGACACCTCCACCCTCACCCTAGACTATAAATAGGCTATGTGTACTACACTATGATACAAATTCTATGATACGAATGCCATCAATGCCATGGATGTTAATAGATCCACGCGATTGAATTCTTTCAAGCACCTCGCTCATCCCCATTCCCCTGACCCCAGGCGCCGAGCATCCACCTCTGTCATCATGAGCAGCGAGAGCGACGACGATTTGCTGGCTTTGGCTGGCGCCGGTTCGGAAACCGAAGACGAACTCCCGGCCAAGCGTCAAAAAACCTCCCCAGCCCCCAGTCCTGAGGCCGCCGCTGCACCTGCAGACGACGATACAGACGAAGAAGAGGCCGACCCCGATGTGGCGCCGTACCCCCTCCAAGGCAAATTCAAGAGCGCCGAGGACCGTGACTACCTCATGGGCCTTCCAGAACTCGAGCGCGAGACGATCCTCTTTGATCGCGCCGAGGAAATGCGCAATTTCAATGAGCGGCAGTACCTCAAGCGCCGCGCCCAGCAGCAAGTTGCGATGAAAGAAGTGCCTGCCTCAAGAAGTACACGCCAGGGAACGTCTGAAAAGCTGCAAGAGTTGAAGAAAAAGCGCATGGAACGGCACCAAAACGACTCTGAGAGCGAGTCTGAGGATGAGGAGAGTGAGGCTGAGTTGAGCGATGAGGGCTCTGCCTCTGCCAGTGACGCTTCGGGAACCGGCGCTGTGGAATGGGCCGAGGAAGAAAAAAAGCAGGAGCTCGCTCTCAGCGACATCAATCAGGCTCGCTGGGGCAAATCCGAATTCCAAAAGTTTTGCCATTACCCCGGCTTTGAGCAGGTTTTGCGCGCGTGTTTTGTGCGTGTTTCGACCGGCGAGGGTCGCTACATTGTTGGCCAGGTCGTGGGCCTTCAGGATTCAGAGCCGTACACGTTTGGCGACCGGCGCCGCGTGGACCAAAAGGTGCTTGTTTCGTACTGCGGCGAGGAGCAACCGGTGGAAATGGGCTCTTGCAGTGATGGCAAGTTCAGCCAGGCTGAGTTTGACAAGTGGATGGCCGAGATGGCCGCCAAGGACCTGAGTGTTCCCACTAAACGCCGCGTCCAACAAAAGGCCCGTGAGACCACCGAGGAGCAGACCAGGGTCCTAACGAGCGAAGAAATTGCCGAGATGGTTGCCAAGCGCCAAAGTTTGGCTGGCCCTTCAGGGTCGCACGTCCTGCTTCAGCGGAGCGCCCTCGAGGAACAAATCAAGGCCGCTGAGGATAATGATGATGAGGGTCGCGCGGCCCAGCTACGGGGCGAGCTCGCCCAGCTCGAGCAGCGTCGGGTCTCGAGGGGTCCCACAACCCGCAGCAACCCGCTCGATATGCTCAGCGAGCGCAACCGCCGCACAAACCTCAAAAGTGTGCGCAAGGCCGAGGTGCAGGCCCAGGTCGAGCGCCGCCGCCAAGGCAACGTTATCAAGGCCGATCCATTCTCGCGGCTGCGCACAAATGCGAAAATGTTTTACAATAATGCTGGCGATTCGGGGGCGGCCGTGGCCAAGATCGAGGAGCCCGAGCAGGCGGCGGCTGAGCGGGTGCAGCTGAACGCCGTAGACTCGATGATCTCAAAGATTGACATTGAGTTGAAGATTGTTATTTAATAAAGCGAGGTAGAATTCGTACTCTGCTTGGCAATGAAGGGCGGCGCCATCGCCGCCGTTGCACTGCCCGCTGGGCCCATTTGGCCTATCTGCATCTAGATAATAAATTTACTTTGAACAATTCTCAATTATGTTTTCATGGTGCTACGCATTGTGCCATTCAGCGCCCCCATCGGCCTCTGGCACCCCCCGGCATCCCCTGGCCTGGGCCAACACCTCGCCGAGTGTCCCGGCCTCGCCTCATCATGTCATCCGGGGCCACTGCCAGCGAGCAGCTCATTGGCGCCGTTCGCGGAAACAACGAGCAACTGACCGAGGAGCTGCTCAAAGGTAAAAGCTCCACCGTTGTGGCAGCCACAATCAATTCCACGCGCGACCCCGTGGGCAACACTCTCCTCCACATTGGCGCTGCGGCAGGGTCCTACGACGCCCTGGACTTTTTACTCGATCAGGAGGGTGTCGAAGTTGACCCCCTGACAAAAATTAATCGTGATACGCCGCTGCACCTTGCCGCCAAGATCAGCGACCCGGCCGTGGCCAAAGCGGTCGTGGAACTGCTGGTCGAGTGCGGCGCCGACCCGCTGTTGCGTAACGCCGATAACAAGCGGCCCATCCAGCTAGCATCAGACGCCGAAGTGGTGCAAGTTTTGCGCAGCGCTCAGTACGCCGCGGAGCTCACCAATGCTCCCCCCACTGCCGCCGATGTGGATGGGGTGGATTTGCAGGGTGGAGACAGCGGCGATAGCGATAACGAAATAGACTAATGTATTTATATGATGGGACACATTGACGGGGTACAAACCTGGACGAATGCACGTGATGCCAATGCCTTTAGCACTCACGCTAAGGATAAAAATAAGCTACTTCCAGCCCTCGGGGTACCACTTGGCCACCTCCACGCCGTCAACCTTGAATGTACTACGCGCGCTTGGGCTCGTCTTTTTTGCTCCCTGGCGAATGCCATTGCAAAGCACCTCGAGGCGACCTGGGTGTTTAGGGCCTTTGGCCGTCCACACAACCGAGGTGACACAGGGTACATCGCCTTCGGCGCTGGGCCATGGGGTACTAGTGTTGTGCCACCTCATGGGCACCACATGTTTGTCGTTCCAGCGCCCAAAACACCGCTCAAAATCCGGGGTGACCGGCGTGTACAAATCGCTCACAAACTGACGCCCTGCTTGAGCTGTGGCTGCGCTACCCAAACATCCATTAATTTGGCGCAGCGCAAGCTTGTCGCTGCAGCTTTTGGACAGCACGCGGGGCGAGTCAGCGCGGCCCGGTTTGGTGCGGAGTACCCCCTTCAGGTGCGGCCCTGAGCGCCCGCGCACGAGACCAGGCGCTGCAAACTCGGTGGTAGCATGATCCCATTGGATTTGGCCCATGCTGGCGTCACCGCACGGCGTGTGCGACACTACGAGCTCAATGTGTCCCAGAGAGACCAGGGCATTATCGAGGACGTAGCGAGAGAGCGCACGGAGAACAAGGATCTCTGCGTGCATATCGTGGACGAGGGAGGGCGAGGCAGTACCCTGAGTACCCGAGGAGGCACCCGAGGGGGCACCCTTTCGGCCGCCCTGAGCCCTCGCACCTCCCCCCTGCACAGCCTTAACCCCTGAGGCCACAGCGAGCACACGTCCATCAACAAGCACTCCGGCAACAACCGTCCACTCCTTGACCCCATTGGGCCTAACGCGGGGCTTGCCATTGGCCGGAAGCGCGTCCCATTGCGCTTGCACTAGCTTTACCTTTTCCTCCGCAGAGCAACGCCCAGGATAGCCGCACCCACCGCCACGGCGCCCGATACAATCGCCAGTCCATAGAGGCCCTCCTTGTTGAGCTTGTCCTCGATATCCTGGCGCAGTTTGTTCACCTGCGGGTCGGTCGGCTCGTGGTCCAATAAGACGTCTGCGTAGCGCCGAGCCGAGGTGTAATCGCCGAGCTTGTAGCATCCAATGCTCAAATAATAAAGCGTCTCGCGCCGGCGGTCCGGACTGTCCCTGTAGAGCTGAGTGAGAATGGCGACGCCGCGGCGTTGGCTGGGCTGGTCGGCGGCTTTGATTAGGGCCCATGCGTAATTGAATCTGGTCTGGACTGATACAAACTCTCCTTCGTTGGCAAATTGGCGCGCAAGAACGTCGATTTCTTCGCGGGGCAGAGGCTTGGACAGCTCGTCGAGAGTGGGAAGACTCATGTCAGCTAGGGAGCAACGGGGATTTATATAGAGGGTGGGGTGCACATCGACTCAATTAAATTTTTATGCACTTAATTTAGATCAGCTTTGGAAAAACTGCCGTTACAATTGCCGACCCACCTTCAAGACTACCCCAAGACTGGCCGACAAAATTTACTCATCATGGTCACAAACGTTATGGGCAAATCCTTTCGGGGAAATATGCGCGTCAAGGACGGCCTAGTGCAAAAGTTCTTTGGCGTTGGCCACCAGACCGCTCAACAAGTCTGCTCCAAGCTGGGTTTTTACCCCGAGATGCGCATGCACCAGCTAGACGAACCGCGAATTTTAGCGCTCACAAAGGAACTCTCTGGGCTAAAAATCGAGACGGAACTGCGTAACGAGGTGTTGGGCAACATTAGGCGTAAAATTGATATCGGTCACTACCAGGGATTGCGCCACGCCCAGGGTTTGCCAGTGCATGGTCAACGAACCAAGACGAATGCAAAGACGGCCAAGAGATTAAACAGGCCAGACAGGCGTATTTAGTGTATATAGTGAGGGTGAGTGAAGAGGGTGGTCGGGTGACGGCGGGGTGCCTTGAGGGTACTGAGGGTGCATTGAGGTGAGTGCAGAGGGTACCCTGGATCGCTCGTATCAGCATGCGCAGGCGCATAAATAGAATTCTTCACAGTAACACCCTTCTATTCTCGACAATTACAACTTTTGAAGGAACTTTTTACTCGTTGAACTTTACTTTTTCACTCAAATGTTACACTCCTCAATTAAACAGTGTACGCTAGTTCACACATCCTCCATGTCCAATCAGGTAAAGATATAGTACAATTTGGACATACACCATCGATCAAAATCAGGGCAATCCCCCTTCCACAGTGTCAATCCCACGGGAAACCCCTTCAGGAATGCCCACATCGCATCAAGCAGTCGACTCACGAGCAGTCTCGCAAAGTGCAGCCTTCCCTTGCAAAAAGCACCTCACAGTGAATTTTAAAATAATTACATTGCTAACGCAACCTATTTAAGAGCAACCATGCGGGAGAAAGCGGTGTTCATAGTGGCAGCCTTACGCTTGGGAGGCTTGTAGGTGATGCTGAACTCGCCAAGGTAGTGACCAACCATCTCGGGCTTGATCTCAACGGCGTTGAAGTCCTTACCGTTGTAGACACCAATGACGTTGCCAACCATCTCAGGGACAATGATGGCGTTACGGAGGTGGGTCTTGACGGGAGCGGGCTTCTCACCCTCAGCAGCACGGCTCTTGACCTTGGCAAGCTTGACCATGAAGTGCTGAACCTTGGGGTCAACACCGTTCTTGAGCTTCCGGCGGCCACGGGCGTTGAGGAGAGGGGTAAAGTCCTCAGTGGACATCTTGAGGAGGTCGGCAATGTCAGTGCCACGGTAGGAGAACTTCTTCACAACCTTACGGCGACCAGAGGGAGCGTTGTCGGCCATTTTGATGATGAGTGTGTGCGTGAGTGGTATTGAGGTGGTGTGTGAAATTTCCAAAGCCCTAACGCGTGAGTCAGCATAGACTTTTGTTTTATATTTTGTTTTAATTTAGCGGCTGGGCGCTGACTCATCAACCACCTTTCCATCGGAGCCAGCCTGATCAGGCCTGACGACCACCTGATCTGAACTCCTCGTGCAGATATGCTCTTTACTGTGGCAATCCCCCCTAAGCCTCCAAACTACTCGGTCCAAGGACTACGGCAACTACATGAACAGGCCCAAGGTAAACGGCCTGCGCTCTTTACCATCGAGTTTGACGCCAAACGGCCGCGTGATCAGTCGGCATTTTACGCGTCGCTCGAGCAGCAGATCGTCGAGGCAGTGGATGCACTATTTTTTGAGGATTATAGTGAATGGCTTTCCAAGTACTCGGCTTCTTTACTACGCGTCAGGCAGCTATTTTTGAACGATCGCGATAACCTTAAACTTTGGAAAAGAATTGAGCGGGTGATTTGCCAATGGATTCAGGGGCTTGGTGCCGAGCTCGTAGTCTCATTCGACTTGGGTGTGTTAGTTCAAGTCCAGCTGAATTTGCGGTCCAAATGTACTCAGCTCGAGAATGCTCTTTACTGGTTTAACCCGCTGCTTGGCCAGAGCGTAGAAGAGCGGTGCCTAGGGCTGTTAGAGTCAATGGTTGCTGCCCTTGGACCTAAAATCAATTCGTCTCTTGTGGGCCTCTATTCGGACCCAAGCTTTGGCGAGTATTTTATGCCGATGCACAAGTTCATCGACACGGGGCTCATGGCCGAGCTGGCAAGGAGCGAATGGCAGCGACTGCCTCATTCTTTGGACATGTTTGTGGCTGAATTTGAGCACTGGCGCGCCGAGTCCAAGCTGCATTGGTTAAGGGCGACCGCTGAGGGCGCAGGTGAGACAGGGGCCGAATGTACCCAAAGCGCAGCCCCCATGGCAAACAAACTCTCGCGCAAACTCGAATGTGGCGTTCTCGAAATTGCGCTTGCTGAGTTCGACCTTGCTGCGGCTGTACTCGAGCACCCCGCCGCGTTCAAGGGGTTGACCCGGTACGTGGCCTACTATGAGGACTTGTTGAGAGTATGGAACAAATGCTGTCGCCAAGCTTTGAGTTCACTCTTCGAGGCTGTCCGCCCCCTTGAACCACTCGCCAAGGCTGCTGTGCTGGTTGAAGTGATGGCTGTAAACAGCAGCCACTTTAACTGGGTGGAGCTATACAATGACGACCCCAAGTCGGGCGATTGCCTCGCACTGCTCGCGGCTGTGGATATGACGAGCCAGCGCTACGACCGCATCGAGGTGCTGGGCGATCTGCTCGAAACAATGGGCGACATTCAGGCATTTGAGGATGAGCTTGGCCCGTTTTTGGAGACATTTGGCGAGAGTTTGTGGCGGTACCTTGCGCCTCGTGTTGTTGCGCACGATATAAGGCGGTTTGTGCACGGGTTGCAGCGGCTCAAGTGCCCCGAAGCGCTGATGAATGCGACTGTGCTGGTGGGGTTGATCGAGGCCAGTGGCAGCGAGATTGTTGTGAATGGTGAGTACTGGCCAGAGCCAAGGGCAGCTAAAGTGGACGGTAATATTCCTGATCTCGTCGTACAAGCTGCTCAAACCGCCTCCAAGCTCGCCCTGGGCCAGCCAGGACGACCCTCCACGCGGAACTACGTTCTCGACAGTCTCAGTCCGTGTATTGTGGTTGTGGATGGAGCTGAGCAGCAAATGGCTCTGGTTGAATTTGAGCGCAGAGCCTAAGCCCGAGCCCCGGCGCCCACTGCTACAGACCCCGCTACTTCACACATTTTACGCAGGCATCAGGGTTCCCTCCACACCAGCCCCCTGGGCACCCCTAAGCGCTTCGCTCGCCCGCGGCGCGGGCGCTCCTTATTTATCATAAATATGCAGATAGCTATTATTCGGCGTCAAAGATGGCGTACGCATTGGACAAAATGATGCTCACGATGGTCGCCTGCGCAGGCACCTCGCCGGTGTTTGAGTAGTCTGCAGACATCAGGAGCGGTCCCCAAGCAATGCCCAACTCATCAATGCCCATCTTGTTGATCCCATGCAGCTCCTGCACCCTAAACAAGTGGAAAACAAGGTACCGCAGCGTTGTGTAGTTTGCGTCTGGCAACATATTGATGATTGTGTGCACCGTGTCGCGGCGGCGCGCCAAGTCAGGAATTTTGACTGCGCTGATGAATTCGTCATTGTGTTCGCGCGTGAGCAGCGGGTCGGGTAGTTCCTTAAAGTACAGCTTGAGGGCACTGGCCACTGAATGGATATCATTGAGGCTCTTTGAGGGGCGCAGCAAGTCGACCCCGGCGGCGTCTGCGTCAAACAGCCGCTTAATCTCAGTGACCTGGGCGGCCGAGCCCTGCTGGCGATAAATGCCCTCGACCTCGAGGCCATAGTTATCAATGGCTTGCACGCACTGGTACACGACGCGGGGCACGGTACTGTCTTCATAAATAAGCAGCTTCTCGAGAGGAGTGCCAAAAGTGGCCAGACCAGCGGGGGTGGGCGCGGGAGGCGAGAGTGCAGGCCCGGTCAGGGCAGAAGATGTGGCCGGTGCGCTCGCACCAGGTGCAGAGTTAGAGGCAGATGCCGGAGCAGAGGGGGCGGCAGATGCACCCGATGCAGCGGCAGGGGTGATAGCAGGCCCAGTTAGAGCACTAGACGTCCCACCACTGGCCGCCCCCTTGGACGCCAAAACAGGCCCGCTCTTGGCAGTACCCGCACTAACGAGGCGGCTAGGCGCAGGCAACGCACCTGACGACGCAGGGGCGTCACTTGAAGTGCTCACATTGCGCGTCTGAGGCGTAAAGTTCCGGGTCCCGCCCGTAGGAGCCACCGCCGCGAGTTTGCTGGAGGAGTTATTGGTGGCGGTTGGGCCCGCGCTCGAAGCGCCCATGCAGCTCGCCGCGTGCTTGACAAACGACACCGGCTGCCGGTTGAGGTACTTTTTGACCTTGGGGATATCGAGGATGTAATTGTACAAATCGAGCTGCGGGTCGATCTTGTTTGCCATCTCCTTGATTCCTTGCGAAGCGTGCGGCGCATTGGGCGGTTTGATGGGCGCAAGCACGAATCCGCGGTTCAGCTGCAGCGCCTCGTTGAGGTTGGCGAACCGCGTCACTTGCAGCACTAGGGCCTGGTCGCTCTCGAGAATCAGATCCTTGATTTTCTTTACAGACTCGACGCGGTGCCTGTTTTCTGTTTCACGCCGCAGGCGCTGCGCCTGGTCGACCTTTTGTTGGTAGTCCATCTCGGCCACCGTCATCTTTTTCTGGAGTTCTTCCTCGCTTTTCTGGCGGAGACCCAACTTCTTTTGGGGGTCTCCGCTGCGGGCACGCTCGAACTCGTCCGCGGCGCTGTCGTAGCGGGCCTTGGCCTTCTCAGCAAGCTGCTCGGCATCCACGAGGTTTTTCTCGTTGCGGAGCGCTGTTTCCTTCTCGAGCTTGCGCTGGCGGTCAATGTTCTTGACAATCTCGCTAATTTCCTCGTGAATGCGGTGCATTGAGTCGATAAAGTTGTTGCCCGCGTCGCCAAGACGCTCATTGGTGCGCACAATATCCAAAATTTGACTCTGGAACGTGCCCTTGGCGATCTCGGGGCGCCGGAAAACATCGTTCATGCTGCGGCTCGTCTTTTTGAGCTGCACGGCGTGCTCACTCTCGAGCACTGCCAACTTCTTGACAAACTGGGCAAACTCCTTGCTCGAGTAGATGCTCTGCTTGAGCCTGCTCAGCAATGCCTCAACCCCTACATCGCTGTAGATAATTTCATTGAGATGCTCACCCTTGAGCAGGTCTGCGCTGTTTGCTGGCATGGGCAAATTGTCAGCTGGGACCAAGGCAAGGGGCTAAGACGCGCCTGGGTGAAGGGACGCGGTGGCGAAGGTGGCGCACGTGCGCGCTTGGCGTTTCAGGTTGACCCAGAGCGATTCAAAGGTGATTTGAAGTGCTTTTGACGGTAACCCAAGGCACCCTAAGGGAACCCATATATACTCAACTTTGCACATCCAACTCAAATACAGCTCGATTGGAAAATTCTAGTGCGGACGGGCCGCCTTCATCCCTGACCACCCTCACCGCTTCTCCCCCACTTCCGCACCCAAAAAATTTCCTTACCTCATGCCTGCTCCAAAGCTCTCAAAACGTGAACAAAAAGCCCAAGCATTTAAGAAAGGTCTTGCCAAAAAAAGCGCAAAAGAAACAATCAAAAAGGAGCTCAAGACTGTCCAGCCGGAAAAGCCCAAAAAACCCACAGTGAAAAAGTTTATTTTATTTTGCGGGAACCTGCCCTACAAGGTCACCGAGCAAGAGATCAAGGACCATTTCAAGAATTGCGAGATCAAATCAGTGCGTATGCGTGAGGGTTTCGCTTTCCTGGACTTTGACAATGCCGAGAACCTGCACAGTGCCCTGCGGTTTCACCACAGCACCCTAAACTACCGCAAAATCAATGTCGAACTTACTGCCGGCGGCGGTGGTAATTCCAAGGCTAGACGGTCCAAGCTTGAGAAGAAAAACGCTGCTTTCCAAAAGGAGCTCAATAACCGCATCGAGCAGGAAAAGAAGGTCAAGGTCGAGAAAAAGGTTGCTAAGGACGGCTACGGTCTCGAGGGTGTTCACCCTAGTCGGCGTGCGGCGTTTGATTAGGCGCGTACGGTCGGCATATCAGACACTTTGAATTCGGGTCTTCAAGGCACTTTAGCAGCTCGTGGACTCTTCAAAACTTATTTAATTATTGCATATAGCTATTTTTGATTTTACTGGTGCCTTTAGTGCCCAATTGGGCCCTCTTTGTACCCCAATGGCCTCCAATTTAACCGCTTTTGGGCCCTGTCTCTCTCTCCCTGACATGATTAAAAAATTAAGGCCGCCTGTTTCACAAGCAAATCTCGGCGAGTTCGGCGCTCCTAAAGTAAAAAAAGCCTGGGACGGTCAAAATAAAGACAAATTTTACCGCGACAAGTTTGCACATGTCCATGCAAAACAGCAGAGACCCAAGTCTGAGCGTGCCTCCGCTCCCAAGCCTTCTCTCTCTGCACCTAAACCTCGTCCCGATTTTGCAGCAAAATTTAGCCCGAACCCTCGGCACGAACACCTTTTTGGTACCTCTGCAGTTACGGCTGCACTCGATACCCGCAAGGTCATCAAGCTGTGGTCGGGCTCCAAACAAGTCTCACGCCAAATCCTCGAGAAGTGCTCGGTCCTAAGGATTCCTATGGAAACGGGCACGCCTCTGCAACACCTCCAAATTATGGCTAATGGCGGCGTACACAACAAAATTGTCGCTGAGGTCCAAAAGAGAATATACCCCGAGTTTACGCCTGTGGTCGAGGGACCCATTCTCAGGGTTGGCGAAACGCACATCAAAGCCCGGGGAACTTCTCCTCTCGGAGTTTTCATTGACGAAGTTACCGATACCCACAATTTTGGAGCCATTCTGCGATGCGCCTACTTTTTGGGCGCCGACTTTGTTGCGTTTAGCGGTCGCAATTGCGCACCCATGTCACCCCAAGTCATCAAGTCGAGTGCTGGGGCTGCAGAGTACCTGCCAATTTTTACTGTGAGCTCGCCGCTGCGCCTGTTTGACCAGCTCGAGGGCTGGAACAAGCTGGCGACCTTGGCCAAGCAAAAGAACCTTTTGTTGCAAGAAGTGGCTGCCAAGGACCTGGGTAAGCTTCGCAACAAGCCCACACTGCTGGTTGTGGGATCTGAAGATGCAGGCATCCGCACCTCCATTGCCAAGCGCTGCACGCACTCGACGTCTATCGCGTCGCCCCAGTCAAATATCGACTCGCTGAATGTGAGTGTAGCTACAGCGTTGCTGCTGCAAAATCTATGTACATAACAATAGCTCTCTTAAGCAATCAAACTCAAGATGCTCTGCTTTTTGGTGGGCTTGAAGATAACCCGCTTGAGACCCTTGGCAATGGCCGCGGCCGCTGCTGCATTAGCCTTTGCAGCTTCCAGAGCCACAGCCTCGGTGAGGTCGCCTTCCAAGGTGATTGTGTCGAGCTTGCGCCCGTTCAGCATCACCACAAGTTTGCACTCGGCGGTCTCAAACGGTTGGGCACTGGGCCAGTCCTCGTTGAAAATGCTAGTGGCGTTGCCCAGCTTTTCCCAGTTCTCCTCGGCATTGAAGGGACAAACCGGAGACATTGCAACCAGCAAAATACGCAACGCTTCGCGGCCAAGTCGTGAGTCTTGCAAAAGGGTCGCCTGCTGGGTCATGATCATCAAGTCGCTCACGACGGTATTGAGAGAGATCCGGTTCTCGAGCGATTCGGAAATGTTGTTGAACCGCGCAACCAGCGAGTTCCAGGCATCAACCGAGGGCTCGTCGCTGGGGCTCTCGCTAGCGGCGACGGCCTCAGTCAATGTCGCGACCTTGCGCAGCCAGCGCTCGACACCAGCAATCTTGGACGAGTCCCAATTCAGGGCCTCAGTAACAGGCGCAGAAAACAAAATGTAGGCGCGCGTCGCATCCGAGCCAAAAGTCTCAAACATTTCGACGGGGCTCACGCCATTGTGCTTTGATTTTGACATTTTCTCAAACGAGATGCGAGCCTCGGCACCAGTGGCCTTGATGATCCCATTATCATGCTCCTCAGGCTTGAGGAATCGGCCAGTATCGGGCTCAATAAACGTCTTAGCCTGAACCATGCCCTGGGTCACGAGCCGTTTGAATGGCTCACCCTTAAAGGAGCTGCGGTAAGCATCTTTGGCGAGGAACTTGGACAAGAAGCGTGAATAAAGCAAGTGCAAAATAGCGTGCTCTACGCCGCCAATGTAAAGATCCACAGGCATATACTTTGAGGCTGCCTCGTAGTCAAACGGCTTGTCGGGGTTTGAGGCATCTGTGTAGCGCAAAAAGTACCAGCTACTATCCATAAACGTGTCCATGGTATCAGGGTCGCGCTTGGCAGGACCATGACACTTAGGGCACTCTGTCTCCATCCACTCGGTGCACGAGGCAAGCGAGCCAGTGTGGTCCTCAGGAAGCTCAACCGGCAACTGCTCGTCAGGCACAGGTACTGTTCCACAACTAGAGCAATGTACCATGGGAATAGGTGCGCCCCAATACCGCTGGCGCGAGATAAGCCAGTCGCGGAGCCTAAACTTTGTGCGCGGCATCCCAGTAGGCTCAACCTCGGGCACGTCCAACACAGGGCCCGTGCCGTTCACCTTCCAAAACTCGGCATCGCGCTCGTCGTGGGCAGGAACTCCCATCACAGCGCCTGTACCATAGCTCGAAACCACATAGGGAGCAGCGTACATGGGCACAGTGCCGCCAAGCGGGTGATGGGCAGTACCCACTAAAAACCCTTCTTTAGAATTATGCTCAAACGTACGCCCAAGAAAGGCGGCAAGCGTAGGGTCCTCCAGAGCCTTGGCCTTGACCTTTGGGTGGTCCAGACTTAGCGCCACAAATTGCACGCCGCCAAGCGTCTCGGGGCGGGTGGTAAAAACTGTGATATCGCTGCCAAAGTCAATGTCGTAGCCGCTCGACATGCCGATCCAGTTGCGCTGCATCTGGCGCACGTGCTGGGGCCACTCCTCGAGGGTATCCAAATCATTGGTGAGCTCCTCGGCGAAATCGGTAATCTTGAGGAACCACTGTTCAAGCTCGCGCTGCTCAACTATAGCTCCTGAGCGCCACGACCTACCCTGAGCATCTACCTGCTCATTGGCAAGCACGCTCTTGTCGACCGGATCCCAGTTTACCAGGGCCTTGGCTCTGTAGGCCAGGCCGGCCTCATGAAGCATTAGAAACAGTTTTTGAGTATGCTTGTAGTAGTCTGGCGAGCAGGTAACCACTTCCTTATCCCAATCAAACGATACACCCATCATTTTGATGTGCTCGCGCATAGTGCGAATATTGTGCCAGGTCCAATCACTGGCCTTGATCCCGCGCTCGATAGCCGCATTTTCAGCTGGAAGACCAAACGCATCGAAACCAATTGGATGTAAGACATTGTGGCCCTTGTAACGCCAGAATCGAGCCAGTGCATCTGAAATTGTATAAACTCGGAGGTGACCACAGTGCAGAGCACCGCTGGGGTACGGGAACATTGAAAGCTGATAGCGTTCACCCTTTGTTGGTGTCTTTTTGGGTATAGTCTCCCACTTTTTCAGCCATTTCGCTTCAAGACTCGAGGCCCTGAGGAGCCTGGAAGCTCGCATGAGTCAGGAGATTTGGCTAAAGCCGGGGTTAATGTACAAGTTTAGAGCAGGCTGGGGTTTGGAAGACTTTTGCCCGGATGATATATGGCCCACAAGCCATTAAGCCTGACTTGAAGTCGCGCGACTTGAGCTCTGAGAAATTATGTTGCATGCTAGTTATGAGTGCTTTGGGTCCTTTCAGCTACGACATAATGTCCATTCATAAAGCTCGACCTTTTTTGGCTCTCAGAACAGGTCACAAGCGATGCCCAGAGCGGTCCTGAAGTGAGAGTTTGAATCACCCGTGCTATATTGAATGTGCACACCTCCGTCCGTCTAAAGATAGTATATAGCATTCTCAGTATGTTTTGAGGTCAATTGTTGTGTTTTGTGGCTACCAGATAGCTCGTAAAAAGATCTAGAGCCATAAAACGGCAACGAACTTTGACAGCAGATATTGGCACAATGCGGCATATTGGGAGCCTCACAATTAGTTCATAAAATACTTCGTAGGCAGAAATACTAAATTTCACTGAGAGCTCACCTTAAAACTACAATATTTAACCTCAAATAGCCCAAAAGCGATATCAACTTACTAGATTTTACCTGCTCGGAGATGCAAACGACGAACACCAACTTTCACTTTTACACAACTACTTGCATCGGAGAAACATCTTGAAACACGGAAAAACCCTCAACTGAATTTGTCTTAGATCAGCATGCATACCACGAAGAAGGTAAAAAATCGCGTTTTTGGATTGCTAAGGTCGCAAAAAAGTTTTTTCTGGTAAAACAGCATTGAATTATGTACAAAACTATAGTCAAACTTTCGCCTGCGGTCATTTCAGCGACGAATACACGATTTCCCGTCTGATCAATCATAGTTAAACGCGCTAGAGCCACATTCAGTATTACGGTGGGAGACCACGTGAGAACGGGTGGTACTGCAGGTTTTGTTTTATTTTTTGGGCCCTGATCTCTTGGTCCGAAGGGATTCAATTGATCTATCTATGCTACTCTTTCAACACAATTGCACTGCACTCACGCATGCACACATTTATATTCACGGCGAATCCCAGCGTAGTGATTTGCCTGGGCTGCAAAATGTAGGGATAATCTGTGTTGGGCACTTGGTTGGCTTGAGTTACCAGGCCAGGGTCCTCGAGGCCCTCTTCCAGCGTTTGGGCGAGTAAGGTGTCAACACCCAAGTAGTCACCCAAGCCAGCATTCAGCTTGTTTGTGTCGCCCATAAAAAAGACACGACCAAGGTTGTCTAGTGCAACCAGAGCACTTTCGCGTACAACAAGCTTGTAAATGCGCTCAAACCCGCCCAATTTTATTGATTGGCCCGCAGCTGATCCATTGAGGACGTGGTAAACCACCGATCCATCCTTGAGCCGCGCCAAAAACCCGCTCGAATGAATGGCGCCGTAGCTATCACTAAAAAGCTGATTTTCCTCGCGTTTGAAGCGGATAGCAAATGCATGCACCGAGGCTACACCCTTAAGACTAAGCTCGTTCCATTGGCCATCCACAGTCCTTGTATACACGCGGCCATTCTCACCCACAAACACCATCACCGAGTTCCCCAGAATGCTCTTGTTGCTGAGGACTCCCAACATGGGCGTGGGGAATTGGCTTTCAGGAATTTGGAGTTTGGTACTTTCGAATGTCACGAACTCGGGCCCAAATAAATCAATCTTCCACTCGGTAAGGCCGTACCCGCGAACCAAGATGGTCGCCCGGTCAAACCCCGTGTCGACATGCACCACCTGCGACTCGTCTGGACCCTGCCAAATGTATTGGTTGCCGGCAACCATCCAAAAAATCTTGTTTGAAAGAAAGGCAAATGAGTCGTATGTGCCTGAATGCAGCCATGCATCCTCGAGGCTCAACCGGAGAGGAGGGTCTGTGACGTAGCCATCAAGCGTTTTGTAGCATAGAGAATGAATGTATTGTGCAATCCCAGGGGTTTTCCCCGCGTGGGGGATCCGAATGTTGCCGGTACCTCCCAGATACTTGCCAAAAGGAATGTCGACATCTGAGCCAGCATAGTTTGTGCATTCGCCCCAAGTCCAGACCAAAGCCTCAAGTCGCCGGAAATACCGAGCGATTCCCGAACCTTGCGTTGGTAAAACGTCCGATGCAAAGTCGTGGAAGTATGCCCGATCCCAGTCGCGGTAGGCCGCAATGTATGGCTTTATTGGCGAGTATGCACGGTAGAGACACATGAGATCAAAGCCATTGAGTAGTGGGAACAGCTCTGTGTATAAAATGTCGGCGCCAAGACCCTCGAGCCGCATTGGAATTGTGTGATTAATATCGGAGGCGGACGGCCCTACCGAATGGCGTCCTATTTGTTTTCTAGTTACCAATTAAGCTAACTGGAGATCTGTTTGTCCCATGTTTTCCTCAAAATGATCGCACAACTCTATATTGTGCCACCATTATATAGGCAATTGTCGGGAACCTAGACCTGGATGCAGGCACAACCATCTACAGGTGGGATACATTTTCGTGGGGTAACAATTTTTTTCGCGGCATTTATCGGGTGCTGTCTACTTGCTGGTGCAACTATTGCTGTAATGAGCGGTTCGCGGCGTCGCAACTATGTGATTGGGTTCATTCTTAAGGTGTGCCCTTGGTTAGGGCGGTGGCTCGGGCAATACGTCGACAAGGCAAACACTCTTAAGAGCCGCGACGTAGAGGAAATGTTTCCCAAGCATGCGCATCAAGGTGAGAATGAGTCGTGCCGTGTGTGCCTTGACGATATTGAGCACAAGCAGACGGTGCGCCAGTTCCCGTGCGGGCACTTGTTTCATAAAAAGTGCGTTGATCCGTGGCTCACCAAGCACTGTGCACGGTGTCCCATGTGTATGGCACCGTTAGAGAAGAAGGAGGACGGTATGGGTGCCCGGGAGGTGCCTCCTGCCCCCGAGCTTGCACCGCCAGCACCTGCTACGGCGGTTACGCCTCCTTGAGCACTTCATGCTTCACTTTGTGATCTTTGGGGTTCGCAGAAGCTTCATACAAAGCCACCACCGGGGCCTTGGACAGCTTTTGCCACGATCCAGACAAGCCAATATACGCAAGCTTGGTCTCCTCGGCGCCATAATTTGACGGCACATAAATAGACAGCGAAGTAACATTCGAGAACTTTGGCCGGTTGAGGGCGTACTCGACAATCCCGCTCTCGGCCTGAGTTCCGATTCCAACGTGTTCGGGGTGCACCAGCGTTTGCACGGCGGAGGTGTCGGCGGCAGCGTCGAAATCGAGGTTGACATTTTTGTACAATTTGAGCTCACGCGGGGCTTCATCAGTGGCAGTGGACCGCACATGGATAGAATGGAGCTGAACAAGGCCAGTAAACGGTATATGCAGCAACAATTCCTCGTCCACATCCGATTCGAGGAGAGGCTCGGTCTCGAGCCGTTGGGAATGGTTGCGCAAAATGGCTGCCCCCGCTCCTTGCTCGCTCTCATTAAGGCACGTCACACCATCATGGTCAATATACTGCCATAAACTTTGGGCCGGATTTGAATCGGGCGGCGCCAAATGGTCGTCGCATCCGCCATGATCGTGACCACAGCTCATAATTACAAATGAACAATCTGCTGGCTTCGGGCTATGCTCACCCCCTGTCGCGGCAATGGCAGGCAAGTCGCACCCTCAACAAGGATATGTTTGTGTACCCTCTTTTTGTGACCCAGGACCCGGACGCTGAGGTCGAGTTGACGACCCTTCCAAACCAAAAGCAGTGGGGCGTCAACAAGCTTATTCCCTATGTCGAGACTCTTGTTCAGAAAGGTCTAAAGAGCGTGCTGCTGTTTGGAGTCCTTAGAGACGAGGATAAGGACCCCCACGGGCTCATGGCCGACAACAACGACACGCCGGTTATCCAGGCTGTACGGCTCCTCAAGCAGCATTTCCCATCTCTTTTTGTGATTTGCGACGTTTGCCTCTGCGAGTACACCAGCCACGGCCACTGCGGCATCCTGCGCGACGACGGAAGCATCATTCGTGACCAGTCGGTGAGGCGCCTTGGCCAAGTGGCTGCGGCCTACGCCAAGGTCGGTGCGGACGCTGTGGCACCTTCAGACATGATTGACGGCCGTGTTCGTGCCATCAAGGATGCCCTACTCGAGGCAGACCTTGCCCACAATACCATGCTCATCTCGTATTCGGCCAAGTTTGCGGGCAACTTGTACGGGCCGTTTAGGGACGCTGTGGCTTCGTGCCCTAAAAAGGGCGACCGTAAAGCTTACCAGCTACCTCCCGGTGGCCGTGGTCTTGCTCGCCGCGCCCTGCAGCGCGATATAGCCGAGGGTGCAGACGCATTCATTGTCAAGCCTTCGACCTTCTATTTGGACATTGTGAGCGACACTGCCGAGATTTGCCGCGATTTCCCGATTGCCACTTACCAAGTTTCCGGTGAGTTTGCTATGATCCATGCCGCTGCCAAGGCTGGCATTGTTGATCTCAAGGCCATGGCCATTGAGGCTGCCGAGGGCAATTTGAGAGCTGGTGCGAATATCCTCATCAGTTATTTTACCCCCGAGTTTTTGGAGTGGTTGTAGGGGCGAGACGACCTCTAAAGGGGCTTTGATCTGTACTGGACATTTTGTGGATATTTCCTCCAATTAAGAGCGCGCTGTCGCCTCAGTCCTCTGCCTCTTTGTAAATAGTTTTGTAAATAAATTAATTAGCGAGTTCACGCGCGTACTGCAACTCCTCCCCCGCTTCGAGGGCGCTCTTTGGAGCATCCGGCAAAGGTGCAATTTTGGGCACAGAGGCACCCACCTTGGCCTCAACCTCCCTAGACGGCCTCAGTCCCTGCTCAATCTCTAGACGCTCAAGCTCATCTTGAACCTCATCCTCGTCCTGGGTCGTAATCCTATCGGCAAGCATATCACTCACTTCCTGCTGGTATGCAATCCCCTCGGCAGTATCATCCATGATCCTGTCGACTCGTTCAATCGACATTTGCGCATTGAGCTCCTTGAGGACCTTGGATCCTTGCTCAAGACCAAAAACAATGTCCTTTTGGATCTGGGCAAATTCAATTGACGACGTTAGCTCTTGCAGGGTAGCCAGCTGGTCATCAGTTTTAGCCAAAATTTGTTGTTGGTACTTTTTACGCCGCAAAAGCACGGCTGCTTTCTCCTTTTTGCCCTCGCGCAGACACTGTTTTGCCAGATCATGCTCGTGCGCAACAACACCGGCAATGCGTTTCTGGTACTGTTTGATCCTATCGCGTTGTAACTTAAGGTCCAAAATCGCCTTGTCTTGGGCGTTAACCTTTGGTTTACCCCACCACATTGAGATCGGCTGCTAAGCGTAGGGAGCTTGGGAGCTTGGGCTGCCTAAGCGTTCCCTTTGGCTCTGGCTTTCTTTGGCTTGGGCGCTTTGGGCTGCCAAAAAAATTAAGTCAGCGGATGCATCGCGACGAGCTCGAGAGGCACGTCCACGAGGCGTTGACCAAGTTTGTTGCACAAGGTGGTTGCCGCGTCAAGACTATTATGCCTGACCGTGCGGCACTAATATGCCAGGAAAGTGATGTACGGCTCCGTAGAGTCAAAAAGGTCCACCTCCAAGAAGCGGCCAAAAAGTCGCTGCAAATTCTGCTCGAGGAACAGCGCGCCAGCGAGCCGAGCCCTGAGCCCGAGCCCGAACCAGAGAACCTAATGACCGTCTCGGACGAGCAACAGAGCCAAATGAACAAGTCGACGGTGGCTCTTTGGAACGTGCCCCAGGCCGACATGAAGCGCCCCGACGAGCAGCAGCAGCCCAAAAAGAAGAAACGCAAGCTCGACAAGGAGCTCCGCAAACCCCAGACCTCGGTCACTTTGGCCGATTTGGGCGGCATTGACAAGATCCAGGCCCAGATACAGGAGCTGCTGGCTATGCCCCTTAGCCACCCTGAGATTTATATTCAGCTTGGTAGCGATATCCCGCGCGGTGTGCTGCTGCATGGACCCCCTGGGTGCGGCAAAACTATGCTTGCAAATGCCATTGCAAATGAGCTTGGCGTGGCATTCATTAATGTGAGCGCACCCTCTGTTGTTTCGGGCATGTCTGGTGAATCTGAGAAGAAATTGCGCGAGATCTTTGAGGAGGCCAAGGAATTGGCCCCGTGCCTTGTGTTTATTGACGAAATTGACGCCATTACCCCGAAACGTGAAACGGTTCAAAGAGAAATGGAGCGCCGCATTGTTGCCCAATTGCTCACCTGTATGGACGATGTCTCGCTCGAAAAAACCGAGGGCCGCCCTGTAATGATTATTGGAGCCACCAATAGGCCAGACAGTATTGATCCAGCGCTGAGACGTGGCGGCCGGTTCGACCATGAAATCTGCATGACCGTGCCCGATCAAGAGTCACGCGAGCGGATTTTGCAAACAATTAGCCGCAAATTGAGGCTGGACGGTGATTTCGACTTTAAGGCCCTGGCGAAAATGACGCCTGGATATGTGGGTGCCGACCTCAACGCTCTTGTGTCTGCCGCCGGTGTGTGTGCCATCAAGCGCATTTTTGAGGAGATGGGAGTCCCCGCTGAGACCGGGAGTGCCCCTGGTCCTGAAGAAGGCACTGATATGACCGACGAAATCAACACACTCGACCTAAAACCAAAGAGCCTCATTGCCCAATTTTTACAGCAGTTCCCCGATACCCTGACGCCCGAACAGCTGGAGCCGCTGGCCATCACATTTGGCGACTTTGAGAAGGCTATTCCCACTATCCAGCCCAGCTCCAAACGTGAAGGGTTCGCCACTGTGCCCGACGTTACCTGGGACAATGTGGGTGCCATGGGCCCGATCCGCGAAGAGCTTGAGTTTGCGATCGTGGAGCCCATCAAGCGCCCCGAAATATATGCCTCGGCCGGTGTGAGTGCACCCTCGGGCGTGCTTCTTTGGGGTCCCCCTGGGTGCGGTAAGACACTGCTGGCCAAGGCGGTTGCCAATGAATCGCGCGCCAACTTTATCAGTGTGCGCGGTCCTGAGCTCTTGAACAAGTATGTTGGTGAGTCTGAGCGGGCAGTACGCCAAGTGTTTGTGCGTGCACGCGCCTCGACGCCGTGCGTGATCTTTTTCGATGAGCTCGATGCGCTGGTGCCGCGCCGTGACGACGCAAACTCAGAGAGCTCCTCGCGGGTCGTTAATACCCTCCTCACAGAACTCGACGGTGTAGGAGACCGCAAGGGTGTGTTTGTGATCGCTGCCACCAACCGTCCCGATATGATTGATAGCGCCATGCTGCGCCCGGGCCGTCTCGACAAGCAGCTGTTTGTGGAACTGCCGAGTGCCGACGAGCGCGTCGAGATCCTCAAAACGCTGAGCCGCAAGTCGCCGCTGGACGCCTCGGTGGACCTGCACACCATCGGTCACGACGAGCGGTGCCGTAACTTTAGCGGCGCTGATCTGGCCGCGCTCGTGCGCGAGGCCACTGTGGTGTCACTCAAAAGTGTGATCATGTCTGGCGCTAACGTGGCTGTGGTAGTTGCCAACGAGCACTTTGATATCGCCTTTGAAAAGGTGCGCCCCAGTGTGAACGATGTCGAGAGACAAAAGTATTATTTGATGAAAGAGACGCTAGCTACATAGGGAACTCTAAGCTACTAGTTTCGGCCAATGTTGCGCCGGAATTTTGTATATACACTGCCCACTCCAGGCGGGTTTTTTGCAATGAGCCAGGGGCCTTCTTGCTGGCCATCCCAGGCAAGAAATATGGGGAGGTCCAGGCGGCCGCGAGCTAGTACAATCGGTCCATTAATAGTGTCTGGATCTACCGGAGTCAACAACCTAATTGAGCTCCCTCGAAAGCTCTGGACAACGCCGTATCCAATACAGTGCGAGCTGGTGTGCAGCAGCTCGGGCGCGCTCACGACCCCATTTACGTTTGCTACAGGGTCCGTGAGCTCGTTGATGGCGACAATGGTACCCTCAAAACACAGCTCAAAGTCCGCAGGGTCAATGCCGTACGGCTCAAATAGCGCCAGCGCCTGCACGGCCGAGCCAGTTGTGTTTGATGGGTCGAGTTCCAGCCCGTACGGGGCCCACTGGGTAATGTGTTGGGGGTTGTTTTTGTGAAAATAGGCCACTGTTTGCAGGTTGCGCAGGTCTGAGGCGCTAAATTTCGCCGGGGAGGTCGAGACAACCGGCTCGCACACTGTGATTAGGAGCGGTAACTGCTCTTGCAGAGCCTCGTACGACTCATCACGGCCCATATGCACGGCCTTTGTAGGCTTGAGGCACTGGATAATGGCGCTCACGAGCTCGAGGCCAAGGCCCTTAGTCCAGCCAGGGGTATTGACCACGACCGTTGCGTCCTTGGGAATTGAGTCAAATAAGTCCATGGCCAACTCAATGTACCGGCTGGGGCATGTCATGGGTGAGACGTAGCCTAGGCTGTGCGCTTTCACCAGCTGTTCAAAGCTGGCTCGAAGGTATGGAGCGCTGAAATCTTTACCTTGGATGCGCGCAAGCGACATGGTGCCGGGAGGTGACAGCTCACATTGACCAGGATCAAGGTCTACAAGGTACAGATCAGGCACCTCGGCCAAGTTTAGGGCGAACCGTGCCAATGCAGACTTGCCTGAATTTTTGGGGCCTACAATCACCAGCGAGTCCCCGCGTTTGAGATTCACTGCCTCCTGCCATCCAGGAAGTGGGGCCCACAACTGGCTCGCGTCAGTTTCATTTGAGAGGTGCGCCAACGGCTCAAACAGCGATTTGAATGGGGGTGCCAGTGCGGCCAAATGGGCCAGTTCCAAGGGTTGGATCCCGACCACACAGGCCACATCGGTGAATTTTTTGTTGTTTTCTTCGGTTTTTGGCACGAAATCGGCTGTGTCTGCCGTAAAATGTGGTTTTAAAGAAAAGTATGGTGAAGCAGGGGAACTAATTTTAACTGGCTCTTTTGACGCCGCCAAAACGATTCCTCCAACTAAAACCGCGCCCCGGAGCACCCAAAGCTCATAGTGACCCTTAAAAATGTGCGGCTGGGTCAGGCCATAAAGCATCTGAGTCAGCGCGTCGGCCGCTCCCCTTGGGAACTTTTCACCCAATCGCGAGCCTTTCTAATCAAGAAATGAGCGATCAGGAAGACTTGAAGGGCAAGCTGCACACTTTCCAGAACGATTCGCGGTTCCCCAACCAGAACCAGACTCACCGCTGCTTCCAAAACTACGTTGACTACTTCCGTTGCGTCAAAGCCAAGGGCGAGGACTTCCCTCCCTGCCAGGAGTACTGGAGGACCTACCAGGCCCTTTGCCCCACTCCCTGGACCTCCAAGTGGGATGAGCAGCGTGAGAACGGCAACTTCCCTGCGTACGAGATCTAATATGTAGTCTATGAGTTGTAGATATGGGTGCCAGGAGTGTGGTGTCCAGCGGTGCTAGGGGGTACCTAATCGAGCCGCACAAGCTCGAGCGTCGAGCAATACAAGTAAATATATATCCTGTAGCCTACGTTCTACATAAAATCGTCCTCCCAGTCATCGGCCCTGAACTGATTCGAGTTGTGTGCCACGGCGTCCTCATCAAACAAATCGCTGTAAGCCTTATCCTTTTGTGCCTTCTTGGATTTGTAGTCGCGCTGCACCTCAAGGTCCTGCTTTTGCCGCATGCGGTGCTCCTCGGCGTACTGCTTGCGCAGCTCTTTCTCGTGATCCAGCTTTTCTTGTTCCAAGTCGGGGTACTTTTCCTGTTTAGTTTTGTTGAGACGGTTGACAATTGCATTGTCACGCTCCCGCACCTTGAACCGCTTGACAACCTTGTCCTTTTTGAATGCGACCTGGCCAGTGGCCATTGACCCGTCCTTGCGCAAATTGGTGAATGGGGTGTAGATTATGGTAATATTGTCCTTTTTGTTGCCCATGATGGAATTTGCCTTGGTGAGCTGTGCACAGTCTTCGACAATATCCTCAGGAAGCTCGTCCCATGGGATGTCGGTCCTCAGGTACACATGAGCACTGCTGAGCTTGTCGACATGAAACCACACATCGGTTTCCCAGCCATGCTTTATGAGCAGCTCATTTTCTTCTTTGTCTTTACCGACATAGATCGTGCAGTCCTGTCTTCCCGTGTAAAAGAACATAAGCAGCTTCGCTCTATTCTAGACTAGATAAATCGACTTGCCAGTGCTTGATGCAGCCGTCCACACCGCCGCTCACAAGTTTAGCACCGTCCTCGGCCCACGCAACGGAATTCACACTGTCCTTGTGAGCGTCCAAAAACTTGATATTGCGCGCCGGCCGCGCAACGCTGTACACATAAATGTGCGAGTCGGCGGCGCCGGTGGCGGCAAACTTGCCGCTCGGGTGCCACGCGATGCTCTTGACCGTGGTATTGTGGAACGCCCAGCGGGTGGTCACGACCGACTTGGCCTTGACGTCGTACAGCGCGATCTTGCCCGAGTTGTCGCCGACGGCAAGCAGAGAACCGTCGGGGCTAAACGCGATCTGGGAAATGTCTGAACGCAGCGGGTCAAACGTGTGGACCTTGTTGAGGTCGTGGTCGTAAAGGACGGTTTTGGCGCCGCTTCCGACGGCAATGAGCTCCTTGGAGATGTCCACAGACTGCGACCGAGGCACCTCGATGCTCTTTTCACCAAACTGGAGCAGTTCCTCGCTGATGGAGACGAATTTGGAGCCCGAGACAGCCACCTTGATGGGCTGCGCAGAGAGTGTTGCAGAGGTCGAGCCCACCAGCTTTTTATCCCAACCAGCGGACCACACCCCTTCATCAAAGCCCAAAGACACAATGGGCGCTGTGTGGGCGTTTGTGGCCGTGGCCTCGCCCGCGGTCCACTTGAGCACTGTGCCCTCAATCGAGGCGCTGTAAACGCCGTCACCAACTGCCACTGCATTAATACCTTTCTGGTGGCCGCGCACAACCTTGACGGGCGTCTTGGTGCCCGATTGCCAGTAGTACAGAGTGCCATCCAGGCCCAGGGAAATAATGTACTTGGAGGTGGCAACAACCCCGACTTGTTGGTTGTTGATGTTGGCTTCGAGCTGGAAAACCTCGTCCCCAAGCCTGACAGACTTGTCGGTGGACGCGGTCACGAGTTTATCGCCGACCCAGTCGACGGCCAGAATACCGCCTGTGTGGGTAGTTGGGACCCATTCAATGAGATCACCGGTCTCTCCGTCCCACACGCCGACCTTTTTGTCCATTCCCACAGTCACAAACTTCGAGCCATCGGCGTTAAACTTGACGTCCGAAACGCTGTTTGTGTGGCCCTGGCAAAACCGGCTAAACTTGAACGGAACGCCGGTAAAAAAGCACACTTTTGAGTCGTCATCGACCGTAACTGCGCGGAAAGGGCGTTTAGGGCGGATAGCAACCGCATTGATGGGCGCCGCGTGGCCCGAGATCTCGCCGACTGCGTTGCCCGAATCGGCCGTTAGCGCCACTCCAAATTGGTTTCCCTCGCCCACAACAATCAGGCGCTTCGACTCGAAATCCCACGCCAGGTCGGCCGGTTGCTGGACGGCCCCAAACGGACCCTTGGTCGTGAGCTCGCCTTCGGTGCTCCAAACATAAACTTGGCCGCTAGGGTCTGCCGACGCGGCGTAAAAGCCCGACGGGGACACAGAGACAGCGCTGACGGGGCGCGTGTGCTCGCGGTAGATGGTGACCTGCGTGGGCTCCTCGACGGACCTGAGGATCGCAAGCTTGCCTGCTGCATAGGCAATTCTATCATTCTTTGCGTCGTAATTCAGAGGAGACCGCCTTGCGCGGCTCGTGCCGGGCTGAGGGCTCCAGGTTGCCAGCGACTGCATTGTAAGCGCCAGGGGTGCCTAAATGAGTATATAAGGCAGAACGCGTCACTTGACTTGACATGAGCGAGATCCCCGAGGAGTTCCGTGACCTAGATCTGTATGCCGTGCTGGAGGTGGATAAAGAAGCCCCCGACAGCGAAATCAAAAAAGCGTACAGACGGCGTGCGCTGCGGTCACACCCCGATAAAGGCGGCGACGCGGCCGAGTTCCACAAGATCGCGTTCGCGTTTAGCGTGCTTGGCGACACCGAGCGCCGCGCCCACTATGACGAGCACGGTCTTGAGGACGACTTTGACGAACTTGTGCGCGAGGCGTACGCGCGGTTCAAGAATGTCGAAATCACTCCCGAGATGATCGAGGAGGACAAGATTCTTTATCGCCAGGGGCAGGAGCGCACCGACACGCTCGAATTCTACGAAAAATGCGGCGGTGATTTCGACGAGGTCATGCAGCGCGTCCTCCACACCGAGCAAGTGGACGAGGATCGCATCCGGGCCATCATTGATGAAGCTCTCAAGAGCGGAGAGCTTAAGCCGTACAAGGCGTACAAAAAGACAACCAGCAAAAAAATGACCGACAAACGCAAGAAAATGGCTGCCAGGGAGGCCAAGTCTGCGGCCAAAGTACGGGCCAAGATCGGCATGAAGACCGAGACTGAGGGCGATTTGGCGGCACTAATCAAGGCTAAGCAGGCCGGTCGTGGAGGATTGCTTGATGAGTTGCAGTCTAAGTACTGCTGAGCGTGTGTGAGCGCACGAGGGCACCCGGTAAACCGGCAGCATACAGCCAGAGCGAGCGAGGGGTACCCACTCCTGGGCCCCATCCCTGAACTTACGATCAATGTATTTATTAGTTACTTCATCTCACTATGAGCTTATATTGGCGTGCTTTAGGGGCTCTCGGTGCCTGTGTGCTCAGGGCAAAACGGACAGCATGCAGCCAGGCCCCTGGGCGCCCCTGGATTTCAGGGTCAGTGTGACCAGGTGCCCCCATCATCAAACCGTCACAGAGCACATTTGTATATTTTATATATTCTTTAACTACCATGCCCCTACTTCAACTCCTTGACAGCCTCAGGGATCAACTTGGTGACCTGGTCAATGTGGCCATACTTGAGCACAGAGACGCCCATGTGTCCCACTCTAAAGTATTTTGTGGCAATGCCAGGCAGAATACCGCCAGCAATCACAAAGTTGCGGTCAAGCATGTACTTTGTGAGCTGGGGCAGCTCGATACCCTCGGGCAGATACGCGGCAGTTAAGCCGTGCGCGGCAATATCGCGGCGCTTGGCAAGCAGCTTGACGCCAACAGCCTCGATCGCATCCTTGAACTTGTCGCTGGCGGCAGCGTGGGCCTTGACGCGCTCGGAGATGGCGGCCTCAGAGCTGGCAATCTGGGTCAGCGACTCGTGCAAGGCATAGACGTTTTGAATTGCAGGGGTGCTAAAGTACGCGGGCTTGCCGCTCTCGTAGGCCTGCATCACCGGCAGCCACTTGCGGAGGTCGGTGTAGTAGCCCACAGCGCTGTGAGCCTCGAGAGCAGCGAGCGCACGCTTGGATGCCACACTGATGCTGAGGCCAGAAGGTGCGCCAATGGCTTTCTGGGGCGCAGTAAGGACATAGTCAATTCCCCACTCGTCAAACTTGAACTCCTCGACACCGATCGAGCACACGCCGTCAACAAAGATAAGGGTCTCGGGAGAAACTTCCTTGACCAACTTAGCAATAGATTTAACATCCTGGAGCACAGCTGTGGAAGTATCGACCTGGGTGATGGTGATTGCCTTGTACCTGGCCTTCTCGAGAGCAGCCTTGATGGAGGCCTCAGGGGTGACTTCACCGACCTCGGCCTTAATCACATCGACATCAGCGCCGTAAACTTCAAAGGCCTTGGCCCACGAGTCACTGAAAAAGCCGGTCGAGAGCACAAGAACCTTCTCGTCCTTTTTGACAAAGTTGGAGGCGCTCAGGTCCCAACCGAGCATTCCACCACCGGCAATTACAAACGGCTGAGCCTCTGCGTCGTGGGCAAAGAACAGCTGGCGCAATTGCTTCAAGGTTTTGCTAAACGTCTCAACAAACGGGGCGGCCGTGTGAGCGACGCTGGGGTGCGACATGGCGTCGAGCACGGCGTCGTCGAACTCAATGGGACCAGGAATCATGGTCAACAAATGTTTGGCTTGCTGGCTAGTCTCAGGCATGGTGAATGTGGAGGAGCAGCGTGTGGGGGAGCAGCGATTAATAAATGGAGGCCACGTGATGCGGAGTAGGCCGTGGTGGAGACAGCAGCGCACAGCTCTTGGGTTTTGCATTGTAAGAACTTGTTGTATCTGTTGTGGAGTTTGGTTCTTCTCTAGGGTCTCGCACTCAACTTTAGTTGACTGGCTCGAATCGCAGTTGCCTGGTGACGGGTGACGAACTGATTGGGAGATAGAGTCCAAATTAGGACCCTCAGAGGCTCCCAGCGGCGGCGTAGCGCGGCCATAGAAACAAAACCTTTATCCGCAATATTTAAATTTCTTAGCTATAGCCCGCGATGAGAGCTGCAAATTTTCGATGACTCTTCTCGCCCCACCTCTTAAGAATTCACCAGTTAATAATTTTTCACTTTACAATAGCCACCTCAAAAAAATTGAAAATGTCTCACTACAACCTTTCTGAAACCCACAAGGAGCTGATGCACGAGTCTTTGGCTCAGTACGACCCCGAAGTCGAGTCCATCATCAAGGATGAGGTCCAGCGCCAGCGCGAGTCCATCGTGCTTATCGCTTCGGAGAACTTCACCTCCAAGGCTGTGATTGAGGCCGTTGGTACTCCCATGTGCAACAAGTACTCCGAGGGTTACCCCGGTGCTCGTTACTATGGTGGTAACCAGCACATTGACCGTATTGAGATCCTGTGCCAAAACCGTGCTCTTGAGGCCTTTGGTGTCACCGCCGACAAGTGGGGCGTCAATGTCCAGACCTTGAGTGGTTCGCCTGCCAACCTCCAGGTTTACCAGGCCATCATGCCTCCTCACGGTCGCCTCATGGGTCTCGACCTGCCCCACGGTGGTCACCTGAGCCACGGTTACCAGACCGATGCCCGCAAGATCTCGGCTGTTTCGACCTATTTTGAGTCCATGCCCTACCGCGTTGACCTCGAGACCGGCTTGATTGACTACGACATGCTCGAGAAGACTGCCGTTCTCTTCCGCCCCCGCGTCCTCGTGGCCGGCACCTCTGCCTACTGCCGTCTCATTGACTACAAGCGTTTCCGCGAGATTGCCGATAAGGTCGGTGCCTACCTGATGGTCGACATGGCTCACATCTCTGGCCTCGTTGCCTCTGGCGTCATCCCCTCGCCCTTTGAGTGGGCCGACATTGTGACTACCACTACCCACAAGTCGCTGCGTGGTCCCCGTGGTGCCATGATCTTCTTCCGCCGTGGTGTGCGCTCCATTGCCAAGAACGGCAAGGAGGTTCTCTACGACCTTGAGGACAAGATCAACTTTAGCGTGTTCCCCGGTCACCAGGGTGGCCCCCATAACCAGACCATCACTGCTCTGGCTGTTGCCCTCAAGCAGGTGCACACCCCTGAGTTCAAGGAATACCAGCTCCAGGTGCTCAAGAACGCCAAGGCCCTCGAGAACAAGTTCAAGGAGCTCGGTTACCGCCTTGTTTCTGATGGTACTGACTCGCACATGGTGCTTGTGAGCCTCAAGAACGAGAAGGGTGTTGACGGTGCCCGTATCGAGCACGTTTGCGAGCTCATCAACATTGCCGTCAACAAGAACTCGGTTCCCGGCGACAAGAGCGCTCTCGTGCCCGGTGGTATCCGCATTGGTGCCCCCGCCATGACCTCGCGCGGTTTGGGCGAGGAGGACTTTGCCCGCATTGCTCAGTACATTGACACCACCGTCAACTACTCGCTCAAGCTGCAGGCTTCGCTCCCCACCGAGGCCAACAAGCTCAAGGACTTTAAGGCCGCTGCCACCGCCGATGCCGACGGTACCCTCAAGGCCATCAAGGAGGAGATTCAGGGCTGGGCCTCTAGCTTCCCCCTCCCCTACTAAAGGATATTAAACTGTTAGCTCGCTGTTAGCAAAGCTCAACTCGTTTACAGATATTCAACCTCTGTATTTATTTAGTTTTAGGACAATTTTCAACCATGGACGTTGGGGCACAAAGCCCAAAAATTTTGGCGCAAGTACGGAAATATCGCGGCAAAATTAATCAAAAGGTGGTACCGTTTGCAAGTATGGAACTTAAGGACCTAATCATGTGAATCCACGTATACTTTTATGGGCAATATGGAGTTAGTTGAAGTAACTTTTTGCAAGTATGGAACTTTGCGACCAAATCAAGCAAACCCACTAATACTACTATGAAAATGACTACAAATTCAGAATAACTTTTTGCAAGTATAGAGCTTCATCCCATTAAGACAAAATAGTCTAGCACAAGTGTGGAGGTTTGGGTCCCACTACGCTTGAATCTCATAGAAGTGCTTTCACAACCGGTCACACACAAACCCAGTCATATCTCGTCAAACCCCAATCAACACGTACTTGCGGGTATACTTGAGACACCACAGACATAGCTTGAAACTACCCTTCAATCTGCTAAAGTAGCGTTGCTAGTTACATCTCCGCTCGCCCATTCATCCCGCAGCCCACCCACTAATTCCTTTGTCATGCTCATCCTCGCGCTTGGAGACGCTCACATCCCAGATAGAGCAACAAACCTGCACCCCAAGTTCCATCAGCTGCTTGTTCCCGGGAGAATCAATCAAATTATCACTCTGGGCAATGTCTCGGACTCAAACACCCTTGCCCTCCTCAAGAAAATCAGCCCCGAGCTGCACGCAGTCAAGGGCGAGTTTGACCTGGCCCCGCTGCCCCTGACAAAAGTCATTACGCAGGGCCAGCTGCGCATTGGTCTTGTTGCTGGGTTTAGCGTCGTGCCCAACGACGACCCCGACGCCCTGTTGGTGATGGCCAGGCAGCTCGATGTGGACGTTCTTTTGTGGGGCGGATCGCACACCCTCGAGACTTATGAAGTCGACAACAAGTTTTTTGTGAATCCAGGTTCGTGCACAGGTGCTGCGGCCGCGATCCAGGACCAAGACAGCGAGGTGGTGCCGAGCTTCGTGTTGCTCGACGTCGAGGGCAAGACATGCACCGTGTACATCTACAGCATTATTGACGACAATATCAAGGTTGAAAAAGTCGCGTTCCAAAAGGAGTAGGCGTTTCTACGACAACCCTATTTTTTTTTCTCGAGAGAGAGTTCACGTGACCATGACTATAAAATGACCAGGATGCCCTTCTGCTTCTTCCTCAAAAAAAATGTAAGTTTACATGATGACAAGAGTGCATTTGGCTCGAGACTTTTTGTCGGTGTGGAAAAACCCAAGCTACCTTATTTTTTTGTCTGACAATACTAACCTCAGACCTCTCTAGACTAGTGCCTCAGCCATACTTAGAACATCGCCCAGCCGATCGCCCCACGGAACATCGTGGTCGGCGTCGCGGCCGTGGTCATAAATAATATATTTTTCAAGCAGCTGGCATCCCCTGTATCGATTTGTTTGCTCTTGTTGCTCAAGCTCGAGCACATTGTACCCCTTGAGATCAACCGCGTGACCAACGAGCGGCCGGCCGCGAAATGTCGTGTGGTATTGGCCGTTTTTTTCCTCGACCTGCATGTGCTCTTTTGACGCAGGGCCCTTGTAATCAATTTTACAGGGCAAAACGTGGCACGCGTTACTGCCAACCGTCTCGGGAACCTTGAAACTGTACTTTTCCATGATGACCAAAGGTAGACCCCACCAGCCCATTTTTGTAGTATTTCTTGCCTATAATATAATTTCACCGTATTAATTTTGACGCCGCACGGAAAACCCCTTGGCTTGGCTTGGCGCGGAACCTAGCGCGGCTGTTACGTGCTTGTGGGTGGCCCGGCTCACAAGGAATGCGCCATTGCTAGGAAATCCCGAAACTTGGCGTTGAGGGGAAAACGATCCAGCATTAGCTGGGGGCATTATCCGAGCTATTTTTTATTTTATTTTTTGGCGATTATCTCGCACTCACTCAAATAAACACCTGTCTTACCCCTCTGGCAAAGCCCGCCGCGTGCATGGTGACACTTCGGTAATGCGCGATGCATGCATTATGCACGCTAAAACGGAGGGAAAAACAGGCATATATAGCTCGCTAGAAAGCCCTTGGTGTCAAACATGAACTCGTTCTACGCAGCAACCAATACTACATCTGTATGCGCCAAGACCGCTCTACTTGAAGAGTGGGGCATCCCTCTGTTTCCACAAACGCCCGCGGCAAAGGCCAAACGCGCAAGCGCATTTCGTGCAAAGATGACCAAATCGGTTAAATAAACCCGCTATTTAGCTATTTATTCTCTCGCTGTACATACCTTTGCCCGTTTGCGACTACATGTGCCGTTTAACACACACACTCAACCTAACGGATTCGCCACTTGCCTCAATAGCAAAGCACAAACTTCAGCAGTACTAATTATTGCTTAAACAATTAAACCATAGGTAGTATGAAGTTCATCCGCTCGGTTAGACTGTGGAGCCTCAATAGCTCACCTCTGCTCGGGGCGGAGCCAAGTGCTCAGGGAGACAAAGCCTCTGGCAAGGACCTCATCCAGCTAAATATTCACATTGCTCCCAGCATCTGCTCCTGCGTAGTCGATCGAATGCGCGCGCTGTTTGACATGCGCATGGCTCCACAATGCTTTTTGCACAATCTCAAGGTCATTGTTTAGACAGTGCGCAAGCTTCAGCGCGCGGCCATTTTGAGAAACGGCCGCTAGTACAACCTCACGATTGAGTAGGAATTTGCGGCCCGCAAAACGCAGCGCGCCGCCATTTTGGGATATTGCAGCCATCACAACCTCGCGATCAGATTAAAAATGGGGCGCGCTAGAAAGGTTCTCGCCATTAAAAGCTACTGCCGCTAGCACGGCCTCCTCCCGGTCATAGTAATAGGCGCTTGTTAATTCGTCACAGCCACGAGAGAGCGCTGCCAGCAGAATTTCGCGGTCAGATAAAAGCTCACAATCTACCCCATTGAAACCGCGTCCGTATCTAACTTCATCAAAGGCAATGGTGCCTGCGGCTATAGCAGCCAGTACGACCTTGCGATCACGATAAAATGCAGGTGCATATAAAATTGTCTGTTATGGGTAATGTAGCCGGTGGAGCAGAACGAGATCGAGCGCTGGACCCGGAAGCTTGCCAAGCATGATGATTACGAGGTTTGGCGAGTGGGGTGAAATATAAATAATTGAGCATTGCCAAGTATAGGTGTTTGTAATGGACAAACGACCCACATTGGTACATATTCATGCAGGTTTATGCTATGCTATGTAGATTCTATCAATACTCGGGTAAACCACGGCAAAACAGCCAAAACTTGTTGACCACTTGGCGAGTTTGAGTGCTACCCCTAAGCAATTGCAGTTGGGACACAAATGTGGACCGGGTTTTTTCATCTTGACGCTTGAGGTTGCGTGGCTGGGGGTCGTCCAAAAACGCCTTTTTGAGTAGCTGTCCGCTCAGGCGCATGTGATTTTCAACTAGCTTGCGCAGAATGTCGCTAAAGTACACCACCTCGCTGCGCTCGGCCTCGCCGCATACCTGGCGCGCAACGCAGTTGACGAGGTTGAGGCCCATGTTGAGGACCAGTTCTTTGCACAGCGGCTCCTTGAGGGTAGCCACCCAAAAGTCTGAGGCTTGTTTGAGCACGAATCGGTCGTTTGAGCTGAGCCCCTCGAGCCCGAGCCTAAAGTAGTCGCCTGCGTTGGGGAGGGCAATAAAAGTCTCGGGAGATTTGGTGAGGGTGGTAGTGAGCAGCTGAAGACTGGGTGCCACTGCCGAGATGGAAATTAGATCCACAGTGCGCGCTACAATGGCAGGGGTCAGCTCGTTGCCCGCGGCGCGTGTACTGATGAGGAAGGACGCCAGGTCGAGAATCGCTGGCAAGTCCACATCTGTGTTTTGTTGCCTCTTTGCGCCGAGAAAATCGAGTGTGGTTTCTGCGCCGAGCGAGAATGCTGAGGGGACCTGTTCGCATAACCCCGCTTTGAACACCTGGCACAGCTCCTCAAAAACATCAGGAGACATATTGAACCCTTGATTAATGACCTCGAGGATGTTTGTGCGGATACCGCGCGGGTCAGAGGCCCAAAACGCCTCGGCAGATTGTTTGAGCTCTTGTGTGTAGTGATCGTTTGGCCGCTGCAGGGCCTTGCCAATACCCGAAATACACTTGATTAGATCGATAGGCTGCTGCTCGCTTGTTTCTGTGAGCACCAGCAACCGCCACAACGATTCTGCCTGTTCCTCGAGCTCGAGGGCTTGAATCACGTAGGCAATCGCAGACACGGTGCGCTGGTGGGCCACGGGCTGCAACTTAAATCGCAGGGGCTCGTACACACTGAGAAAATTGAAGCACTCGGCGCTGAGACTCTGTCGACACGCCGAGCACAGCTTTTGGATACTGCGCGAGCTGATGAGCTGGAGACTGGTTTGTGCGAGGCTCTGAAATAAATAAGTCAAGACAGTGGCCAAATTTTGGCGGCCTGCGGGCTGAACAAAGAAGCTGTCGTACGAACCAATAACCGAAATAGCCGTGTGGCGCACGCGGAGGATCGCGCACGCGCCAAGGTCTGTCCAGAGGTGCGACGCAAACACAGCCTCAATGGCACCCGCCTCTTCGCTATCTTCCTTGACAAAGTCTGCCAGGCCGTTGAGGCAGCACAGCGAGGCCTCAATCTCAGTCCAATTGTAGGTTTGGGGTGTGTGGCTCGACACACAACCAAGGATATTTTTTGCAAACGTTTCAAACAGCTGGCGGCCGAGCAGAGGATACACAAGCTCCAAAAAGTCGCAAAAGTCGCGCCTAAATGAGTGCAGTTGCTCCCAATCTGCTGCGCTGAGGGTGGGGGGTAGTTGGATACGTTTCCAGTAAATTTGCACCACCTCCATGAACTGGGGGTTGTATGCTGTTTCCATGCCCTCTGCAATGATGTCTTCACCCACGACGTTCCAAAATTCAAGCACTTCGGTGGCCAGAGGGTCATCTTGGATAGACGCAGTGCCTTGGGTTAGCTGGGCAATGTAGGGCAGCAAGGCATCGGCTCCAATGTTCTTGAGGAGGTCTTGGCTACACAAAGCAAGCGCTACTCTCCCCAAAGAGGTGGTAAGGTCCTCATCAAACGGCTGGCTGCGGTTGAGGATGGTTTGAATGAGGCGCTGTTTCTCGTGGCGAGGCCATGCTCGCGAGTGCGCAACATACAAATCGCAAAGCACTTGACAGACCTGTTCAAACACTTCTTCATCGCGGGATTCAAGCAGCGATATAACGGGGGGAAGCAGCGGCTCAAACTCGGAACTAAAGACGCTGCTCCAGGCATTGAATGCGGCAAGCGCAGTCTGCGGATACTGAGGCAGCCCTTGTCCCAAGAGTTCAAGCACTGGCGGAATCATTGTCTCGAGATTGGCCTTGATGGGGGCTACTCCCAGGTACCCCTGATTGTACACAACGACCAATTCCTCGAAAAAGGCGAGCTCGAGCTCGAGATAAGGGGAAAGAACAGAGTGCAATTCGTTGAAGAATGTGGGCCAGGTCGAGTATGTGCGCATGTACAGCGTAATAATAGTGCTAAACAGTTTGCGCACCACCAAGGGTTTGTACTGGTTTTGTAGGGCTGTGGAGAGGTGCTGGAGCAGGATGGTGCGCAACTGAGGGTCCAGCTGGTGCTTTTCTTCATTAATTTTTATCGTGTAGGTGAGGACACCAAGGAATTGACAGTTTGTCTCGGCTTGTTGAAAGAGCATTTCGGCGAGTTCCCAGCCGTGAGGACCCTTTTGGAGCACGTGGAGTTCATCCTGGGACGCCTGGATCTTTTGTGGCGAGCTGCCGGGGTCGTACAGGGTGTGTACGAGCTCTAGGACTTGGTCCATGCTGAGTGATGGGATGGGAGTGAACAGGCTCAGGCCCGGGCAAAGGGTGCCTTGGCAAAGGGTGATCTGAGTCCTATGTGATATGTGCGGTTGGGTCAATTGAGCATCCCCTTGTGCCCCTACCTAATAAATACTACACTTTAACCTTTTTACGCGTCGGTTCATCCTTGCGGTGGTCCAACACCTTTTTAATGTACTCTGAAATGAACCCCTTGATTTTCTTCTTTTTCGAGTCGCTGAGCTCAAGATCCTCGCTGCCTTTACGGATCTCCTTGTCTACCAGCAACTTTGTGATCTCGCGCGCGTGCTTTTTGCACCGGTCGTGGTCGAGCCGGTCCTCATACTTGAACACTTGTTTGGGTACATACGCGGCCAAAATGTGGGTAAACTTGCGCTCGAGTTTTTCCTCGCGGGTAAAGTTGGGTTTAGGCGGCTTTGGAGTGCTCACCTTGGGGGTTTGAGGGGTCGCACTGGCCGAGACACTGTGGCTCTGGGCGGCCTCAATGATCCGCTGTAGCTCGAGGTTGGCGCGCTCCTTTTCGAGTCTTTGTTTCTCCAACTCTTTGCGTTCTTCGGCCCGGCGTTTCTCGTCGCGCTCCCGTATACGGCGCTCCTCACGCTCGGCCTCTTTGGGGTCGATGGGCAGCTCCCACTGCGACTTGTTGAGTTCCTTGTTGTAGTAATAAATGCCGCCCTCGGCATAATTAAACTCCCAGCCGGGGGGCAACTTAATTTTCGGCCGTTGCGGGGTGGGCGGCAGCGAGGGGTGCGCCGAGGTCGAGGCCTCGGGCTGGGGAGTGGTGGCCGGGGTAACCCTTTTCCGCGGGATTCGGTACGCCATCTCGAGCTCGCTCCAGGATTCCAACAGTTTTTGAGCTTGAGAAGCCACAGACGAGTCAGACTCCGCCAGTTTGCCGACAATTTCTTCAATGCGGCTCGACGAAATCTTGTTTCGGGTGATGCGGGGCCACCCTTCGAGGATGGTCAAGACCAAAAGCACCATTTCTTGCTGGTCGTACCGGCTGAGCAAGGACCCAAACAGCTCGTAGCCATGCATCTTGACCAGCTGCGCCTGCACGGCGCGGTCCTGAGTGCAGGCAATGCGCTCAAGCACCTTGACGACCACAAAGTACTCTTGGGGCTGCATCAAGTAGGTAACAATGGGCTGGACCTGGTCAGAGTAGAGGGGCGAGGCGGGAATTAGGTTGAGCACCTCGCTGTCCAACTCCTTTTTCTTTTTGAGGGCCTTGTCCTTTTTGACAACTTCTCGGAGCTCCTCGAGAAGCTTGGGCTCCAAGCCCACAATCGGCCACACGCTGCGGGGAATTAGGTCCAAAACATCGTACTTGCCGTTGAGGACACCGCGGCAATTGGGCTCACCGCACAAACACGCCTCGACGTTATCGCCAAACCGCTCGGCGTTGTAGTCAAAGGTGAGTTCCTCGCCGGCCGCGATGGCCCTAAGAGTGAAAATGCCCATCCTAAGTTTAGGGCCTACCACCCACTTGTACACTGTGCAATTTGGGTTGCAGCTGTGGTTGAGGAACCGGGCCACACTGCCCTTTTTGGTGGCATCGATATACTCGTCTTTTTGGAGCATCATAAAGTAAAAATGGCGTAAGCCCTCCTTGTCATACTGCAATTTACGCCGTTCAAACTTGGTCTTGTCAATAACCTCGCCCACATACTCGTAAACAAACTGATTCTCCTCGAGGGGGGTAGTGCACTGGACGCCGTGGCCCTTGCCCCCCGCGTCAAAAACGCGCAGCTGCGCAAACTCCTTGTTTTGAAATCGGTGGTTTTGGCACCGGTCATGGCACGTGGTCGAGCCAAAGCACTCTATTGACGTGAGGCGGTTGATGCAGTCCGAAAGGTCCGTGCACAGCGGGCCCTCGGGGTACGACGCGGCGCAGTCGCAGCTCATCATCTCGAGCTGCCGAGACGCGCCAATAGATTTGCTTTGGTATATACATTCGTCGATTTGTTCAAAGGACGCCAGCGGATCCGCCGTCATGTGCTGACAGATGGGCGGATGAGTGGGGAGTGGAGAGTGATGTAGGTGCATCGTAGGCGTGCTAGGTTTGCTAGATTGTAGGGTGCAGGGGTACGCAAGAGGATGTGTATTTTTTTTGTGGTGCCAATTCTCGCTTGCATGCATGTAGTACATGCAGCATGCACGTCGTTGTGGGCCCCTGTCGAGTCGGCAGTACCTGCCTGTAGGTGCACTACGTGCAGTGTCTTGCACAACCTACCTCCAAAAAGCGTCACTCCTTCAGCTCTTCCCCATTCGCTCCCTTCCCCACTAATCATGATCCCGGTAGATATCTGGGCGCTCATTCTTGAGCACCTCGACCCATGGGAGCGCACCCCGTTTCTCTTGATTCGCCTATCAATTCTATGCAGCTCATCTAGACGCTATTTTACCTCGCCACAGGCGTGGCGAGCCCTGAATCCGTACCGGGTGGACGATCCCTACCAGCACTTTCTGGCTCTTTACAAGCGCCTAAGCCTCCATCAAAAGCGCGATTTGGGCTATGTGTGGCAGATTGCCGCGAAAATATATGATTTTGGCTCGGGCGGAGGCGACCGCGTCGTGTACAAACTGCTAGTGCAGCAGATTCCTACACTCCGAGCAAACGAAAACAAGTACTACAAAATGGGGTTGGTTGTGGCTACAGCAGTTAGCTTTTGGCGCCAGGATGTGCGCAAATACGCCGTGGACGACTACGACGTCCTCTATTGCACAGTCCAGATCCTCCCCTCAACGATCAGGCGGGCCAACCAGGTGCTGAGGGCGAGCCGCGAGCTGGTGTTGCACTGCGCAAAGCAGCGCGTAGCCACTTCAGACTCGCCAGTTAACAGCGACAACTTTAATGAGATCAAGGCCAAGGGCGACTCGCTGCAGGGGCTGCTCGAGCTGCTCCCTCAATGGGGCGATGATGAAGAGGTGGTCTATGAGGCCTTAGTCCGCGAGACGGGCGTGCAGGCTTTGGGCTCAGTGAGTGCGCGACTCAAGCAGAACGCGCCCTTTTTGAGGCGTGTGCTCGAGCGCAACCCGCACGTTTGGCTCCAGGTGAGGGACCCAGTTCTCAGCGAGTTGAGTGAAGATAAAGAGCTCTTACTCGAGATGGCGAGGCTTTCGCGCACCAATCTTGCAAATATTCACCGTATTGATCGCGAAATTATGCTGGCTGCCTACTCTGATCCGTTTGACCCCGACAAGGCCAGCTTCATCCAGCGGCGCGGGATTGTGGACTCGTTGCCGACAAAAATTATCGCAAACAATTTTTTCAGTGCTGCTACACCCTCTGAACGTGCTACTCGCTCCAGAGATCGCGAGTTAATCGAGGTACTAGTGGCATGGTGCGGCGATATGCTCGAGTACGCCTCGCCCCCTCTGCAAGACGACCACCAACTAGTGCTCAAAGCGGTCTCAAACTATGGTCGCAGCCTGCGGTTTGCCAGCAAGCGGCTGCGGTCTAATGCAGAGGTCGTGCGAGCTGCGTGCGCCAACGACGGCCGCGCCCTCGATGTGGGTGCCCTCGGAGATTTTGGCGATTCGCCCGAGTTTATGAAAGAACTAATTGCTAAGGATGGTCGCGTATACTATGGAGCATCTGAGCGGCTCAAGCTCGACCCCGCTCTGCTTGCTTTGGCCATCGAAACATGGCCCAAGGCATTCACAGTGGCCCCGCCGCCTTTGGCTCGCAACCGCCAGCTAGCCCTCAAGGCCACGCTCAATGACCCGAGTGTTTGGGCCCCAGAATTCAAAAATGACCGCGAGTTTGTGAAGAGGGCCATCAAGGGGAACGCCGTGCGCCTTAACCAGCTTGATCCCCAATGGGCCGACGACGACGAGGTGGCGCTCCTGGCAGTGCAGACTGCGGGCTCACAGCTCCTTCACTGCTCCAGTCGCCAACGCAAGCGCCTCGACCTCTGCACGGAGGCCTTGTGGTCGACGCCATTTGCCTCGTTTCAGGCAGACGCGCAGTCCTACATGGACCCCGAGCTTTTGGTGTTGGTTAATTTACGGGCTGGCTGGTTTCAGACTACAAAGGGTAAAATATGGATCTAGGGGCACTCCTGAAGGAGCATGCCAAGGTGCATGCTTTTTCGTCTCGGCTCAGGCGGCCTTCCCTGACAAGGAAGCTGCAAGCGAAGTAAGCGAAGAGTAACGGCTACCTGCCGGGTGCCCCGGGGGGGGGGGGGGCGGCCCGCGGCGCTGCCAAGTTTGGAAATGCGCGATCACTTTAAACGCGCACACTTTTCTGGTGCTGAATGACTGTTTACCTACGAATTTTTTCGGCGGTTCCAAAATGCTTGGCCGGCAGCCGGGCTCCGCTGACATTGCACAGCATACCCCCCGATCCGATTACATCAGCGGTGATGCTCATCTCATCTCACTAATATCCTGCACCCCGCTCCATTGTGGCGCAACTGAGCCACGCGCAATTTCGTGCGGAATCCGGAATCAGCCCCTGGAGACCGAGATTTTGAACATTGACCGAGAAGCGGGCTTGTAATTTTTCCTAGTTTCATTAGGGTGAATCAGGGGTCATAATGAGACAAGGGTTAGGGCCGCATACGAGAGATGTTGCTTTTGGACTTTGACTTTCTATGGCTAATGTATGAAGTTGTTTAGTATTAATGTACCTCCTCGAAAAGTGGGCGCGCCAATGATTGAGCGCGATAAATGCCGCTAAAATTAGACCAACGCCTACATGCACGCTGATGTAGTTTGTGGGTGTGCGCCTAATCGACCATGTCAGCAAAGAAAATTCCAGGGTAAGGGGTTTTTTGTGTTCATGTCGCTGATCATGTGAATAAGGGGGAACGGCATTGGGTGTGGTACAAGCCGAGTGATTTTAACTAGATTGATTAAAGCGCCATTTACATTTGTTTTACGAGCCTAGAATTTTCTGGTATTATCAGAGCAAAGCCCAGTTTGGGATTTGACACGTTGTCTAAGGTTGAACGATGGTCAACGATGCAGCTGCATCGTCTTGCATTCCTGTACCCTAACCCTCGAAGCAGAGAAATGCTGTTGTTGTAAAAAGTGCTAAATGTGCACACATTATATCTAGAGTATTGCAAAGTGCGAGTGTTTTGCGCCCTCGCCGCCTCAAAGCAAAATAAAATGTCTAGAGTTTTGCCAATGCAGGTCAGGGGTGTGCGCTATGCAATGCACACAATGCACGCTGCAATGCACGCAGTGGTGAAATGTATGACTAACGAAATTCGGCTGGCCTTAAATGAACTCCATCTAGGCCGGGCCCACTAAAGTTCGTATGGTTATGGCACGAGCTCAGTCCACAACGCAAATTGTGCCTTCGGTTGTTATTGAAAAGGGTACGCCCGCCATTAACGGCGACTTGAGTCATCTCGTTTCGCTTTGTCTCAAGGCCCTGGCCCAACGGGCCCCCGAGGGTCTGGCGGCGCGGGACCTTGTGGACCAGCTTGTGAGCATGGATAGCAAAATTGACCTTACGCCATCGTGGCTAAGCGCGAAATTGAACTCGGCGTTCAAGGCTTTCCACCCCGAGGGCGGTACTCCCGCCGAGCTCGAATCGTTTCCCATGACGCGGCAGCACTCGGAGGACAAGCCCAAGCGGTACATTTACCACTATGTTGACGTCAAAAAGTCGGAGGAGGCCGAGAACTCGAGCGAGGCAGAGAGCACAGAGGAGGTTGAGGCCCCTTCAGAGGCTAAGGCTGAGGTCGAGGCTGAGGAGGTTCCTGAGGACGAGGTCAAGGTTGAGCCTGAGGTCGAGACGGAGGCCTCTTCACAGCTGCCCTCGGAGGCTCCCTCGGAGACTCTCACGCCCGCACAACCCGCCCAGCAGGCCACCAAATCACACGAGCCCATCAGCCCGGCCTCGCCAAAGCACAAGCTCGAAGAGGCCGAGGAGCCTGCTCAGCCCCGCAAAAAGCACAGGGACGTCAGCCGTTTTAACCCGTACTACGACCCGTTGCCGACGGGGTTCTACCCTGCGTGCCTCCAAGCCCCCCCGTCGCCGGCCGACGAGGAGGACTTTTTGTTCACCGATACCATCACCATCGATGAGATTGATGAGTGTTGTTAATATTTATTTTATTTATCCCTTTCTGTCATGTGAAGACTTTCCATTCTCTTAATATTGCGGGGTGCGCATGTGTCACATGGAGAACGCTGCCGCGAGCGCAGCCACCGCAGGTGAGCGCATGGAGGTGCAGGGGTGCCTGGGTGCCTGGGTGAATGGGTGCAGGGGTGTTTGACCCCCAAATCAGCAAAGAAAGTAGTAGTATCTATAACTAAGAGTAGTATCCAGGGTGCAAAAACTCGAGCTTGGCCAGCATCTCGGACGCGCGGCCGGTCGGCGCAGTGCTCACGCTGAACTTCATGCTACCCTTAAGGCTGCGGAACTTGCCCTGCTCCAGATCCTTGAGCAAGGGGTCAATCACGTCGTGGCACACCCTGTGGGCATTGGCGCTGTTGTTGGTGAGGTTGGCAATCACCGTCTCAACAGTGACTGCCTCCTCGCCCTCGCGCCAGGCATCATAGTCGGTCGACATGCACACCATTTGGTACGCAATCTCGGCCTCCTTGGCCAGCTTGGCCTCGGGCAGCACGCTCATGTTAATGACGCTGCCGCCAAACGAGCGGTACATGCGAGACTCGGCGCGGGTGCTGAAGGCAGGGCCTTCCATACAAATTACCGTCAAGTCCTCCTTGCTAGGGAAATGCCAGCTGCTCTGCTGACCTTCATAGTCGCCCTCCAAGGGCTTGACAAGCTCCTGCAAACGGGTGCGCAGCTCAACATCAAATGGCTCGCCAAACCCGGCATGCCCAACAAAGCCAGCGCCGTAAAAGCTGCTGGGGCGCACGCCCTTGGTGCGGTCAATGACCTGGCTCGGCACCACAAAATCGCGCGGCCGGATCTCAGGCTGCAGCGAGCCAACGGCCGAAAAGGCCAAAATTGCTTCGACGCCAATGCTCTTGAGAGCAGCAATGTTGGCCTGGGCAGGAACAGTGGAAGGGCTGTGCTGGTGGTGAACGCCGTGGCGGCTCAAAAACGCAACAAATTGGCCGTCCTTGGTCTCGGCAATGGTGATTGGGCTGCTGGGCTTGCCCCAGGGAGTGTCGATGTTAAGTTCGGCAACTGGCTTTACAGCATCAATTTTGTAGAGACCAGTGCCACCAATGATTGCCAGCTTGACCTTTTGATCGAATTGAGTCGGGAGCATGCGGAGGGGATTTCGAAAAATGATTACAGCACGTGCGAGGGATGCAGGGTGCAAAGTCTCAAAGTGGGTAGTCGAATTCATAGATAGAAATTTAAATTTAATGCCAAATTGGGATCTAAATAATGTTCCACCCCGCATCAATCTATATTGCAAGATTATGCTGCTGCTCATCGACAGCCATTCCTAAACAGGAATTTAGAATTGTCCTAATTCGGCAAGGCTGCCCCTAGTATATATAACCCGTCTCAAATTGGGAGGCAACCATGGCCAAATATGAAGCGTGGTGGACGACCCCAAGGGATGGTGCAGCCTCCTTTAGCTCTCCTCTGTGGGGCAGCAGCTCAGCCTCAAGCTCAAACTCCTCCTCAGCTGCTTCCTCTCAGACGTCTGCCTCGAGCCTCGACCTTGCCGTCTGCAGTCCTCGTACTCTCCAAGTCCGATACCAAGAGCTCACTGCCCAGCTCGAGCACTGCCAAACATGGGAGCGACAAATTCAAGGGGAGCGCGAGAAAATTGTCAGTGAGCTACTGCTTGAGTGCAAGAGCGCGCGCTCCAAAGCAATGCCGATTGCGCCCCCTCCTACTGCACCCCCTCCTACTGCCCCCGCCTACTTGCCTGCTCCCATGCTCCGCACCTCCGCTCCTGCCCCTGCTCGCTCGGCCGCTGCTCCCTCTGTGGCTGCCTCCGAGATTGAGCCGCCATCGCGCCAGCAGCTGCTCACTCGACTCATTGACGGCAAGCGCGAGGATTACAGGCGGATTTTTGTGCCGGGTAGGGGCTGGGTCTCCAAGTCCAAGCTGCAAAGCGAGCTGCGGGTCTCGGAGCTCGAACTCGAGCACCTGGCGAAAAAGTCTCAGGGTAGTCTTAAAATCTAGCTGTTGAAGTATGTAGTTTTGTGTTGAATGGTGTTTATGCTGGTGAAGTATGGCCTAGTTCTTCTTGTTGGCCTTCTTCTTTGCGGCCCGCATGGCGTCGCGCTCGGCGTAGATGCGCGCGGTAAACGGCTCCTCAAATTGAAGAGCAAGGCGGTACATTACAAACACAAGCCCACTGAGCCACAATGCCAGCGGCTTGCCCGAGTAGAGGCCGGTGCCCAAAAAGGCAAGGGTGCTACCGACGTACATGGGGTTTGCCACGACGTTGAAAGGGAATCCGGTCACAATGTGGTCCATGAGGATACCGAAATAGTCGCCCAAATAGGTACCGGTGATGCCCAAACGCCACATTGAGCTCAGGACTAGCACGTTTCCGTAGAGGAACAAACCGGTCGAAAGGAGCAAATGGCCGGGGAATTGAAGCCAGGCCGCGGTTTCCTGAGTTGCAAGAGCCTTGTGGTAGGCCAAGTCGCGGAAAATACCCAGGGTAAAGATGGTAAGGGCCAGCAAGTAGCAGCCGAGACGGGGGGAACCAAAGGCCAATTTGGTCAAAAGACCAAAGCGGTACTCGAGTTGAGCAGCAATGTTCCAAAACACTGGGTTGAACACGATAAATTTTGCGGCATACACGGCCTCAGGCGTCCATTCAACAGGCATGTGATCGATGAGTGTGCAGGTGGGAGTTTGGGGTTGGTTGATGGGGTGAGGGCAGGGGCAAAAAGGGGCCATGGGGAGCACGCCAATGCGAGCCAAATAATGTTATGCTATGCGTCAACGCCGCCATCTACACTAAGCGCTATCCTCATTAATTACATCCACAAGCCAGTTCATACCGTCGTTGAGGCCATCGCCCCGCAACGCGCTGCAGGCAACAATCGTCCAGTTGCGATCTTTGAGGTCGCTTAGCTGCAAGGCCTCGGAGATTTTGGCAGCTGAAAGGGCCCCAGGTTGGTCCTGTTTGTTGGCAAACACAAGCAGGGCACTCTCCCTCAGCTCGTCCTCATTGAGCATCTGCCGTAACTCTGTGGCACACACCTCGAGGCGCTCGCTATCGCAGCTATCAACTACAAAGATCACGGCCGCGGTCCCCGAATAGTAGCACCGCCAGTACGGCCGAATCGCCGTTTGGCCGCCCAGGTCCCACACATTGAACGTCAGGTTTTTGTAGGTCAAGGTCTCGACGTTGAACCCGACGGTTGCCACTGTGGAAACGACCTGGCCGAGCTGCAGTTTGTAAAGGATCGTCGTCTTGCCGGCACCATCAAGCCCCAAGATCAGGATCCGGTGCTCCACGGTTGTGTTCCATAGACGTCCAAACAGCGAGCTGAATGTGTTGCCCATGATTAGTGTTGTTGTAGGGTGCTCCTATGTTATGGTAGTTCTCATGATAGGTATGTAATGGTTTCAAGTTTTAGCAATTCTAATTTAGCCTCAGCCAGCCCGGCCAGACCGGCCAGCCCTTGGCTTGAACTGCATGCATATGCCCGAGTGAGTGGGTGCCAAGTCTCAGTATTATGGCTCGATGCACCCCACTCACCCCAGGTTGCCAACATTTGCTCTTTTCCAGCTTTCTTTTGTTGAGCTCAATTCGATTGGCTGAGCCATCTGCCAAATTTAAATATAAACGGTCACTGACATATTGACTCATGCGCTATCGAGCTAACCCGCAACCGGTTGCTAGGCTGATTTGTTTTGATGTCTAAGAAATGTTAATAAATACCAAACACACTTGATCACTATGCAGTACTATTTCTGCACAGGTCCTAATTAGAAATGGAATGTGGTTCTTCTACGCGCAAATCTGAGCCTCACTGATCCGTGTGTTTTGAAGATCCCCGCTCCTCAACGGTGCTCTCAACTCTCATCCAAATCCGTTCAAGACTACAAAGTGGAGCCCACGGAGCCCACGGAGCTCCACGGCGCTCGCAACCATTAAATTGCCCCTCAAGTCCAGGCCGACATATCGGGCTAAGCACCTTGCATATTGCTAAAAGGGTAGGAGGCGCCTGACCTCCCCGATTGATGAAATTTTATATACAGTGGTCAATTTCGCCCGCTTAATCCAAGAATCAAGACTTGTTTTGCTTTTATCGCCTCCGAAAATCCGTTTGACCGCTCGCTGGCTCACACGGCCCTGCATATGCATGCACTTTCCTGGACGGAAGTAGAAGCGATGCTGCAGGCTCCGAGCATGGCATCCGCAGAGCTGCGAGCAGGACTGCAAGCGGCTGCGAGATGCTCGGCCAACAATAAATATATATCGAAGTGAATTGCTAGAGTGTAGCGTTTGAGCACCCTCAAAATCTCCCCCATTATCGATTGCAGATAGCTGCTGCATAGCACCGCACTGCTTGCATCCTCTGCACGGATGTGCATATCGGCGAAAATCATATAAATACAGTCACGATCATCCCCTCTGTATGTACTCTCAGCTCCTGCTCGCCGCTGTGCTCTCGACTGTCGAGGCAAGAGACCCTTTCCTCAACAAAGCCAAGCCCTACTCGCAAGATTTTTACGACAACTATAATATCCTCAAGTACACCGGATGGGAGGGTCCTTATTCGCAACGCCGTGGTGTGGGTATCAACCGGAACACCCCCGCAGGCTGCCGTGTTGACCAGGTAGCTATGCTTCACCGTCACGGCGAGCGGTTCCCCGATAATTATGATGCCGAGCCCCAATACGCTGCATGGCAGTCTATTGTCGAGGGCCACGACAAATTCGAGGGTGACCTCGAGTTCCTCAACTGGTGGAAGCCCGTGTCCAACGAGGACTCTAGCTGGGACGGTGTGGAGACTACCTTTGGCGCTTATGCCGGTACTTTGGGCGCTTACTCGAATGGTGTAGACTACCGCCGCCGCTACAACCACCTTTACGACCCCGAAACCATTTTGCCGATTTTTTCCAGCGGCTACGAGCGCGTCGTCACAACTGCCCGCAAGTTTGGCCAAGGGTTCCTTGGCTTTAATTATACTGACATGGCCGCGCTCAACATTGTGCCCGAGACTTTGGACCAGGGTGCAAACACTATTGCTACCGGCTACTGCGAGGATGCCTTTGATGTGCCTACGCAATGTGAGATGCCCAGCGACGACGACTATGAAAATTGGGACAATGGCTGGGTCCCCCAGGAGCTTGTGAATGCCGCCAAGCGCCTCAACCACTTCCACAACTTGAACATTACTGGCCTCGACATCACCAACCTCATGGCCGCTGCTGCGTTTGAGATCAACATCCGCGGCGACTCGCCCTGGATCTCGGTTTTCTCGAGCGAAGAGTGGGTTGCCTTTGAGTACTACCAGTCGGCCTACTACTACTGCTACTATGGCCCTCTCGGCAATGCTACTCCCTACCGTGGCTCTGTGTTTTTGAACGCTACCCGCACCTTGCTCAACCAGGGCCCTGAGGAGACTCTGCCCCTCGCCTTCACCTTTGGTCACGACACTGATATCACTGCTATTGTCTCGCTCCTCGGTTTTGCCAACGTGAGTGACTTTGATCCTCGCGAGGTTGCCTTTGGCTTGGCGTGGGATGTCACTGATATTGTGCCCCAGAGCGCTCACATTGTGTTCGAGCGCCTAATTTACGAGGATCCCGAGTACCTGACACAAGAGGCTTGGGACCAGAGCGAGTTTGTGAATGAGTTCCCCTTGGCCTACAACAACAACGGTCTGCCTCTTGCCAACAGCACTTTTGCTACCTACAGCAATAGCTCCAGCAACGCTACCTACGGCAACGCTACCTACAGCAACACCACTGCCGTCAACGGCACCAGCTATAACTTCAACTCGACCCTCAACACCACTGCTGTGTACGCCGCCAACTACACTTACCCCATGGGCTCTAATGACACTGATGCCGTGTACTATGGCAATCTGACCTCCAACTCGACCTACAGCAACAATTCGATTGCAGACAGCTACGAGTACAGCTACGGCCAAGAAAACATCTACATCCGCATTGTCCTCAACGATGCGGTTGTGCCTCTGCCTGGATGCTCGAGCGGTCCCGGCAAGAGCTGCAAGCTGAGCGACTTTAACGCGCTTGTGGACAAGGCCATTGAGGGCTACAACTACTTTGAGAAGTGCATCCAGCCTCAATACCCCGATGCTCCTCAGTACGTTGATTACTTTTGGACTTGGAACCAAACAAACATTAACGATTACGACCCCAACACCATTCCTTACCAGGCGGACCTTGTGGACTACCTTGGCCAGCCCGTTAAATAAATATGCTATATACCCCAAGTATACCCCTAAGATAAAACTAAATCACATTCTTGCATCAAAGAACTCAGACTGCTCACTGTCCGAGACCGAAGGGTCAAACCAAGTTTGGTCGATATCGCTGTTGGTGCTGCTGCGAGAAGTGACCAAGCTGATTGCCTCTTGCTCGGCCTCGGCCTTGGCCTGCTCGTCTTCACGTTCTTTCTGGCGTGCGGCGGTCTCGGCATTGATGTGCTTGCGGTCGGCATCACTGAGCTGGGCCTTGGACAGATCGAGCTCGCCAGGGCCCTCAACTTCAATTCCAGACTCGGCCGGGCGTACGTCGAGCTTGTGCAGCTCAGCGCCAAGACTCGCCAGGTCCTCAGAGGAGGAGGAGGCGGCGGAAGCCCTTGCACTGGCCACTGCGCTGCCCCTCAGCGTGGGCACGTCGGGTGCGGCTTCGGGGAAATGGGTAGTCACAAGGTGGTGCACGACCGGCCATCCATAGGCGTTTGTGAACCTGCGCCGCACAACAATGTTGTTGTGGGCCTCGGGCAGAAGCTGCACCAGCACCTTGCGCCACGTCTTGTCCTTGTGCCACGCACGCGCCATGCGCTCCTCGCTGCGGGCAATTTCTTTGGGGTCATCGTGGTTGCGAAACAGCGTACTTTTGCGCGTGCGCTTGGGCGGCAGGTCTTCGGGGTCGTAGATGCGATCATGAAAGATCACGTCCTCGCGTTTTGAAGGGTCACCAATAAACTCGTGGTTAGGCAGTGGGGCGATCATTAGCGCCATTCCACTCTCAATGATGCTAGTTTTTTTCGGCAGCTGCACATTGCCGCCCTCTTCCTCAGAGGAGGCAGACTCGTCATCGCTGGCATGCGGTTTGGTTTGGTAGTGAGCGAGCTTGTGCCGTGACACCCGCGGTGGTGCCCAGGGATTCAACCACTTGAAAACCTGGTCCATGGTGTTTGTGATGGTATTGACGGTGTGGGTTGAGCCCGTCGAGCCGCCCGAAAAGTGCTCCTCCTTTTTGTGGGATTTCGGCACATCCTCCTTTTCGTATCCATCGAGTGAGGCAACCTCATTGTCGGGGTGGTTGATATTTTCAAACCGCGCAGCGTTTGAGCCGCGCCGCGCCGCGGTCGCTTTAGAGATGGCTCGCCAGTCGAGATACAGAAGAGATGCGGTCCTCAACGGCACGATTCCATCATTCACAGCATTGGCATAGAGCGTACGGTTCTCAAACCGCTCAAGCAGCACGTGCGCAGGGCCCGTAGGCAATGTTTTGAGCAGCGGCTTGCGGGTGCCCAGCTGCCACGACAGGCCCAAATCACGGCCTGTTTTGCCCACAAACCCAAAATCAAGCACCATCTTTACGAGGCCGGGGTTCTCGGTGGAAATGCCAAGCAAAGGCGACGCCAAACACACAAAATTCACCAGCTCAATTCCATCGAAAAAGTTGGGGTCTTTGGCATGAATATAGCCCAGGGCAAACGTCTGCACAAGGCCGCCGAGTGAATGAGCGATAAAACTCAGTTTAGATGGCTTGTAGCGCGGGATCATCTCGTTCATTATCCAGTCGGCGACGCGCGTGCCCAGGTACTTTACGCCCTTTTCCGTGCGGCAAACATTGCCCGTGTACCCTTTGCAAATGACGTTTTCACCTGCTTTGAGGGCTTGCTTGTCGATTTCCTCTTTTAGGTAGAGCATATCGGCTGTGACATTGGACATGAGGCCGTGGGTCAAAAGCACCAGGTGCAGGGGCTTGTCAGGTCGATCAGCTGGGTCCATCCAAAGGAATTGCGTGTCCTTGACGTTAACTTTGAACGCCTCACAGCGCGGGTCGCAGTTTACGGCCGCATTTGACTTGGCGGCTGATTTCGAGGTTGCCACCACGATCTGGTGCTTAATGGTGGCATTGCGGTTGAAGAGTTGCTCGCCAACAACATCCACGTACCAAATATGCTTTTGGGCGCCCTTTAGCAGCAGCTCGCACTTGAAATGCTGGCCGGCCTTGAGGTTGTGGTTGTAGTGCGGCTGGTCGGCCGGCGTACGAACATGCCGTAAATCGTCGTAGCGCTCGGGGCGCATATCGACATAGAGGGTAAATGGGCCCTGCAAGTATGCCGCGCGCAACGGACTGACCTCCATATTGTACACATAGACGTAGATTGAGGTATGGGTCATGTCGGGCAGCGGAGTATACTCAATCTGGTACCGGTAGGTATCTCCGCACTTGATGTCGCCTTCCCCTCGAAACAGCACAACATCAGGGCTGTTCTCCATCCAAAGGCGCGCGAGATGAGGGAGAGGGAGGAGGGGCTAGTGGGGGTGTTAGCGGAGTGCAAGGGTGAGAGTGAGCCGTATGGCACCCAGGGCAACAAGGGCACCCCAGCGAAAACAAAAATAGAAACAAGAGCCAATGAGGAAATAAGATTGGCTACTTGAGTACTTGCAGGTGAGCGTATGCAATCATAAAATCATGACGTTGGCGTGCATGGCCATGCACAGAATATGCCCGTGAACATGCTCCCGGTGTAGCCTATCTTGGCTGGGTCTTTAGGGATGTGTGTGGGGTGCATAAGCGAGCAAAGTGCAGAGCCCCGTGGTGTATGGGAGCTAGAGTTACTTGGGCTAATTGAATACCACTAGGGAGCTATTGGACTAGACTAGCGCAGCTAAACCAACTAGCACAGACCACATCATGCCAGATTTAGCAAAATGCATTGTCACACAAATCCAGCTAGTCACGATTGCTTTGAGCTGCTTCTTGCACAAAGGTTATCGGTGCTAGAAGGGTTAGATAGCGCAGCGCTGAGTGCTCAAAGCCGAGCTTTAAAGGCTAGGCAGTATCAAGGAGAGCCAGCTGCGTCACGCAAACTGCAGCCCACACCACGGCCCCCAGTTTGCAGCATTCTTTGGTTGCAGTACAGGAGCATTAGAGGCAGCACTAGTGGCAGTGGAGCAAGAAGCGGAGAGTTTTTGATGTGCCGCCACTAGCACCTACTTCTACTACTTCTACTGCACTCAAAGAGTGCCACAAACAAGCATTTTGAGGGTCGTCGTAGCTCCATGGGCTGATGCTCAACGTCAAGCTTGTGCCATGGAGAGGGAAACGTGGGCCTATTTAGCTGTAGAGAACAAGGGGGATGGATAAACAAAGGATGTGCATAGAAAAAGAGGTATGCATGCAGAGCGGCTCACCTGTCGACAGATTTAACAGTACAGAATTAGATCTAATTGTTTGGGCCTGTGGGCGCGACTAGTTTGAGCGGGACATATTTGCCACAATGTGTTGCAGACATTTTGTGACCTAGCATATTTGATATGCATGAGGTGCCAAAGCCACCAAGAAAGCGGTACCCCCGGGAAACTACCCCCAGAATGGCCCCACTTGTGCCGACCATCCCAATTAGGCCCTACTCCTCAGCTGCTGCTTGGCTGCTGCACACAACCCGCACTTAGTGCGACCGGCCAAATCGACTACTTGGGTTGCAACCACAGTATATAGCCTCTGTTACCCCCCAATCTCGACATGCTTATTGCAACTCTCTTTGCCGGCGCGCTTGGCACTCAAGTGATTCAGGCCGAGCTCACAGAGATCCCCAACCCTATGCGCGACATGACCATCAACCTGGCCAACATCTTTGACGGCAAGAGCGATGCTGCACCGTTTTCCGAGCAGCTGCTCAACAAATGGACGTACTTTTGCGCCAACATTAGCATTGGTTCCCCCGCGCAACATTTTTTTGTTCAGCTCGACACTGGCTCAAGCGATTTATGGGTGCCTGCCAAGGTCATCAAGCCCGACGGGTTTGACCCCACCGTGAGCAAAACATTCAAGTTTCTGACGCGGGACTTTTATGTGCGCTACATCAAGGACTTTGCCCAGGGTTACTGGGGTATGGACACCCTGACTCTTGCCACTAGTGGCACAACAATCAAAAACCAAAAGTTTGGCGTTGCCACAAACATCCCCGAGTCCACCATTGGTATCATGGGTCTTGGCCCAGGTCCCAACAACAAGACCAACCACTTTTTGACCTCGCTTGTCCAGCAGGGCATCATCGCTCGCAATGCCTACAGCGTGTTTCTCGGGGATGCCAAGACTGACACTGGCACCATTCTGTTTGGCGGTGTCGACAAGGGCAAGTATGAGCGCCTGAGCACGCTGCCGGTCAAATCTGACACGAGTTTCACGGTTGAGATGGGGGCCGTACACTATGGCAACAAGTCTCACGGGCCGTTGGACGTGGTGCTTGATACCGGCACTTCCCTCAATTACTTGCCTCCTCAACTTGTAGCCGACATTGCCTCCAACTTGTCGTGCAACCTCAACCCCAGTTTGGGGATGTACATCTGCCCCATGCACGAGGCTAGGCAAAATGTCTCATTTGTGTTTGGCAACAGCACCATCCCTGTTTCCGGTCAAGATTTGTTTTGGCCATTGTCCTACTTTACACTCAATGCGTCCCCGTATCGCGTCTTGACTCTTGTGAGCAATTCGCAGTCCATGGGTATCAACGTGCTCGGTTCGTCGTTCCTGCGTAATGCATATGTTTTGTTTGAGCCTGACCGCCAGCAGGTGCAAATTGGCAGGTATGCGCACCAAAACCACACCCAAATTGTTGCCATCTAGTGAAGGCGTTTGAGGACCCGAGGGGCGCCATTGGGCAGTTTCCTCAACCCTTAAAATAGTACGTACGATACTAGACCATACATTGTCCATTGCGGGGTGTTAATTCTCCCCCCTCCCCCACATGCCTTGCATATGCACTGTCATCGGCGGTTTTCTCGGAGAAACACATTTTATCCGAAATGTCAAAACAAACTCTATTTACAGCTCTATCTATAAACTCTATCCATGGCTCCTCGATGCACTTGATGCAGTGTCGTTGTGCAGAATTCCTCTGCATGCATAGCATGCATGTGCCGCTTTGCATAGATCTCAACTGGCACCCTGAACGCGCGGATGCGCCTCCACGCTGCCCACAGCGCAGCAGCTAGTGTTTAGTAGTGTGAAGTGCTACCAATATCCCTGTTAACTGTCCAACACAGTCCCAGCCAAAAAATAGTGACGCGTAAAATTGTTGGGAGGGCGTGCAGGACGCAGGATAGGCCGATCTCTCTTAACTTCGGCACGCCTCCCAAGTCGTTCCCGGGAACCGCCACCCAAGGCTAGCGCTTTGGCCAAATCTCAGGGTGCTTGCCGTGATTTTGGCCAGCGAATCGTTGCGGCATTCCGTGTCTATAATTAGCTATCTTGTGGTGACGTTAATCGCTTTGACGTGTGGGTGAATTCCCGCTTATCCGGGGACCTCACGAGGGCCTCACGCGACACAGCCCTTACCACACAGTTTCAGTTCCGCCTATTCCCCCTCTCTAATTCGAAATCGAGGTGGTGAACGCGTTTTTTTGAGACAAAGATCTGCACCCCGCATGTGTGCTGCATCTGGTCCTGCATTCAATGGTGGTCGATGCTCGGAAAAACTTGCGGTTGGCGTTTGTTCAACCGCTGGCTTGGCAAATCAGTTCGCTAGTAACTGAGACGCCAAGGTCTCAGCTCTCGTGGATTTGACACAGCTGCAGCTCCCGTGGGGTGCGCCACCCTTGCTGGGGTGCCCACTTTTGCGGCAAGCTCCGTGAGCTGCGCACGCGGGTTTAAGTCGCCTTTTCTTGTGCACAATCAAAATAGATGCCTGGACCGTTCATCTTGATCACCTTTAGATAGAGTTAGATATGCGAGGAACTCAATTGCTCGCTTGCTATGCACGTTTATACAATGTGGGGTTGGCTCTGCATATGCATGCAGCTCGGATAATCCAGTCAACGATTGTCAGGGTCCACCCCTGATAGTCCTTAGGAATTTTTCTGCAAAAAAAAACAGTTCATCTCACTCTAGTCCCACTGGCACCCCCACTGGTGCGTCCCTGATGCCCCCCTGTGTCTCCGATGCCCTGCCCCTGGCCTGCCTCACGGCTTGACCAGCCATGCATGCATGGGTGCGGCTCTTTTGCATATGTTCTATATAAACCCCACTCCCCCAGATTCGGCCACCATGACACACAGGGAAGAGAGCATATCCTCTTCGTCCACCGGGTTTGGCGCCAGTACTGGCCTTGTCAAAAAGACAGACAACCCCGATAATGACATTGAGTTCCAGCACGTTGACCAGGGCAATAACGGCATTGAGAACATTGTTGAAAAGGGTGTTCGCAAGGGTAACGTCGACAATCCCCTGGAGGGTCTCAGCCGTGGCGAGCTCAACACGCTCGTGGACAAGTTTCTGAGTGAGAACAACATGCAGCAGCACTCTGAAATTATGCGAAAGGGTGCCATTTTGGCCCAGCGCCCGTTTGAGTGGGAGGGTATCCCTGAACTAAACGATCATGATCGAGACTGCCTGAGGTATGAGGAGGAGCACAAGTGGTCTCAGCCATGGTCCATGTACCTCACTGTTGCCCTGTGTTCGATTGGTGCCTGCGTCCAAGGTTGGGATCAGACTGGAATTTCAGGTGCAAACCTGTACTACCCCAACATCTTTGGTATTTCCACCGATGATCCCAGTAGCCCCGACTACCAAAAGAACAATTGGATTACCGGTCTGGTAGCCGCTGGCCCCTATATGGGCGCGTTTGGCTTTTCTGCTTGGGCCACTGACCCCGTTAACCACTATCTTGGCCGCCGTGGGTGCCTGTTTATTGCCGGTATTATCTGCGTTTTGACCCCCATTGGTTCGGCCTTTACGCAGAATTGGTGGCAACTGTTTATTGTGCGCGTTCTCCTCGGGTTTGGAGTTGGTTTCAAGGAGGTCACAGCCCCCATTTTGGCTGCAGAAAACGCACCTACTATCATCCGTGGTGCCCTCACCATGACCTGGCAAATGTGGACGGCATTTGGTATCTTTCTGGGATACTGCGCCAATTTGGCCGTGCACAAGACTGGCGCCAACATTGGCTGGCGCCTCATGCTTGGCTCGGCATTTATTCCTGCCGTGCCGCTTGTGCTGCTCGTGTACACTGTGCCCGAATCTCCTCGTTGGTACATCAAGCGTAACCGTGTTCCCAAGGCGTTTGAGTCGCTATGCAGATTGCGCCGCTCAGAGCTGCAGGCCGCACGCGATCTGTACTCCATGTACATTGGTATCAAGGCAGAGGAGCACGCGATTCGCAACACCACCTACTTTCAGCGCTTGCTGCAGCTTTTCTACAAGAACCGTCTTCGCCAGGCCACGCTTGCCTCATGGGTGGTGATGATTGCGCAGCAAATGTGCGGTATCAATATTATGGCCTTCTTTTCGTCCTCGATTTTCCAAGAAGTTATTAGCGCTATGGGTGCCAGCAAAGAGAGCGCCATCACGCGGTCCATGTGGGCCTCGTTTGGCTTTGGTTTGATCAATTGGCTCTTCTCGTTCCCTGCATTCTTCACGATTGATACGTTTGGCCGTCGCTCGTTGTTGCTGTTTACCTTCCCGCAAATGTTTTGGACGTTGCTCGCCGCTGGTCTGTGTTACCTGATTCACGACGACAAAGCACGTCTCGGTCTCGTGGCGCTGTTTGTTTACCTGTTTACTATCGCATACTCTCCTGGTGAGGGTCCCGTGCCGTTTGCCTACTCTGCCGAGGTATTCCCGGTCAGCCATCGTGAGATCGGTATGGCTTGGGCGGTGGTCACAAACAACTTTTGGTCGTGTGTCCTTAGTTTGACCTACTTTAGGTTGTCGGCTGCGTTCACGCCCACGGGTGCGTTTGGTTTTTACGCCGGCCTTAACTTGCTGGCGTTTGTGTGGATCTTTTTGTGGGTCCCCGAGACAAAGCAGTTGTCGCTGGAGCAGCTTGATGCTGTGTTCTCCATTCCTACTACCGCATTTATGAAGTTCCAGTTCCAGCAAGAAGTGCCGTACTTTTGGAACCACTACATTAAGCGCGACAAGGCGTACCCCAAGCCAAACATTCTCTTGCTCGAGCACGAACAGTATGATCCGTTTGCAGTATAATTTATTAGTCTAACCTCGCTAAACCTACATCTACGCCCTCTCCAAAGCCTTGATCTGGGCCTCGGCGGCGGCCGCCTCCTGGTCAATCTGGAACACCAAGGCAACGCCCGCATCATCCGCAGTCACCAAGCGGTGACCGTTTTCTTGCTGCACAAAACCCAAAACACCAGCACCATGGCCATAACTGCGCCATACCTGCGAGCCGTTGAGCGCATCGTACACGGCGACCTGCTCGTCCATGCTCGACACAACGAGGAACGGCTCGCCCTTGACAAACTCGAGCTTGGTAACCGATTCCTCAGTGCTAAAGTTGACACGGCACTTCCAGTTTGCGGGCGAAAAAAGTTGGACCTGGCCGTCAACGCTGCCACATGCCAGGAGGCCGGTCTTGTCGCTCCAAGACAACCCCTCGATCGAACGGCCCTCGAGCTCACTCTTCTCATTGTACACCGGCATAAAGTGCAGCAAAGTACCACTATCCACCTTGAGAATACCCACATAGCCGTCCATCGAGCCCACGGCAATGGTTTTACCGCTGGGGGATGCAGTCACAGAGACCCAAGGGTGCTCGCCCCTGAGCTCGCGGCGGCCGAGAGTATAAACTGTTTGTGAAGTGTAGACATTCCAGCAAAAGATCGAGGCGTCCTCGCTCAGAGTGATGAGCCGCACTGCGTCGGCATCGTGCTCATCATCCACAAAAATGGCGCTCGTGACGGCTGCGGCGTGGCCGTTGAGCACCCCCAGTTGGGTCACCTTTTGACCAAGATCATAGATCCATACCGAGCCATCAATTGCACCCACGGCAATGAGCGGTAGCGTGTGGTGGAACTTGATGTAGACGATTTCCTCTACCTCTTGGATGGAGGTAATAAATTCCCAGCGCTCGCCGCCGGCCTTTGCCCGCCAAACCCGGAGCTGACCCTTCATATCACCGGTAACAACACACTTGCCATCGGCAGTGAAACCTCCGGCAACCACACTCTCCTGTTGACCAGAAAGTTCGGCAACAAGCTTCGCCGGGGTCGAGTGCGTGGTCCACAAAAATGCCTTTTCATCACCACCACCGGTCAAAACCATCGGCAAAGTGGGGTGGCTCGCAATAAGGAATATCGAGTCTTGATGCTGGTCAAAGTACGAGTATGAGTTGTTGCGCAATTCGACTTCTTGGGCGTCATCTTCATCCTCTTCGGCCTCGAATTGGGTTCCGTCATCTTCCATGACCTCGCCGACCTCGTTGTCGTCGATAAACGTATCTTGAAATTCGTGCTCTTGTGCGCTCATGAGTGAGAAATTTCGAGCTGAGAAATATTAGAAATCGATCAAATCGAGCTAGATATTTTGTAGCCTAGACTAGAGAAAACTTGAGAAATACACAAATGTAGTATATACTATTAGCCTCTCCCCTCCTCCACTAAAAATCAGCCGTCGCAATCCTAAGCCAAATGCAGAGATTCTGTCAGCGTCCGCTTCACCTTTTACGCAAAATGTCCACCGCTAATATGACGATTGCGGCCAAAAAGGCCGCGGCCGCGCGTGCTATCGATGAGCATCTCAAGCCCGAGTTCCAGTACATTGGCATTGGCAGCGGTACCACGGTAGTTTACTGCGTGGAGCGCATTGCCGAGCTGCGCCAGCAGGGCAAACTGCCCGCAGACAAAATGTACTTTGTTCCTACGGGCTACCAGAGCAAGCAGTTGCTTGTGGAGCACAAGCTGCACATCATCGAAATTGACCAGTTTTCGGCCGGCGAATTGGATGTTGTTTTCGACGGCGCTGATGAGCTAGACTCGCAACTTAATGCAATCAAGGGCGGCGGAGGTTGTCTATTCCAGGAAAAGCTGGTCGGCAAGTGCTCAAAAAAGTTTGTTGCTGTGGCCGACCACTCCAAAGTGAGCGCCAAATTGGGTGAGAAATGGGTTGCTGGAATCCCCATTGAGGTTGTTCCTAGTGCCCACACCAAGGTTGCTGTGGATTTGGCCAAGCTAGGTGCCCAAAGTGTCAATTTGCGCCAAGGAGGCAAGGCCAAGGCCGGCCCCTGCGTCACCGACAATGGAAACTTCATCCTTGATGCCCACTTTGGCGAGGTTGATCCAAACAAGGTCAAGGATTTGGACAACAAAATCAAGTTGCTTGTGGGGGTTGTAGAGACCGGAATCTTTGATAACTGCGAGGTGGCTTATATTGGTGCTGAGGATGGTACTGCGCAGGTTTTGGAGAGACCTGCTAAGTAGATGAATTAATGATATACACAGCAATTGTGCTCTAAGTGTTTCTGGGGCACAGAGGATGGGGTGCACCTGAGTGCCCTGCACCCACCCCGGCGCCACCCCTGACACAGCACACTCCCAGCACACACACCAATACACCCACACAGCCATGGCCAGCGCTGTGTTTTTCCTGGACCAAAAGGCCAAACCACTCCTGAGCCGCAATTATCGCGGTGATATCCCCATGAGCGCCGTCGAGCAGTTCCCTATCCTGCTCATGGAGGCCGAGGAGGAGAATAGCGTTGTACCGCCCTGTATCTCCCACGACGGCGTCAACTACCTCTACATTGTGCACAATAACTTGTACATTCTCGCTTTGACCAAACACAACTCCAACGTGATGGAGGTTTTGCTGTTTTTGCACAAGTTGGTCAAGGTCCTGACCGACTACCTCAAGTCGCTTGAAGAGGAGAGTATACGCGATAACTTTGTTGTGATTTACGAATTAATGGACGAAATGATGGATTTCGGGTTCCCTCAGACCACAGAGACTAAAATCCTCAAGGAATACATCACACAGCAGAACCGCATCTTCCAGCTCATCAAGCCGTTGTTGACCTCGCAGGTCAAACCCCCGAGCGCTGTTACCAATGCAGTGTCGTGGCGTGGCGAGGGAATCACCTACCGCAAGAACGAGGCGTTCCTCGACGTTGTGGAAAGTGTCAACATGACCTGCACCCCTACGGGTCAGGTGCTGCGGAGCGAGATCCTCGGCTCGGTGCAAATGAAGTGCTACCTTAGTGGTATGCCCGAGCTCCGCCTAGGGCTCAATGATCGCGTCATTTTTGACCACCAGTCCAACACCACCGGCAAGCAGGTTGGGAGCACTACGAGCGGAAAAAGCAGCATTGAGATGGAGGATATCAAGTTCCACCAGTGCGTGCGCCTTTCAAGGTTCGAGAGTGACCGCACAATCTCGTTTATTCCCCCCGATGGCGAGTTTGAGCTCATGAGTTACCGCCTCAACACGGCGGTCAAGCCGCTGATTTGGGTCGATTGCAAGATCACCAAACACCAAAATTCGCGCTTTGAAATTGTCGCGCGCGCCAAGGGCCAGTTCAAGCGCCGCTCGACCGCGTCCAACGTCGAAATCTTGATTCCGGTGCCCAACGACGCAGACTCGCCCAAAATCAAGTGCAGCGCCGGCATCGCCAAATGGAAGCCTGAAAAGGAGGCTATTCTGTGGAAACTCAAGCAATTTGGCGGCCAGCGCGAGTTTGTGCTCAAGGCCGAACTGGGGCTGCCGGCGGTTAGCGCCTCGGACGAGCAGGTGGACAAGAGGCCGATCCAGGTGCAGTTCAATATACCCTACTTCACCACGAGCGGCATCCAAGTGCGGTACCTCAAGATCATCGAGCCCAAGCTGATGTACCAGAGTTACCCGTGGGTGCGGTATATCACAAAGTCTGGCGACGACTATGCTATTAGAGTAGGTAAATAAATAGGCACTGTGTCTATGAGATGTGAGGGGCGAGGGGGGCAGCTGCAGAGGGGCTGGGGATACGTGCACTTGCCTCGCCATGCCATGAAATACTCCAGGCATTCAGGAGCTAACGTGCGCCTTTAATTCCCTCGAGCCCTTGAGCTCAGTAAATTACATCGCACTCAGCTCTCCTCACTCAGCTCCAAAGCACATAGTATACAGGTTAGACTCGCCTAAAGCTCAATAAATAATATACATCACACAGCTCGCACTCAACTCGCTACGAGTTCACCGGTCTGGGAACAACCTCGTTTCTATCCAACTCGGTCTCTCTAAACTCATCCTCATCCTCCAAAAACATCACGCGCACCTTTTGACCGCGCTGCGATACAACCTCAGCAGGAAGGTACTCCTCGTTTCGTAACGCAAGCACCTGGGCACCAACATTAAGGACCGGGGCCGGGCTCTGCACAGCAACAATATCGCGCTCCTTGGCCGTCCATGTGCGCGACTCTGAGACGATGGTGTACTCGCTGCCCAAGGTCGAGATCTCCCCCGCGAGCCAAGTATCATCACATTTAGCCACCACCGGCAGCCCTATCGATAAAATTGACTGGTACGGCACGGCTGTGCGGCGCCGTTTTTTGCTTTCGCTCGAGCTGCCGCGGATTGAAAGAAGCAGCATAACCGCGTCCATTGAGGCTTTCAAATGTTGACGGTACGTCTCGCAGGCCTCTAAACAGTTCATTGATTGGCCCCTGAGCGCGTCGGTCGCGTCTAGCAGCGCCTGTAGCTCCTCGTCGCCGAGCGAACTCAGCTCGGATTCCGCCGGTAGTTCGGGCTCTTTGAGCTTGGGCACAACTGCCAACGCCTCTGCCATCTCGTTGCGCAAATGCTCGTGCGTTTCAGTTACAGGATCCCCTGTAAATCCGCGCTTTTTTGCCATTCAGAGTCGGTCGCCAAACACGCTGACAAACAATTTGTGCGCGAGCGATGGCTTCGACGATGACCTCATCGGCTGGGTGTGCTCGAGCAGGTGGTCCAGCTCGGCCTTGAGCGATGCTTGGAGGGCCGGGTCCTTGGTGGTAATAAGGGCGCCCGCCTCGAGGTCATGGCTATAAGCTCTTTTTGTAAAATTGGACGACCCAATCACCGTAGAATCAATAGTTTCGCCTCCCAACCACAGGCCTTTGGCGTGGTACGACCACCCTTCAGGCTGGTTGCACACGCCTTTGCGCCATTCGAACATGTCGACATTGCTCCCAGCTTTCTTGCGGAACCGTTCGGCCAGCATTGAGTACAAACCGGGCACATGCCGGCTCAAACCTTTGGACTCAAAGAAACCGTTGGCTTCAGGGGATGCCACAATGACCGTTCCTTTGCTGGGGTTTGAGAGCAGTGCTTTTTGCAGACTCTCCTCGATATTAAAGTAGCCAGCAGTGAGGACCCACGGGCGCGTAGCGCACAGCTGTTGCATGGTCTTTTGCTCATTTCCAAGCCCAAGCGGGGTGAGCTGGAGCAGGGGGTACACGTGAGTGCCTTCTGCGTCGTCTGCGGGGGTGCCCTCGCTCTCTTCGGGCCTGTAGGCCAGCAATTTCCTCAGCTTTTCCACCCCATTGCCAGACCCCTTGACCAACTCAAAATTGTCTGTGACACTGCCTGCCCTCGGCTTGACTACAAAACTCAAATCGGCCACCCCCTCAAAAACCGAAAAAAAGTAGTCAGTGACCCCTTTGTCCCTAATGCGAATGTAGCGGTCCTGCCTATTTGTGAAATAGTCGTTGCTGAGATTGGCTCCAGAAAGCACAATCGAGTCATCCACGCCGTAAAGTTTCATGTGCTGGAGGCCGCACCCTTCATTGAACCGTTTGGGCAGCAGCTTGGCAACACCCTTGTAGGCAGGAGTTTGGTACATGCTCACTGTAACTCTGCCAGGGAAAGCACTGATGAGGGGTGCGAGCAGGGATGCGCTAGAAGCGCCGTGGGGTGCCTCGCGAGTTCCCCTGAGGCCATCACTCAAAATGTGAACTTTTAGGTCCGAGTTGCGCTCCAAACTTGTGTGCAGAGTCTCGACCAGCTCGGATTCTTTATTGCCGACATACAGCGTTGCCAGAAACACGCGGCGTTGTGCGCCAAGGATAGCACTTTTCAGTGTGCGGTAAAACTCGTCCGGGGTGCGCAAAACCTCGATAGCGCGCGCCGAAACGCGGAATTTGGGGGCGTCCAGCATGACAAAAAGGGCGAGCGCGAGCGAGCGAGAAGTGCAGAACTGAAGTGAAATTATGTACATTAAATGCGTCTCTTGTTTGGACTGCGGTCACCGCCAAACTTGATCTTGGTCGCATCGGTCACCCGCTTGATGTAGCGGCTCACCTCGACCCCCTCCTTACCTTGGAGGGTAGCGAAAAACGCGTGCCGGTTAAGGCCAAAGTTGCGGGTAACAAGCTCGATCGGCTGACCCAGCAGCTTGCGGTCCTTGATATCCTTAAACATTTTCGCCGACGTTTGGAAAGCGGCGTCGTAGTTGCCCTTTTGAGTACCCTTGAACCCGAGCTGGCCGCTGGTCACTGTGAAAATAACTTCCTGGTCGGGCCGAACCTGGTCAATCATGTACTCTTGAAGCTTTGCAGGATCTTGGGGAACAGCATCAAATTTGTATTTGCGGCGACTCAGGGTCAGAATTGTGTTATTTGGGGTGAATGTGCCGTGCAGCACAAGCGGCGGCTGCGGCTGGTCACCGCCTTTTGTGAAGAAGGAGCTGGAGCGAGCGAATGCGGGCAAGCGCATGCTCATTCCCGCGCTCACGCCCACGCTACGAACTAGACGCGCACCACCTAGACCGGCCTGAAAAATTCGCATAGTCATCAGCACCGAGCCGGCTGGGACTTCATCGCCTAGGCCCCGTCTAGGCCCCGTGTTTTTCATAAAATAGTAAACCCAAACGACGTACAATTCACCAAATCTGGCTCACTAAACCCTTTTTGATCGTGGTGCTTGAAATAGCTGATAATCTTGGACCGGTGAGGAGGCCCATGGCCGGTCGCAAATAGCTCCACTTGCAGGCTTAAATTGTCTTCTCCAGCCCCGTCACGCTCAATTACAAGCGTTGGAGCCTCGGCATAGTAGTCAAAGTACGCAATGCGCATCCTCGTATCCTCAATATCGACAAATTCACTAAACTGGATGCCCAAGCTGCTTTTGCTCATTTCCCAAGTTTTAGCGCTCGTTTGCACCAGCGGGTGCACATTGGAGGCGGATGTGCTCACACTCAAATAAAAATGTAGATCGGACCAGCCGTTCTTATCAATTAGAGCCGGATCGGGCAAGTCGTCCTCGTCCAGCGGCACAAACTCGCCAAATTGGTAGAATCCTTCTACATCAAACTCCTTTGTGCGGGAAAATATGGCACCAGTAACCGAATTTTGCAGCGCCAACCCCATTTGCAACTGGTAACATGTGTCGCCCGTGGCCCTATCCTCGATTTCCAGGGTCACTCGTAAACAAGGCTCCTTTTGACCGTTGCGGCGTACAGAATAAAAACTCAGGTGCCACTCCTCGCCATATGCTCCCGTGAGTGGCCAGCTGACCTTGCGCACAGTGCGATCGGCTTCTTCGACCACCCGTTGCGAGATAAAAGTGTTCCAATCAACTTTGAATGTTGTGAGCTCCTCCAGCACAATACAGTCGCCGGGGGCAAGAGGCTCGGTATTTGGAAATAGCGTGTCGACCTTTACGCGATCCTTGAATGTGGATTTTGACATGTAAGATGGGTGAAAGAGGGGTGCCAAAGGGAGGTGTGTAGGGTGCCTTTTGTAGGCGCTTAGTGCGGATTTAAGGGGTCCCTGGGCACCCTGCGCACGGCGTCGATCTCGACAAACCTCGTGCATTTCGGCTAATGCGAGTAGCAGCAAATTTTCAATTTATTCAATTTTATGTAGAGATATGACCGCCGCACAGGGCCGCAGCACCCATGCACGCTGCACGTGCGTCGGCCCTGAGGGCACCCCGACCCACTCGGCACCCCCTGAGCGGGGTCCGACCCGGCTCCCAAAACTCGCTAAAGCTACATAAATTAATCGTCCAAAAGCAGGTTGATGGCCTCGCTCGTGTTATTGTTGCACTTTTTCAGCGCATCAATCGCGCGTTCCTTGGGGAACCCCATCTGCATGAGCTCCTCGACCGCCGGGCTCACCGGGGCCTGAGGGGTCGCGGGCAGCGGCTTTTCAGTTTCTGAGAAAAGTTGCTGCCACTCTGAGGGGCCCTGGGGTGACCGCGTCTGAAACGGCGAGGCAAACGGGTGCGCAGCGCTCGTGGGGGACGGCGCCTGGGCGCTGGGAGCATAGGCCGAAGGCTCGCCGTAGGCGGCTTGGGCGCCGTAAACAGGCTGGCCGTGCTCGATCTGCTCGAATTCGGTCTCATCGAGCGCACCGTCGCTCACCTCGGCCTCTTCGAGGTCGTCGAAAGCGTCTCCAAAGTCGTCGGTGGGGGCAGGGGGAACAGAGGTGGGCACCGGGCCAGGGCCAGAGGCAGGACCAGAGGCACCCGAGGGGGCACCCGAGTAGGCATCACGTGAGTGCACCGCCTGAGGCATTGAAGGCAGCTCCTCGGGGCCCTCATCATCGCTCGACTCATCCACGGGGCGGATCGTTGTGGCAGAGGCACCATAAGCGGAAGCGGCCTGGGGCACTACCTGAGGCACCGCCTGGGGCGCCTGGGGTACAGGAACAGGCACGCCCTGTACCGGCTCGCCATCGTTTGCGTCCACAAACTCAAACGAGTCGCTCGACTTGCCCGAATGAGCATAAAGCCGGCTCGTCTCCTGTGCTCCTGCCTCGGGAATGTCGAGCGATTCAGGCGGCACAATGCCCGAAACAGGCTCAGAGGCAACAAACTCGGGTGACACAGGAACGCTCACGTCCTCGGTATCACCACGAACGCTCTGGGGCGGGTTGTTTACCACGCTGCTTGAAGCGCTTTGAGGGCGAGCCATGGGCAGCGTAAAGCTCGGCGGCACGACCGCGGCGCCCGGCATCTGGAACTCTGATGTGCGGGGACTCGAGCGGTTCGAGATGGTGGTGCCCTTGTACGAGGTTTGCGGCGAAGTGTCAAGATCGCTGTAGTCGTTGGCAGAGACGCCTCCCACGGGGCCGGCCGAGGTTGCGGGAGCAGTGGGGGGCGGAGCAGTCGAGGTGGTGGAGGGCACAGTGGCGGTGTGGGCGCTCGAGGGGGTCTCACGCTCGTCCTGGCTGTGCACGGCGCCAATGGCACCACCAAGGGCCAGGCCGCCAACAGCGCCCGCAAGGGAGTGCGAGGGCAGAGAGCTGGACTGGGCCTGGGCCTGGGCCTCGCTCGCATTCAGCGCGCGCTCGTGCTCCCTTTCCATCTCCCTCTCCCTCTCGCGCTGCTGCTCCAGCTGCTGCTCATGCTGTTGTCTTAACTGCAGCTCCTGCGCGTGCTGTTGCCTCAGACTCTCGAGCTCCTGCTGCTTGCTGCGCAGCGCCTGAGCGTGCGACTCGTGCGCGGCCTGCGCCTGCTGCTTGTGCCCCTGGGCTTCTTCCAGCTGGCTGCGCGCGGCCTGAAGCTGCTGCTCAAGCGTCGAGGTGTGCTCTTGAGCCGCGCGGCTCTGCTGCTCGGCCTCGCTGCGTGCAGCGTGCGCCTGCTCGAGGTGGCCACCCAGGGCCGCGATCTCGCTTTGAAGAGCACTGTGGCGCTCGGTGTGGTGCCTGTGCAGGTCCTCATGCTGCTGGCGCTCGCTGCTCAGAGTCTCAAGCTCGCGCGTGCGCTCGGCGTGCTGCTGCTCGAGCTTGGCGGTGGTGGCGCTGTGGGTCTCAGTTTGTCCTCTGAGGGTCTCGAGCTGGGCGCTCAGGTCGCGGTGCTGCGTCTCGAGCGCATTGTACCCGCTCTTGCGCAAATTATGATCCTTTTCGAGCCGCTGCATCTCCTCTTTGGTGGCCTTGACCTGCTGCTGCAGCTGGTACACCGACGCGGCCGCCTGGTCGTAGGTGGACCTCAACTCAACAATTTCCTTGTCGAGCTGCTCTTTTTCGGCTTGCAAACTCTTGAGCTCATCCTGGGTGCTCTTGTTGAGCGCCTGAGTCGAGGCCAGTTTGGCGTTGAGGTCCGAGTGCGTTGCACGGCTCTGGTCAAGCCCAGCGCTCACTTCTTTGTGTGAGGGGCCGCTCACGAGGCTCTGGCCAAAACTCGACTTGGGAACAAATGCCTCCTTTGTGGGTACGCCCGAGGCGTGCGGCGACAAAACGGGGCTCTTGACGTCGCCAAAAAAGGCCCCGTCGAGATTCATCAGGTCGGTCATGCTGCCCGAAACGGCGCGCGAGGTGCCAGGAGCGCTCGTGGTGCCGGGAGCGCTTGTGGTGCCGGGAACACTTGTGGTGCCGGGAGCGCTTGTGGTGCCAGGGGCACTCGGACTCGTCGCATACGCTGTGGGGGCACCCGCTTGGCCCGAAAAGTTGCGCTGCACGGGAGAAAATGTGCGCGCGGCAGGCGAGGCTGGCGAAGCGACCGCGGGCGAGCCCACAATGCTCGAATTGGCGCTCGAGCTCGTAGCACCCGAAGCGCTCTCAATGAGCTCCACGGGCGTCGATGTAGGCAGCTCGCCACCCTGCAACTTGCGGTTCACCAAAAACATCGCGATCGTGAACCCGGTCTTATCCAAAAAGCCGCGCTCCTCATAATCGGCCAGGTCCCAGACCTGGGCCAAAACGTCCTCGCTGAGCCCGGATTTGGTCAAAAAGCCAGCTGCGGCCTCGGCACCAACAACGCCGTCCTGCTGCAGCCCCTTGAAGTGGGTCTCAAACTTGGCGCGGTCAGAGGAAGACACGACAAAGCTGGCCTTGCCTTCGAGCCACGGGTGCCATTCGGCAGGCAGCGAGGAAGGAATTGTGGCCAAAGTACCATTCATAGAGCTCTGAATCAAGTGCATAGCCAAAATAAACTCGTTACGGCGCAGGGTACCTGCTTGACGCACGTCCACGAGGTGCCAAATCCGGGTCAATGTAGGCTGGTCAAGCTTGGCCTTGTTGAAAATATCGCGCGCAGCAGGGCCGCTGATGGTGCCATTCTTGGCGTGTTTGTCAAATAGAGACCCAAACCGCGACTTATCGGCAGTACCGAGGGGAGGGATATTAGACGGTCCAGTGGCCGAAGCGCCAGTACCTGCGGGTGCCAAGTGAGCTTGACCGGTACCGGTGGCCGCCACGGGGGTCACCACGGGGGCCTGAGCGCTTTGGGGCGCCCCCTGGGGAGCTGCCTGAGCACCCCCAAAAGTGGGCAACATGGCGGGAATTGTCGCCAGATTCGCACCAAACGGCTTGCCCTTTTGCAGGTGGTAAATCATCCGCATGGCCTTGGCAAACTCCTGCATATCCAAGGAGCCATTGTTGCTTGCGTCGGCGACGTTCCACACCTGCCTTAGCACGTCCGTACCAAGCTCGGATTTGATAAATAGCTGGTACGCGATGTCACCCGATACCTTCCCGGTACCTTGCGGGTCGTACTGCGCAAACAATGCCCCGAATTGCCTCGTCTCTTCAGGGGTCAGGGTGATCATGTGCTGAGTTAAGCAACGGCCCCCTGCTCCAGCAAGCTAGCTTCCTCCACCCCTGCACACTCTCACAATGGTCCTCCAAACTACGGCCGAGTCGCTGGGGCTCGCTCCAGATTTGCTCAAAATTGTGCTTTGTTTGGTCCTAAATTACCCATTGGCTTATACCGCCGGCCGCCTGCCGCGCCACTACAAATCGCCCTTTTCCCTTGCATTCGGCATGTTTTACCTCGTGGTTATTTTCCAATTATGGCGTGATACCCTGATTCTGCTCTTGCAATGCGGCGTGGCCTATGCAATGTGCCTCTATGGGAACCCATGGCTCAACCAGTTTGTGCAAATTGCAGTGCTCATGACGACCCATGTGCGCGAACAATGGTCGGGCGGAGACTATGTCAACACAATTGGCATCTCGGGAAGCCAAATGGTGCTTGTGATCAAGCTCACGAGCTTTGTCTGGGACTACCAGGATCGCCTCCTCAAGGAGCCCTCAGCGCACCAAAAGTCCAGCGCCATTGCCAAGTTGCCTTCGATTATTGACTTTTTCGGGTGGTGCTTTTTTTTCCCGTGCGTTTTGACCGGGCCTACGAGCCAATACATGGATTATGACCGGTGGCTCGCCGGCTACGGAGCCAAGGCAAAGGGCACCCGCAAGGCCGCGCTTTTCAAAACTGTGGCCTCTGTGTTGTACACGGTGCTCTATACCAGCACTTCGGGCATCTCATCCCAGGAATACCTGCTGGGCGGCGCCTGGGCCTCGCTCCCGTTTTTGCACCGCGCCATCTATTTGGGGCTGCTTAGCGCATGCTACCAGCTCAAGTACTATGTGGCGTGGTCGTTTGCCGAGGCCTCATGCATCCTGAGTGGTATCGCCTACAACGGCGAGCGCGACGGCCGCCAGCGGTTTGACAAGCTCGAAAACGTCCGGCCAATCAAGATTTTGACCGGCCAAAACTGCCACGGCTACGTCAACAACTGGAATATTAACACCGCGAGCTGGCTGCGCTATTATGTCTATGAGCGCGTAACCCCCGCAGGGACTCGCCCGGGGTTCAAAAGCACGTTTGCCACGTTCTTTTTTTCGGCTGTCTGGCACGGCACACGCCCTGGCTACTATTTGACGTTTGTCCTGATTGCCCTGTACCAGCGTATGGGCCGTTTGCTCAGGCACAAGGTGCGCCCGGTTTTCCTTGGCACAAACTTTAAATTCGGCTACGATTTGGTGTGCTGGCTCGTAACCCAAGCGGCTTTTGGATTTGCCGTCCAGCCATTTGTCCTTTTAGACCTTGAGCCCAGTCTCTATGTGTGGAAACACGTTTATTACTGGCCCCTGATTGGGTGCGCCCTGGCGTGGGCGGTGCTGGTGTGGCCGCTGGGCGGCGTGTACAGGACCGCTGCGCGCACTCTGCACCAGGACCTTAAACAGGTGAATTAGTGATTGCTATATTTTATATAAAAATCCAAATCAATGATGCACCCTGGCTAGCGGCGAGGCTAGAGTGAGCCCCTTAGATGCCCATTCCGGATGTCCAACATGTGTCGTGCGCCTGACCAAGGTAAAAGAGCGCGGGCCGCCTTAAAAACACACAACTCAAACTGGTTCATAGCAGCTCTAATTCTCAACGTTAAATTTATCTTGTTGCAAGGAAACTTGATCGTCGCAGCAACCTGCCCAACCACATACGAGCGATTTGGAACGACAACTAAACACACTGCTTCTCAAACCGCCGTATACTGTAGGGATTATGCTCAATGCTCTCTGATGCTGCAACTATGTGCATGAGAGAACTGCCACATATACGGCACTGATTTTGCGAACTCCTCCAATGCTTTGGCACTACTCTCTGCGTGTCCCCTCATTAGCTCTTTGTCAAGTTTCTTCGGCACCTCCCAGTATAATACAAAGTCGGGCTCAGAGACAACGGCGGATTGCACATCTTGATCTCGCTGAAGACTTTTGCTCAAGCCGATAAATGCTTAATTTCTCAAACTCACTGCCTTGATGGCAAACTTTTTGTTGTTTTTCAAATGCTCAGAGACAATTGGCATAAACCTGGGCCACCAGTCGTAATGAGCGTCCATGGTCTTAATGCCAGAGAGGACTACGCTCTCGCAATCACGCATCTCATCGGTCAAGTACTCAATCGTAGATTCTGCGAGAAATGGCGACTTTTGCAAAACTTTCCCGATTCCTCGCCCATTTAGGGAACATATGCGCGTTAAACCATTCGCCAGCGCTAGCATGGGCATATTCTCTACCCAGCCTTTTTCGAGAGTACTTGTCCAAACTGCGATTGCAATAAAATTTCCAATAATGTTCTGCAACAAACTCTTGTAGGCCGGGGATCCTCTCGAGTGCTTTAGCCACAAATTCAGGCCGACGTGCACATTTGGTTGCGCCAAGGTTTTAAAACGAATGATGAATAGCCTCGATCAGGGACTCATCATTTTGCTGAAATTGGTGCGCACATCGTGCTGGGTATCCCAATATAACAAGCTTCATGTTGGCATCTCCATTTAAAAGGCACCCCCCTGCACGCAGGTCCTCCGGGTCAATGTGGTCAAGTAGATTTAAGCAAAAATCCCTTGAGTCCACAAGATGTTGCAACGCAGACCAGTCAACTAGCCATCTTACACGAGTAGGGTATCTGCAAAACAACGTCCAGACTGATTTCTCAATCTCAGTAAACCGATGGGACAGCTGCCAGCTTTCTACAAATACCAAGTCTCAGATATGGCAGACAACATTTGAGCGTACAGCTATCCAGTAAAATCTCCTGGTGTTATGCTAGGGCATAGCACACAAGTTCTCTTGTTATTGTGATGCCTGATAGTACCTCTCTTTCCAGCGTTAAAACACCAAGCGCGATGACGGCGTGACCTCTTGATGTAGTTTGAAAAATGTGCAGCGATCCCGATGAGCACGTAATTTTTGTATTTATACACTTCTCTCTTGTCGTAAATGTCAAATCGTGCCCACATCTCGTTGCTCAGAAAGAATTGACGACACTGTCAATTGATTTGTGCTAGCCTGATCCACAGACTCATTGAAGAGGTATCAATATATTGAGTAATTAGTCTCAGCACCACGTGGGGTAACATGAATAAATATCTAAAGCTCAAATTCTGATTCAAGTTCCTACGAACTCTAAATTGCGCAGGGGCCGGTGACCTGCAGCCTACCCCTACCCCAGCCCCTACCCCTGCCTCGAGAAGCCTCAAGCTCGAGAGCCTCGCGTAATCGCACCCTTACATGATACGTCCATCAAAGTACCGCCACGTCTATGGCCAGCCAAACAAAAAGGAGACGTGTATTGACAACACACGCCTCAATTCCAAAAGCGCCTTTGACAGCAACCTGGCCAAGGCAAATACGAAGTACCTGAGCCTGAACTGGGCGTCCTCAGGGGGTGGAATTCTGGCCGTGCTGCCGCTCAATGAGCTCGGCAAGCTCGGCGATAAGATTCCACTGTTTGTTGGCCACAAGGGCACAATTAATGACTCGGCCTGGGACCCGTTCAACAGCCAGCGGTTTGTGACCTCGAGCGACGATGGCCGTTTGGGCGTGTGGCACGTGCCCGAAGACTTTACCACCAAGGTTCCTGATGATGCAGAGCTCGATGATATTGTCAACATTGAGCCCGAGCGCTACATCAAGGCGCATGGCAAAAAAGTCGGCCATGTCGAGTTCAATCCCGCCGCGCGCGATATAGTGGCATCTTCGGGCTTTGACTATGCGGTTCGCGTCTTTAACTTGAGCGACGACTCCGAGGTGGCCAAATTGCCCCACAAGGACCTGGTTACCGGCTTTAGCTGGAGCGGCGATGGTAGCCGGATTGCGACCATTTCGCGCGACAAAAAGATTCGCGTATGGGACGTGCGTGCCGAAAAAGTGTTGAGTGAAGGCTCGGCGCACCAAGGAGCCAAGGCGGCCCGGATTGTGTGGCTTGGTGATGAGGACCGGATTGCCACGACCGGATTTTCGAAATTTAGCGAGCGCCAGATCGGTTTGTGGAAGGCCGATGCGCTTGAAGAAGGACCCGTCAAGGGTTTTATCAAAATTGACCAAGAATCAGGAGTGATTATGCCGTTTTATGACCCCGGAACCCATATTTTGTGGATTGCCGGCCGTGGCGATACGCGGATCGTGTACTTTGAGTTTGCCAACGATGATCTGCTGGACCTTTTTAGTTTTAGCTCAACCCTTCCGCAACGTGGACTTGCGTTGGCCCCTCAACATGGTCTCAATATTGAGCAGCACGAGATTGCCCACTTTTACAAGATTCACGAGACAATGGTGGAGCCCATCACTTTTTACATTCCGCGCAAGGGTGAAGAGTTTTTGGACGATGTTTACAAGACTTATCGGCCCGCTGTTGCTGCGCTTGAGGCCAGCGAGTGGGTTGGCGGTGCTACCAAGCACGCCGTGACCTACAAGTGGGAGGATGCCTTTTATGGCAGGGAGAATGAGGTGGTGAAGGTGGAGCCCAAAGCTGAGCCCAAGGCTGAATCCAAGAAGGAGGAGGTGAAGGAGTCTGCACCTGCCAAGGAGACCCCCAAGGAGGAGCCCAAGAAGGAGGCGTCCCCTGCTCCCAAAAAGGAGGCATCTCCTGCCCCCAAGACCACCCCCAAGGAGGCCCCCCAAGAATCATCCCCTGCTCCTCTCCCTGCACACCTCAAGGCCGAGAAACAGGACGCGTACGAGGTGTTTCAGTCCAAGGACGTTCAAAAGATGCTGGCCAAGAACGCCGAAAGCGATGAGGAGGAGCCCGAGAGCGAGTCCAACTGGGATGAACCGAGCGGTGCTCCCAGGGTAGCTACTCCAAAGGCGGCGTCCAAAGAGACCACACCCGCCCCGAAGGAGACCACGCCCGCCCCCAAGGATACCCCCGTCCTGAAGGAGAAGGAGGTGACCCCTACCCCGCAAAGCCCCATCAAATCCGCCCAGGATTCGGTGGCCGACGCAAAGGACACAGTGGCCCGTGCCAGTGCTGCCGTGGAGCGCGCCGAAGCCAGCGAGCCCAGCACGCCCAGCACCTCTGCTTCTCGCCCGCTCGGCAAGCTGCACGAGCTGGCCTCGACCGTGAACGAGCTCAAGGCGCTTGTGCTTTCGCTGAGCGAGCGCCTTGAAAAGCTTGAAAACAAATAAACTCTCCGCGCACGCTAAGCGCACGCTGCTAAATAAATATGTACTCTACTGGATAACCAGAACGAGGGAGTCCAGAACGAAGGAAGTCCATGCGAGGGAGTTCGCTCTCGAGTTGCGCTGCACGTCACCTCCTTCATGCAGCCCCATGGCCTAATAAATATATACTCTACTGGATAACCAGCCATTTGCCCTTTGCCTTGCCGCGCTGGCGAGCCGCAGCCAAGATTTCCTCCGAGTCGCGCTGGTCGGCGCCATTGCGGTGCCACACTTTGGGCGTGGGCGCAGAGGCCCCAGAGCTTGAGCCAGGAGTACTGGACGCCCCCCTCGCCGCCCCCAGCACCGGCAAATCCACAGGAATTGAGGGAGCCGCAACCATTAGCGGCCCCTCGGCGGCCTGCGCACGGAGTAGCACGTCGGCGTACGACTCAGCGGCCCTTTTTCGTGAGTCCTCGTGACGGTTGCGCGAGGCGGTAGCCCGCCGCCGCGTCTGCAGCGCCTTTTTGTGCTTTTCGTAGACAGCACTAGGCAAATCACGCCACCGCACCTCGATCAGCGCCAGCTGCGAATGGTCGGGCACGTGCTCCAAAAACTTGAACCGTTTGCGCAGATCAGTACCTTGAAAGTTTGTAAATGAAATATTTTCAACTTCGACTTCGAGCGTTGAGGGGAACTCGCTAAAGTCGCCGTGCAAACTCTTGAGAATTGTGACATCCAAATTGGACAAAATGTACACCGTGCTGCTCTCAAATGCGGTTTGATAGAACCATGCTTCACTAGCAGTAGAACTCTGTGTTGGCTGGGACCCCCTTGCCCATGTTTTTGCCTCTATCTTGCCCTGCAGAGAGCGCCGCACGCTGGCCAGTGCCTCAGGGTAACACTCGTCCCCTCCATACTCCACGATCGCCTCGGCCTGCTCAGCCTCGAGCAACTCGCGCTCGGCCTTAAATTCGCTGCGAAGATAGCTACTCGAGGCGCAAACGACGCGCGAGTACAACAAACTCTCTGGCCTTGGTTTCTCGCCTGGGTTGGTACCCAGTGGCACCGCGGGCAGTCCGGGCGTCTTGTGCATTAGTCTGAGCACCACAGAGTGTCCCGGCTGGGGCAAAAACTCTTTCGGAGCGGCCAAAAAGCTCACCGGGAGCACGGCCGAGTCGCCGCTGAATTCGCCGCAAATCGGGCAAAACTTGTCCTCTGTGTGCCTCAAAAACCGCAGATAACACACCAAACACATGACATGGCCGCACTCGAGCATGCGCGGGACCGTGGCGGAGCACGTGCAAATGGGGCAGTCAACTGGCGGCATAACCACCCGCAGGATGGCATCGAGGGGGATCTGGGCGGCGCTGTAACTCGAGAAGGGGAAATCGGGGTGCACTACGAGTCGGCATTGGGCCCGAATGTACCGCAGCGGCGTGAGCGGCGTGGAAACCCCGTGGGAGCCATGTGCCCCATGGGACGTCGTGGGCCTCACAGCGCCACGTTTACGCGGCCGGAACTTGCCGCTAGCATCGCCCGCCCACGACGAGCCCCAGTCGGCCTCGTCCTCCCACTCTACCGGGGCGTACTGTGGTCTCATGCTGAGTGAGGGAGTGTGTGGGCGCTGAAACTTTATGAGGCCTCGAGGTCACGATTGATAAAATTCACGTGAGCAGTTCTAGATACAAACTCAAAAATATGCAATAGACTTCACACACCCACCCAAAGCCAGCTTCCACCCCACATCTCCCTGGCCCCCCATCTAAGCATCTAAACACGTACCATGCTCAATCTATACTCGTCAAAAGACCAAAAGGCAAATGCAGACGAAATGCTGCCGTACGTTCTCGACAGTATGGGCTTCCAGCAGTCGTACGTGGTGGAGTTTGTGCGCCTCGCGTGCCGCGTCGTGGCCGTGGCCGTGGCCGGCGCCCTGTTTTACTATGAGCGTCTCATGACCTGGCAGGAGATTTATCCGTGGGTGATTGCCGGCGTAGTTGGTTATTTTGGCCTTAACGGCGTTGCCTGGTTGATTAAACGCTTTGTGGAGCACAACGCCGTGTACATTGGCACAAAGGACAACAAAACGTTGTACATCAAGACCACCTCTCCTCCCAATTCCCAGGAATACAAGGTCGAGCTCGAGTACGACGGCCGCCACAGCCAATTCACCACGAAATTCTCGGATTTCGTCGATCACAACGGCCGCGTCGTGCAGCCCAAGATCCAGCCAATGCTCGAGGCGGGTCTTCAAAAAGATCTAAAATAGTTATTTAGAGTTTAGTTAGCGTAGTTCGTCCCTCCCTCCACCCTTATCCCCCCGCCCTGTCTCAGGTTACTCATGGGAATCCCCGGGCTGCTCAATAACTGCAAGGAAAAAATGCGCTTTATCAAGGCTACGTACCTTCGAGGAAGACACATCCACGTAGACGGACTCAACTTTGTCGGTACCCTTGTGCGCGACGTCAATCCATCCAAAACTTCCGGCGTTGTGGAGGAAGTGGAAAATAACCTCAGGCACAACCTCGACATGATCCTGAGCTATGAACCCAAGAGCCTTGTTTTTTATTTTGATGCGTACCATCCCCCCGACAAAAAAGTTATTCGTGCAGGACGTAGGCGCCGCAACCTCAAGGAGCTCAGTACCCATCGCCAGGTCTGCCATATGAGCGTCTTGGCGGTCAAATTTTTGCTGGCGAATAATGTGCGGGTTGTCTACACAGGCCTAGAAGCCGAGGACGAAATTATCAAGGGCATTGACGAAAAACTCGTCAACTCTAGCTGGGATCAACACCTGGTGTTCTCGAGCGACTCGGACCTGTTTACCTTCCGGGTAAAGCGCGCCTCGCAAGTGGAAATTGTGCCAATCGCCCGCAACAAGATGCGTAAAGCCGGAGTCAATGCAATCAATTTGGGCGCAGTGCATAGGGCAGGCCTCGTTCCTGCCCACTATATGCGCGATGTACCGCACGAGCTCTCGGGTAGAAGTACTATGGCCACTAGGCCAATGTCTAGCGTCCTAGATATGGTCAACCAGGGCGTTGTCAACAACAAATTCAGCCGCAACCCGCCCCTCATTTACGCCCCCGATGGGTCCAATCCCCACGAACTAGGGATTGATATTCGCCGAGCAGCGTATGGCCTGATTCTCAAAAAATGGTTTGACGGCAAGGACACCTTTGTTTCTGAAAAAGTGCAGGAAAACAGTGACATCAAGCGGTGGTGGGTGGACCCATTGCGAGGCCAAGAACTCGAGGCTGCAAAGGCTGTGCTTGTGCACCAATCTGCTGCAGACATTGTTTCCAACCAGTTCGAGTATGCACCCCTTCATTTCAACATTCAGGCTTCGGAGGTCGAGGCGGTACGCACTTATTTGCGCGACCTTTGTTTAGGGTCCACGATTGCAAAGAGCCAGGCGCTCAGTGAGAGAGTGAATACACTATTCCCTTTGCTCAAGAGTGTATTATGTGCCTTGCTTGTATGGGAAGAAGCTCTAGGTGGGCCTTTGGCTCAAGATAACCTGCTCTGGCGGATCACTCCGTTTGAGTTTGATGCGTATTTATAGTATTTAGTGTGGTGTGTGACTTGTTCAGCTACCGTTTGAGGTTCTCTGTGGCTCTATCCGAGCTCTTGCAGGTTCTAAGCTCGCTACCAGCTCGCTCCCAGCTGGCCCTCTGGTGCCCCCGGCTCGCCTCCAGCAGCGTCTCCAACCGCTTTTAGTCATATCCATTAGACCCCCTTCACCCAACTAACCCCCGGACTCAAAATTACCGGACTGAGAATTTTGCACTCACTGAAATTCCCACAGCTCCTAGAATTTGTCAACATGGCTATCGACCCCGAATTGCTCGCTAAACTCCAGGCCAGCGGTGCTTCTGCCCGTATTGGTGGTAAAGGTACTCCCCGCCGCAAGGTCAAGCGCTCCGTCAAGGCTGAGGGTGACGACCGCAAGGTGCAGGCCGCTTTGCAAAAGATCAACGCTACCACTTTGACTGGCGTTGAGCAGGTCAACATGTTCAAGTCTGACGGCAAGGTTATCCACGTTGGCCGCCCCGCCGTCCAGATGGCCGACCAGTACAACACTTTTGCCATCTCTGGTCACTCCGCCGAGAAGACCGTCGAGGAGATGCTCCCCGAGATGATCCAGTCCATGGGCCCCGAGTCGCTTGAGCAGCTGCGCAAGTTGACCGAGCAGATCCAGGCCCAGCAGGCCGCCCAGAAGGGTGAGGCCAAGGAGGCTGAGGATGCCGACATCCCTGAGCTCGTTGAGGGCCAGACCTTTGACAACCAGGTCGATTAAATAGTTTAGATCAATCTGACTTATGAACGTAGGTTCACTACCCTTAAGGACTGCATTTTCGCACAGCTTAGCCGAACTCCCAGCGATCTGCGGGACACGGTGGCCCTGCAAGCCAAGCAATCCAGATGCACGGGAGACGCAGGCCCCCTGCAAGCTGCCCGAACGGCTGTTTCAAAAGCATGACACCCCTCAGTCTCGAGGGGCAGCTAATATTTAGTGTATTTGTCAGGGCTTTTTGATTATGGCTTGCGCTCAGCTCGTTGCGCTTGCTGAAATTCCACGCCTCGAGCCCAGCCACGATCTAGTCAGGCGCTACCGGCACGATCTCTTCCTTGGATTCCCCTGGGTTCCCTTGGTGCCCCTTGATGCATGCTGCGCCTCACGTCACGCTTACTCCGATACTACTGCGTCGCAGAAAACCCCCGGCAGGCTCGGACATTGGACAACCGGAGGGGCTGCATGCCAATGCATGTTGCGCATGCATACGTCGACGTTGAAATTTGAGATTTTCAGGCATTTTTCATAGTCAGTTATCGATAAGAAATCAAAATTGAAGCAGGTTCATTAGCCTATGCACTATGCATTGCTCATGCACGATCTGGACTTGCTATAAAACCCCGATGCCCCTCTTTGAATTGGCAAAAAACATGAGTGCTGAAGCCGATTCCGACAAAATTCAACAACGTCTTGCCGAACTTCTTGAGAAGGGGGGCGCCTACAAGCCCCTTAGCGCCCAGGCCGAGCTGGACCAGGCTGCCCTCGCCGACATGCACAATGTCGTGCCCGCAAAATTCCACATGCGCGAGGATGGTATGGTTGACAAGGCCGCTGCCTACATTGTGCGCCAGAACCTCGAGCTCGATGGTAAAATGTCACTCAACTTGGCCTCGTTTGTGAGCACCTACATTGACCCCGAGGCAGTCAAGCTTTGCGAGGAGAACCTCACCAAGAACTTGGCCGACAATGACGAGTACCCTGCCCTCATCAAGCTGCACGGCCGCTGCATCGCTATGCTTGGCAACCTGTGGAACAAAAGCGAGGACGAGGAGGCCATTGGTGCTGCCACCACCGGTTCGTCCGAGGCCATCCAGCTGGGTGGTCTTGCCATGAAGCGTCGTTGGGAGGCCCAGCGTAAGGCCAAGGGTTTGCCCATTGACAAGCCCAATGTTGTGTATGCCAGCAACGCCCACGTCTCGATCGAGAAGTTTGCTCGCTACTGGGATGTGGAGGCCCGCGTTTTGCCTGTTTATGCCGACACCCAGTACGGTCCCAGCCTCAAGGACTTGAAGAATGCTCTTGACGAGAACACTATTGGTGTCTATGTGATTCAGGGTTCTACCTACACTGGCCACTTTGTCGATGTCGAGGCCCAGGCCAAGGTTTTGGACGAGTTTGAGAAGGAGACTGGTGTCGACATTAGCATCCACGTTGATGGTGCTTCAGGTGGTATGGTTGCTCCCTTCTGCTATCCTGACCTCAAGTGGGACTTCCGCATCCCGCGTGTGCGCTCCATCAACACCTCGGGCCACAAGTTTGGTCTCGCCCCTGTTGGTCTTGGTTGGATTGTGTTCCGTGACCGCAAGTTCTTGCCGGAGAACCTTGAGTTCTCGCTCGCCTACCTTGGTGGCAGCGAGTTGACCTTCACCCTCAACTTTTCGCGCCCTGGTCACCCTGTAATTGCCCAGTACTACACATTCCTTAGACAGGGTATTTCGGGTTACCGCGGCTTGCACACCTCTGCCATCAAGAATGCGCGCATTTTCTCGTTGGCTCTTGAGCAGACCGGTCACTTTGAGGTGCTGACCGACATTCACCGTCCTCGTGGCACCTACTATGTCGACAGCCCTGGCCCTCAGGACACCAACAACTCGAGCAAGCCCATCAGTGCTATGAACCCTGGTTTGCCTGTTGTTGCGTTCCGGTTCAACAAGGAGTTCCGCGCCGAACACCCCGAGGTTCCCCTCGAGGCTCTTTCGTACATGCTGCGTTACCACGCGTACATTATTCCGTGCTACAACATGCCTGATAATGAGAAGGACACTGAGGTTTTGCGGGTTGTTGTGAACCCTGGTCTTACCATTGACATGCTCACTTCGCTGATCACCGATATCCACAAGTCGATGAGCCGCCTCAAGAGCTTTGACAAGACTAACGATGCAGGCACCAAGTACACTTTGGATGTGATCTCCAAGTTGACCAAGGCTGATAATGAGGTTGACGAGAAGGCTGGCGACTGGAAGCACGCTCCTTGCTAAGTATATAGATGAGGTATTTTGATGTGTATGGGTCCCAAAGAGGATGGGGGAGGCCGCTCAGGATGCCGCGCAGAGCACTGCCATAGAGCACCAACGCACCTACGACCTGCATATGTACCCCGGTACCCCCTACCCTCGCTCACCTCAATCATAACTAGTTAAATTAATTCCGCAGATAATCGCGCATCATGTCGCCCACCCGCGAGGCCCCCGTCTCGAGCGCGTTCTTGACGTCATTAATGTCCATCTTGGACGCGCGCTCGGCGATCTCGCGCGCCGCATTCACATAGTCCGGGCCCTGGGCGTGCTGCGACGAGTGCTGCTCCTCGTCGCGACCAAAGTATGTACTGCTCGAAATCGAGGTGGCACCCTTGAATTGGGCCATGCGCGCCTGGGCTGCAGCACTTTCCTGCTCATCATAGGCGCCCCGATTGAAAACCTGGTCCGAGGAGATGCTCTTTGCGTTGCCGTACTTTTGAGCAATCTCCGAGGTTTGAGGGTTATAGGTGTCGACCACCTTGGCCTTTGTGGCCTGAACTTGGGGCTCGGCATTGCTCGCAGTCTGGCCAAAGCCGTACCGCTTGAAGGTGGGCGCAGGAGCGGCGCTTGTTTGCTGCTGCTGCTGCTGCTGCTGCTGCTTGTTGGCGGCCTCACCAAAAACGGCAGGCGTGCTACGCACCTCAGAAACAACAACCGGGTTGCCAGAAGTGGGCACAACTGTTTCAACCGGCGCTGCGCTCAGGGGAGGCACCTCCTGAGCCTGCTGCTCTGCCTCCTTTTCGAGCTGGTCAAAGTCAAGATCCACGTTCTTTTTGGGGCGTGCACGAGGCTTTGCCTTGCCCAAAATCGATTTCTTTTGGAGAGGAGCTTTGGAAGCGGCCGCAGGGGCGGCTGTGGCGACCGCGGCAGGAGTGACAGCCGGGGTCGGGGCCGGGCTCGCAGCCTTGGAGGAAGAAGTGGAGGCGGTAGTGGGCTTGGGACTAGCACGAGGACGCTCCCACGAGCTGAAAAAGTCTTCTTTGGTGCTCGTGGTCGAGGCCAGCGACGCGCTCGAGCCAGTGCTGCCCAGCGGGTTCTCGAGGCCCTCAAGAACCTTTTCCCCAGGGTATTCGGCCGCGTCGGCCTTGGAACGGCGCTCAAGCTCCTTGCGGTACGCGTCGCAAGTGCGGTTTTGGTACTTTTGCGCCGTGGCCTGCTGGCTCAGGAGGTTGGTTCCGCCGTTCTTGAGCCAAAAATCGCGAGCAAACTTGTTGCCAGCGACCTTCATGTTGCGCAAATGGCCGATATTCCAATTGTCCATCGTTACAGAGCGCACAAATGTGAGGTGCACGCCCATGTTGCGGTGCAGCGCGCTGCAGTCGTAGCAGATAAATAGGCCCAGCGTGGCGCTCGCCCACGTCGGGTTGTGGGTGCCGCAATCAAAGCATTTGCGGTTCTCGGGCTGTTCTTGCAGCGTGGTAAAGAACTCCACCAAGTGCTCCTTGGGGATTTGGGATGATTCCATAATTGGGACGTGGCGCGCTGAGCTCATGTATTTATAGGGGCAAAGCGAGGCTTCTAGGAGGAGGGTCGTCTAAGGGTAAGGCTAGTAGAGTTAAAGAATGATGCAGAGTCTATATTTATAGGTCACGTCGTAACATGAGGCGAGGGGGTGGGTGGGGATGTACCTCGGGCTAGCCTGGCTTGGGCTTGGCTCGGCAGGCCAGGCTCGGTCTTCGGTCTCGCTCGCCGCCGATCTCTCCACCCGCCCACTCATAATATACACCTCAGAACCCACACTGGTTGGGGTACTGACGATCAGTAAACGGCTGAGGGTACAACCCATACTCAATGAGCCGGATCATATCCCACTCGATCGTACGCTCAGTCTTATAGGTCCAAAACATCCACCCCGCGCCCCGCTCAAACGCGTCCATCTGAGCCTCAATAAACTTGCGCGTATTGGTCTTGCGCTCGTCAGTCCAGGTACTAATATCATTGATCCCCTCGCAGCTACCCTCGCTTGAAGTCGTGTTCCACGAGCCGTCATAGCGCGCTGAGGTACCCACACCATGCAGCCACTGCGTGCAGTCAGTCAATGCCGCACTCCACTCGCCACACAGGTGCCAAAGGTTTTCACTCTTGTAGTCCCACCCCAATTGGCAAACGACTCCAAGCTGGTCGTCAAATGAGCGCTGCAGCTCGCCCTCGCTAAACACCTGGTAGTGGTGGTGGTCAAGCACAACGTTCCAATAGTCGGGGATCTGCATCTTGTCATTAAAGTAGCCAATTTGCTGGAACGCATCGTGGATCACAACCCCGTTGGGACCCTGGTTGCGCACAATCTCATAGCCCTTTTCATAGTAGTCGTTGAGCTTGTCGAGGTCGAGCGTGGGACCGCCAGTAAATGTGGCGCTGTCGGGCTCATTCACAAGCTCAATGCCGCTAACCACATCCGCCCACTCTTCACCACCATACAGCTGGGCAAGCGTATCGAGGACAGTGTAGGTGTCGGCCATATTTTCGGAGTACTCGTCATTTTGCCAGTCTAAAACGTACATGTGGCCCGAGTTATCAAAGCCATTTTGGGACCCGGGCACGCCATGCAGGTCAATCCACACCCGAATATTGTACTGGCGAGCCCAGTTGAGTGCACGCTCCACATATGGCGCCTGGCCCTGGACGAAGGGGTCCTGATCACGGGCCAAGTAGGCCCAGTATCCAATGCCTAGGCGGACCATATTGATTCCCCACCCTTGCATAGTCCTGAAATCGTCCTCGGTGATCCATGTGTTCCAGTGGTCATTGAGAATGATGGAGGCCTCCTCTTTACCGAGAGTTTGGCAGTAGCTATACTCATCAATGGGCTTACTAGCATCATCGCTAAATATTTCGAACATGGACGGGTTTATAAACGGCTCCAGGATAAACCAACCGCCAAGGTTGACGCCGCGGACCTTGTCATTGTCATAGTCAAACGAGGGAACCGTGGTAGCGCTCGTGAGCGACAAAACCACTAAAACATTGAGCATACCATTATGGAACTAGTCTAGTTTATTAATAGCTCGGAGTGAGACAGCGTCGAGGCTTTGCTCCCGCTGCATCCTCAACATCAACATCGCAAATGAAATTTCTTAATTGACGTAGGTCTCACCTAACTGTAATCATGGGCATTTTTCATGTCCCAACTCTCCCAGTTTGCTTTTACTCGATCCTTAAATCTGAAATAATTGCTTTCACATCATGCGATTCCAGCCTCGCTTTCAGGCTTTCCAGGGTCGTCCGTTTCAGTTTGTGCGGCAGGCAAGCAGCCAGCGCCGCATTAGTTCAGCTGCATGGGCCTATGTTAAACTCAAAAATGCAATCTCCTTTTCGGGTTACACACTGCTTGTGGCCGGAGGCCTCGGCATGACGGGGTATGCAGGATATTGTCTCTGGGAAGAATTGGGACCCAAAAGCGATGTTCGCATCTTTCAGCGTGCGTTCAAGCTGGTCGAAAAGGACCCCAAAGTGGTGGAAATTTTGGGATCGCGTCTCAAGGCTCACGGCGAAGAAGTCAACCACCGCGCAGCCAGAACTCGTCCTGTGGCTGCAAGAAGGCAAACCGATCGCAACGGCAAGGAGTTTGTGACTCTACAGTTTTACGTGCAAAGCAAAGAGCACCTTTCGCCCGTGCGCGTCGAGATGTACGATGGCCAGTTTAAACTGGTTATGATTGAGCTTCCTGGCTATGGAAACCACTATGTAGTGGGTGGAGTGCGCCCCAAGGCACGCAATGCTCTTGCATGGCTCATAGGAAGAAGTTAGCATGGACTATAAACTGCTGCATGATCTCACGACGAGTTGCGAGTTGATTTCACGACGGCGTCCACAAGTAGATTCGGGCCAGACGCTCGTCGCCTCTAAATTTTTCCACGGGCTTGGCCTTGCCAGCTAGTAAAAAGAGTTTGTAGACCACTCTGTTCTCTTAAGCGCCGGTACATACAAGCTCAGCATGCCAATCGTGTACTTTTTTGGCAATTATGCCCATTTATTCCAAACCCACGGGTCAAACTGGTCGACTAGATGGCAGAGGTACAGCTCGTCGTTCCGTGTCAAAACGTGCAACTGGCTGTAGAAATCGAGAGGTCTGGATCTTCTGGGCGAAAAAAAGCTTCACAGTGTTCCAGAATTGCTGATAAATATCTTTCTCGACCCGTTAGACATTGAAACGCTGCCACAAATCGTCGCTGAGGAAGGTGACCCTCAAGCTCTTGCACACAGCCGAGATTTCTAGAAACAGACCAGGATCAATTGCTTGGGGATTCTCAGCAATCAAATACAAGGCATGCTCGGGCAAAGTATGCAGTTTTGGCTGTTGTTTTGGCGGCTTTGACATGACACAAAGTTTGTATCTTTGGTTGTAGTCTTGTGCGGACTTATATCTCTAGTTTTCAGAGGTATCGTGTTTTTAGACACAAATGGTACACAAGGCTTCGAGGGGCAAGTTTCTGAGGCGAGGGCGTGTGTGCTGGCCATGCTTGGCCATTGACATATGCGAATAGGGTGCACAGGGGGGGAAGGGTGGGCCAGTGCAGGTTGGGCATGCCCGCTGATGCAAGCATCCCAGCCGCTGGCCATACACGCACATGCGCGCCAATCAGTGTTTCATTAGCTATGTAAATATTTAAACCGGCCAAAAGTTTTAGAGCCCGGCCTGCATGAAATCCTTGACGTGGAACGGCTCGGGGTTCTTGAGCACGTTCTGGCCACCAAAAGGCTCGCAGTCGCGGCGCTTATTCTCCTGAGGACCAGGGGTGGTGGGCTTGCCATCCTTGAGGGCCTGGAGGAGCGCCTTGGTGCTCTCGGCGGTCAAGTCCTCGTAATAATCGTCATTAACGGCAATCATGGGCCCGTTGACGCACGCGCCGAGGCACTCGACCTCGGAAATGGTAAACAAATCATCAGGGGTCGTGTGGCCAGGAGTGGTGTTTGTAAACTCCTTGACGGCGTCCATGATGCTATCCGAGCCGCAAAGCTGGCAAGGAGTGGTGGTGCACACCTGCAAGTGGTACTTGCCCATGGGGTTGCGGTTAAACATTGTGTAAAAAGTAGCGACCTCGTAGACGCGCATCGGGGGCATCTCGAGCAGTTTGGCGACATAGTTCATGACGCTGAGCGAGCAAAAGCCGTGCTGGCGCTGGCCCAAGTCAAGCAGAGGCATCACAGCACTTTTTTTGTACTGGGCAGGGTACTTTTTCAAAACGTCGTCGGCGAGCGCCTGGGTCTTTGCGTCAAACTCAAAGGGGATGCTCGCGTTGTTTTTTGCGGAATCTCTGTGAACGGGGAGCGACGAGTAGCGTGCTGCGCTGCGCAAAGGCGCCAGCGTTCTCGAGGCCCGGGAAATGTGTGAGAGCATGATGACAAGCTTATTGCAGGGGCGCCCATTGGGTGGCCTGGAGGGTCCATGAGCGACTGGAGAGAGGGCAGGGTGGGATCTTTTTCCAAATGGGGCTAGATTTTTAAAGGTTTTAGGAAATTAGTTTATACATGGCTAGTCGAATTTACGAACATTTTTGTGGTGACCCAGTGTGACCCACGGTGACCAAGGAGACGAAGGAGGCACGTGAAGGCTTTGGAGGAGCTGGATGAGATTATCATGTGTTAGCTTTTTGTATCTACTTTCACTGTATTCGTTTTCACTCACTCGCCTCACTTGTGAACAATCGGAGCAGACATCCACACACTTCATGTCCATATATGGTCACAGATCAACTGTCGTAGGGTGTGGTGGGTGCAGTGGGGGCGTTGTCCTGTGCACAAGCTGAGCCTGAAGGAGCTTTGAATAAATACTAGCATACAGTTAAAGTCGAATTAGGAGGAATGGCCCCGATCGGGCTTCCCAGCGGCAGCTTGGTCCCTTGCAGCTCGAGGCCCGTGGCCACACTCATTTGTAAACTCCGCTTGGCCTTGTCGAGAGCACTGCCAATAGGCTTGGTCTTGTCGTAAAACACATACAAAACCAACTCTGGCCGGGTTATAGCCGATCCAGTGATGGGGTCCTGGGTCGAGATTGGAGCCCGGCGAATATGCATATAGTGCCGCTTTGCCGGGGGCACTGAGACATCACCTTGAGCAGCAGGTGTGGCAGGACTCTTTGAGGTGGTATTAGGCTTGTCACGTGGTCTCGTCGGCTTGTCGCGGATCTGTTGGTACCGAGGCGACTGGGCCATGTGCGCTTTGAGTTTCTCGAGCATCCCGAGTTTTTGAGGGGTCATACTGCTTCTGGGCGCAGCGGCCGAGGTATGAACCACCTCCCGTTCAATCTTGCGCGGCTGCAGGTTGGACCGCTCGCGGCCAGTGGCCTCGAGTTTGAGTGCTTTGGCAGTGCATGGGTGAGCTTCGCGGTGCTCTGTACAGCATGTTTTATTGCATTTTGGGCAAACAAATGGTAAAAAGTCGTTGTGCGAGCAAAAGTCGCACACTTTCCCGACTTTGAGCATAGGGCTGGGCTGGGCCTCAAGCTTGTAATATACCTCGCGGAAGCTTCGAGGCTAGTGGCGGTGGCGATGTTGCATGTAGTGGGTGATGGAGCAGGGGGGCAGGGGGCACTAAGGATATAAAGCAAATATTCTGGAGCCGAGGAGGGAGAACCTCCAGGGTGCCAAGGGTGGTGCCAAGAGTGCCCTCCCTCCATCGCTCCCGGCTCAGCCGGCTCGCTAAAGCTTATACTATAACAACTCTATAAGCTTGAGCAGTCCTTGAACGGCCCAACCAAGCATACCTATCGTAGCCTCAGTAGACTGATAGTCGTTGATAGCCTGGAAGCCGCCAACAAAAATATTAGCCGCGAGCTCGGGACCACTTAAAGGTTGATTGGGCTTGGATTCCATTGCCGCAAGGTGCTGGCGACGCTTTGCCTTTGCTTGCTCCACTGCGAGCTCCACATTCGCGGTGGACCCCAACTGGCTCACGTGCACCCGGTCGGCTTTGGGGGTGCTCGCGGTTGGCTCTGCCTTGAAAACATCTACAAAATTGTACTGGAACCCCACAATCACACAATCGTGCCATTTGCCATCGTTGCAAACGTTAGTGTGGGGTAGCTCCAGCGCCTGCCCCAGGTCGCCCTGGGACCCAAGAGTGCCCTCTGGGCTTTGGCTTGGCATGGGCATGTTGGGAAGGATGAGGTGACCGGTAACATAAGCCAGGCACCGACCGCTCGCCCTGGGCAATCATGTGAGCTCGTGTGAGTTTTTTTACAAGTAGGAAAAAGGTTTAATTTAAATTTCACCGAGGGTTGAACCTACTTTTTTCCCCTCTCTCACCCCCCGACGATCCATACAATTCTAGAATCGTGAGTAATCGAAAACCTTTCATCATGTCTGTTGCCAGTGTTAACTTTTTTGCTGCCTTGAGCGAGCAAAATGAAAAGCCCGAGTTCCACGAGCCCTCGGTGAAGACCAACTCCAAGAGTTCCAAGAAGGAGGACAAGAACCCCAAGGCCGATGCCTCCAAGGCTCGCCCCAAGAAGCGTGACCCTAACGCCAACAACGCCGCGTTCAAGGACAAGTCTGCTGGCCGTGAGGCCAACAAGAAGGTTCCTGTGAACCCCGAGGCTTCGCACGTTCGTGCTCGTGGCAAGGGTGCCGTGCGTGACGACCGCAAGAACAAGTCGGGTAAGAAGGACACCGAGAAGCGTGAGAAGAGCGGCTGGGGTGACGACAACAAGGAGCTCCAGGAGGAGAAGGCCGGTGAGTCGATTGCCAAGGCTGAGGAGGCTGAGGAGGCTGCTGAGGCCGAGGAGCCTGTTGTTGACAATAGCCAGACTTTGGAGCAGTACCTCGCTTCCAAGGAGGCTGCCTCGATCAACGTTGCTCGTTCTGGCCGCAAGCCCAACGAGGGCAGCGACAACCAGCAGTGGGCCAACGCCTCGGTGGTCAAGCGCCCCGAGATTGAGAAGGTGGCTGCTCCCCGCAACCAGGGCCGCCAGCGTGGCGCTCGCAAGGACGTTGTTACCTTGGAGCCCAGCGACGAGCACCTGCCCAGCTTGACCCAGCAGCGCAGTGAGCGCCCCAGCTCTGGCCGCCGCGGTGAGCGTGCCCCCCGTCGTGAGGGTGGTGCCCCCCGCACCGGCGACAAGAAGAAGAAGGCCTCTGCCAAGGGCCCCACTTTTGATGTCGCCAGTCTTCCCCGTTTGGGATAAGCGGCTCGACTAGCTTAGACACTTAGTATGTAGCACTGACAGCTATGGACAGGGATTAATTCATTAGTCGTGGGAAGGGGTGCAATGGGCCTACGGGGATGGTGCAAAGGGGTGTGGGGCGCCAAGAGGATGGGGATGCATTGTGCCATGGCCCTTTTGAGCTCCCTGGGCACCCTCAGGGCACCTAAAAGGTCCCTTTCTGGGCACCCCTTGAGCTCCCCTGGCACCCTTATTTGTTTTTGGATTTTTTATCCCCTGGGCACCCCTGGGCGCGCACCCAGCACACTCTGGTTCGTAGGCGTGGAACTCAAATCAACAAGCGCCTGAACTGCCTCGTTCTCGCGCGATTTGAGGCCCCAGTCCTCCTCATCGGTATTGGCTTCTTCGCTATCGCTAAACACCGCATCTTCGACGGCTGTCAAACTTGGGCTAAGGGGCAACTTGTGGCGAGGCAATTGCGACGAAATCGAGCCGCGCGGCTCGCGTTTGGGCTGCTTCTCCACTTTAGGCACGCCCTCCATCTCAAGGTCATCTTCCTCGGGGGTATCACGAGCACGTTCATCACCTTGCACAGCCCAACGACCCCATCCCACTTTCTCAAATTCAACGCCCTCGCTGGGATCGCCATTCTCGAGAACGGCAATAATGAGGCGGCGCTGCTTGGACAAGCTCAAATCGCCAAACCCTTGGACATTTTGGGCCAAATGCGATGTAATGTGGCGAATGGGCAGTGGACCTTGCGCGGTCAACAACTGGCGCAGGCGGTCTGGCGTGATAGCCGCAGCAGCAGCCAGGGCAATGGGGCTATGGGTCGAGATGGGGGGTTTGGCGGCCGGGCGCACCGAGTTTGAGGAACGCCGGCGGCTGCGGGCCGCCAATGGCACCTGCAACGTGCTCGGCGGGCTCAAACTCCGCGATTTTTCAGGTTCAGTCATGACTCAGTGCTACGTGGATGGGGACCTCTGGGACGACCAGGCGACCAGGGCGAGGCGACCAGCCAAGGTTTGCAGCTGGATGCAACCCTAGATAGATGGAGCTTTACACGATGATTATCTAGATAAATTAACTAGTAGCCGAGAGCAGCAAGCTTCTCGGACTTGGGGACAGAGGCCTCGGCGGCGGCAATCTTCTTTTGCAGAGCAGCCTTCTTCTCGTAGTAGGCAGAGCTCTTGGCCTTGCGGCGCTCCTCAAGGCGCTCAACAACGTCCTTGTACTTCCAGCCGACCTCGTGGCTGAGGCGGCTCACGGTGGTGTACTTGCGGCCGGGCTGCAAACGCAACACACGCAGAGCCTGGGGCACAACAACGCGCTTGGTGCGGTCGTAAGGGGTGGGGACACCCTCGTAAACCTCAAGGCGGCTCAGGGCAGCGGCACCACGAGCTGTCTTGTGGGGAATCATACCGCGCAAAGCCTTGTAAAAGATGCGGCTGGGGGCGCGGAAGTGGAAAGGACCGCGGGTCTTGTTGAAGCGGGTGCTCTTGCGGAGGTAGTCGTGGTATTTAAGCTTGTTGCGGAAGAACTCACCAGAGATGTTGAGCTCCTCGCAGCGGACAACAACAACTTTCTGGCCAGAGAGAAGCTCCTTAGCGACAACGCTAGCGAGACGACCGAGCAAGTGACCCTTGCCGTCAATCACAATCTGTTTCTCAAAAGTGCTCATGAATGTGTGTTTTCCAGTGTGTCGGGAGTGTTGTTTGGTCGGGGACAGCGTGTGCCCTACTGTATGAGGTAAGCGACGATAGGGCTTAAGGTGGTAAAGTGGTGCCTGCGAGCAGCGGGTGGGGATTTGATTGTATTTATTTGTAGCTAATCCTCTGAATTACGCTCTGGCTGTCCCATGGTTGTTCACTTCATGGCGCTGCGTAATTTGGCACATGCATGCCATCTGGGACAAACCACGCCTGCGGCCAGTCCCCGATTGGGGCTCGATAAGAGTGAAAAATTAATATATAGTAGCTACATACACCCACAAGAAAGTGTTCACCAAGTTTTACTCAAATTGCTCGGCTGTCTCTGAAGACCTTGTGATTAGGGCTGTGCGGCTGCATGCTAACCTGCAAGGTGCCAACTGGTGGGGTAGTCTCTGACCCAACGGATGCTGGGCACTGATGAGTGTTGGCACAATTGGTTCACTCAATTGCCGGCTAAATCAAGCACCAGCTCGGTAACTCGGCCATCGCGTCTACCCACGTCATCTACCTCCATCTACATCCAGCTACAGCAGCTCCACTTCAAAAGCTCGCTACTATAAGAAGCTCCCCACACTGATTCGCTCGCTCACTACACTCATTACGAAGAGCTACCAGACGCTCGCCTAGCTCATTCGCTCGCTTCGTTCGCTCGCTTCATGATGCCAAAGCAGTCCCAGGTCCGGTTCTGGATGGACGTTGCCGTCCTTGTAGGCGCCGGCGTCTCCATGTACTACACTCTTGGCTATCTTATCAACCAGAGCGCCGGCCCGGCACGCTCAGTCGCCAGTAAACGCAAGACAGAGGCCAGTCTCAAGCGCCTAAAATTGGCCAACCCGGAACTCGGCGAAGACCTGGACGAGTACGAACGCGCGGTTTTGGCAAGCGTTGTTGGCCCCTCGGAGATCAAGGTTGGGTTTAAAGATGTGGGTGGACTCGACCCAATCATTGACGAGTTGCGCGAGGCGGTTCTTTACCCTCTTACTGCTCCCGAGTTGTACAGCGCCCACAGCGACTTGTTGCAGGCCCCTAAGGGTGTATTGCTTTATGGACCTCCAGGGTGCGGCAAGACCATGCTGGCCAAGGCGCTTGCTGGCGAGTCCGAGGCCAATTTCATCAATATCAAAATGTCAAACATCATGGATAAGTGGTTTGGCGAAAGCAACAAGATTGTGGCGGCCATTTTCTCGCTGGCCCAGAAAATAAGGCCGTGTATCATTTTTGTGGACGAGATTGACAGCTTTTTGCGCGAGCGGTCCAGCAGTGACCACGAGGTTACCGGCATGCTCAAGGCCGAGTTTATGACGCTGTGGGATGGTTTGACCAGCGATGGCGGTGTCCTAGTGCTTGGTGCAACCAATAGACCCAATGATATCGACAAGGCGATTCTGCGGCGTCTACCCAAACGGTTTGCAGTCACGCTGCCTGCGGCCCCTGAACGCTACAAAATCTTTAAGCTAATGCTCTCCAACACCGAGGTGGAGCCAAACTTTGATTGGCAAGAGCTGGTCGCCCGCTCAGCTGGACTTAGCGGCTCGGACCTCAAGGAGCTGTGCCGGGATGCGGCCATGAAGGTGACGCGCGAGTACATTCGGCAAAATTTCAAGAATGGGCGACCTGATCCGACGCAAAAGATCGAGATTCGGCCGCTACGGACGTCGGACTTTTTCGAGGCGACGGCGGCCGCCCCGGCACTGCCTGGGAATCTTGTGCCAGAAATAGATTAGAGTGCTAGCTAGAGGGTTTGTATTATTTGGTACCTTTTACTCTCACAGGGGAGTCGTCCTTGACGGGCGTGCCGTTCATGTGCATGTACTTCCAGAGCGCTGGCGACCCCTTCATGGACCCGCGTTCAGGGGTGTATGCTTCGAGCTGCGAGATGTGCGCGGGGCTCGCATTGGTGTACTCACCCTCGAGAAATTCGAGGTACGGCTTTTCGTCGTCACCGCCAAGCCGAGGAGCAAACTTGGACAGCCATGGCGTACGCGCTGGCGAGTGGTTTAGGGGTTGGGGTAGCAGCGGCTCTTCTTCGTACTTTTGTGGTGAGAGGGGTACAGGCGCGATAGTGCTGGGTGGGGGTAGACTTTTGGTGGGCGATTGGGGCTGGGGCGGGGGTAGCTGAGGGAGCCCTTGAGGAGGGGGTTGGGTGTGCCCCGAGGGCCCCTGCCCTGAGGGTCCTTGGTGCCCTTGCCCCTGGCTCTGGCTCTGGCCCTGCTCTGAAGGGTGCCCTGAGGGGTGATAGTTGGGTATTGATTGTCCTTGTAATGCCATTGGTGCCCCCAGCTGAGGCTGAGGTAGAGGCGTCGCCCCCGCCCCATTGGCCACCCCTGCCCCGTCCTTCCTAGGCGCCTGCACCCGGAACTGCAACTGGGACCGGCCCTTTATTAATTTTCCCGCATTGGCCTTGCGTATAAACTCCTCGCGGTACTTTGCAGTGATTTGCCATTTGCTGCCCTTGCCGGGCTCGTTCTCCTTGCGGGCCACTTTTTCAAACGCCTTGTTAAGACTCAAGTTGTGCCGGATCGAGTTTTGCCAGCCGGGCTTGGAGTAGCGGTAGTACGAGTAATGTGACGAGATCCAGAGATAAATGTCGGCCAGGGACATGCTCGAGTCTTCTGTGGACAAAATAGCTTGCGAAATCATGGTAGCATAGCTGAACGGCGGCTTGATGTCTTTGGCAGACTCGAGACTGAGGTCCTGGTCGAGCAGTTTGGGTGCTCGCAGGGCGGCGCTGGAGGCTTGGGGAGCCGGCTGCGCTGCATGCTGAGTGGCTTGGGGCTTGCTCTGTAACGTGATTTGCATTTTGTACGGCTCATTGGGGCCTACAGCCACCTCTGCCGGGGCCCTTACCGGGCTTGGGCTCGGGCTGGGAACAGGCGTGGCCTCGCTCTTGACGGGCGACATGGCCCCATTGCGCCTCAAAATCAGGTTGTGAAGAATAGTTTTGTTGACCTGAGGCAGCACATCGGGAAGTACAAACATCATTTGGACGCCGCCAATGTCTATAATATTGCCACTTTCAAGCACGACCGAACCCTGTTTGTGCGAGGTACAGTTGACGCGGATACCATTGCGGCCCACAACTTCAAGCTGCCAATTGCGCGAATCCAAGTTGTACCGCAAAATAGCGTGCCGTCTCGATACAATTTTGGAAGGACCCAAATCAATGTCGACCTGATCAAAGCAGTCTACGGCGCTACGGCCAATCACCACCTCCAAACTCTGCACATAAAACGTCCAGTTGGGGCCGCTGAGCTTGGCATAGGCCTGTATTTGCTGCTGGGTGGCCCGTGTATTTGCAAAATCCGAGGCTACTTGGACACCCTGCGGCAGCCGTAGCAACGACACAACGGCCTCGACATCCATTTGAGGCTCGTCGCGTGGCTCGTGCGGCGGCTCGGCCGCGGCCCTTTTGGCCTCTGGCTGGGCCAAACTCGTGGCTCGGCGTTTGGTTGCCATTGATGTTTATAAAATAAAAGTAAACACCCTGAGTCAGCATTTAGGCTGGCAGCAGTGCCTGTCCGGTTCCCTGTCGATAGAACAAAAATTCGCTACTTTTTATATGAGTCATCGAGAAACGCACCTCCCCTTTTTTGACCCCAGCCCTAGCTCACGGCGCCTCGCTGGCAGGGGGTTTGTCATGCACGGTGAAAAAAAAAAAATCCTATGTGGGAAAACCAAAAGGGTCATGGGTTCCCCAGGTAACGCCACATGTTGTTGCCACACGTCTCGGTTTGCCACGACATGAGTGGTTGCCCACACCAAAAGAAAAACTTGCTTTTGGGTTGCTCGGAAACCTCAGTTGCCCGGCAGATCAATTAAGTGGTTTGTCTTATTTTATACTATACTAGAAAGTTTTTAAGAGACCGCACCTGCCAACCTAAAAACGTTGTGAAAAGTTTTTCCCACTTGCATTGCATGCGTCTCAGGGTAGGGGTTGGTAATCTACATTTAATTTTTCATCTGTGATTTGTCGACAGAGGTGGATCGGTTAGCCTCAAAACGAGAGCTTAGGGTAAAGCGCCAGCCAAAGAAAACTTTTTCACAATTTTTTAGCCGTGGTGGGCTTGATCCGAGCGTTTTTCAGGGCCTCGTGGTGCCACTGTATGCATGTAGTCAGCGTCAATCTCTCCTCGCGCTGTGACTAATCGCCCGCTTGAACCAATACTTAAGTCAGCCCACCCCCCCCTTGGGTTCTTTTCAACATGGCTCCCAAGGCAAAGGAACACATTAACATCGTTGTTATCGGTCACGTCGATGCTGGTAAATCTACCACCACCGGTCACCTCATCTACAAGTGCGGTGGTATTGACAAGCGTACCATCGAGAAGTTCGAGAAGGAGGCTGAGGAGCTCGGCAAGTCCTCGTTCAAGTACGCGTGGGTTCTTGACAAGCTCAAGGCTGAGCGTGAGCGTGGTATTACCATTGATATTGCTCTCTGGAAGTTCGAGACCCCCAAGTACGACGTCACCGTCATTGACGCCCCCGGTCACCGTGATTTCATCAAGAACATGATCACTGGTACTTCCCAGGCTGACTGCGCCATCCTCATCATTGCTTCCGGTACCGGTGAGTTCGAGGCTGGTATCTCCAAGGATGGTCAGACCCGTGAGCACGCTTTGCTTGCCTTCACCCTCGGTGTTCGCCAGCTCATTGTTGCCTGCAACAAGATGGACTCCGTCAAGTGGTCTGAGGACCGTTTCAACGAGATCGTCAAGGAGGTTTCCAACTTCATCAAGAAGGTCGGTTTCAACCCCAAGGAGGTCCCCTTCGTCCCCATTTCCGGCTGGAACGGTGACAACATGCTTGAGGCTTCCACCAACTGCCCCTGGTACAAGGGCTGGACCAAGGAGACCAAAAAGGGCTCCTACAAGGGCAAGACCTTGCTCGAGGCCATTGACGCCATTGAGCCCCCTCAGCGCCCTACCGACAAGCCCCTCCGCTTGCCCCTCCAGGACGTCTACAAGATCGGCGGTATCGGTACTGTGCCCGTCGGCCGTGTCGAGACTGGTCTCATCAAGCCCGGTATGGTCGTTACCTTTGCTCCCGCTGGTGTCACCACTGAGGTGAAGTCGGTCGAGATGCACCACGAGCAGATCCCCGAGGGTGCCCCCGGTGACAACGTCGGCTTCAACGTCAAGAACGTCACTGTCAAGGACATTCGCCGTGGTAACGTGTGCGGTGACTCCAAGAACGACCCCCCTATGGGTTGCGCCAGCTTCACTGCCCAGGTCATTGTTTTCAACCACCCTGGTCAGATCTCTGCCGGCTACTCTCCCGTTCTTGACTGCCACACTGCCCACATTGCCTGCAAGTTCGCCGAGCTCCAGCAGAAGATTGACCGCCGTACCGGTAAGCCCACTGAGGAGAACCCCAAGTTCATCAAGGCTGGTGATGCCGCTATTGTCAAGCTCATCCCCTCTAAGCCCATGTGCGTCGAGTCCTACCAGGAGTACCCCCCTCTTGGTCGTTTCGCCGTCCGTGACATGCGCGTGACTGTCGCCGTTGGTGTTATCAAGTCGGTCGAGAAGACTTCTGGTTCCTCCAAGGTCACCAAGTCCGCCGCCAAGGCCACCAAGAAATAAATTTAGTTAGTTTAGCTTTATTTTCTTGACTAATGCGAGTGCTTGAGTTGTTGTTTGGTGGGGCTGCCCAAAAGTTGGGTCTGGACCCTCAATATGTGACCCAGCACATTGCTTCTGGCTCCCTCGAGTCTCTTGACACGCTTGATGCGCCCAGGTGGCTGCACGAGACGTGCCCCGTCGATAGCCCCGCAAGTTGCTCCATCAGTGGTGGCAAGGATTCGTGCTGCTACGAGGCAACCAATGGCCTGTTTTTGCAGACCCAATTTTGGGATTATGCCCCTGCAACCGGCAGCAATGAAACCTGGACCATTCATGGTCTCTGGAGCGACAAGTGCCTTGGTGGGTTCAACCAGTTTTGCAACCCGAGCTGGGAAATTAGCGACCCTACGCAGATTTTGGAGGATGCTGGCGAGCATGAGCTACTTCAAACTATGAAGGATAACTGGAAAAACATGAATGGCAACGATGAGAGCCTCTGGTTGCACGAGTTCAACAAGCACGGCACCTGTATGGCCACTGTCAACCCTGATTGCTACCGCGTGCAATCGCCCAAGCACCAGTACGTTGTTGACTTTTACAAGGCTGTAATTGGTCTGTGGCAGACATTACCCTCGTTTGAGTTCTTGACCGACGCAGGCATCTACCCTGATGAGGACCGTACCCATACCCTCGAGGAGTGGAAACAGGTGCTTGGTGGCCACCACAACAACAAAAAGGTATACCTGGGGTGCGATCGCAGCAACTCCATCACCGAAATCTGGTACTTTTTTGATCTCAAGGGCTCGGTCGCCGCTGGTCAGTTTAACCCCGTGGACACCATCAGCACCTCAACTTGTCGTGATGGGTTCAAGTGGAAACCCAAGGGCTCCAAGGGAACTCCCAAGCGCCCTGGTTCGCCAGGCTCCCCTCGTGGAGTTCACCTCTCGATCGAGGGTCACCCCGGTTGCCTTATCAGTGATGGTTCTTGGTACAAGAGCGGCACCTGTGCTGGCTACCGCGTTGAAGAAAATGTTGGCGGGGTTGCTCTCAAGACTACCAAAGGTTCTTGCGGCGTTGTTTCCAACCGCTTGATTTGCGGCAAGGATGTGACACCGTCCGACTTTACCTTGGAGGATGGCTACTTGGCCTATGGTGGCAGCACTGAGTGGAGTGCACCTCGTGAGCCGGCCAAGTTTGGTCGTGTGAGTGTGAGTCCTGGCGAGGGTGAGCTCACGTTCAAGATCAAGGTCCAGTAGGCTCCCTCGAGCAGTGGCCTAGGGGCACCCCTTGCAACGGCCTTGGGGCACCAAGGGAAGCCTAGGTGCCCAGGTTCCCTTGTGCCACTCCCTCTATGTAAAGTATGTATCAATTTCTCAATTCCCAGGTAGCCCAGGAGGCTGCGTCAGGAGCTGCCCCAGGGCTCTTTCACCTCTGCGGTTACGCTCAACAGTGACGCTCAATGGCTCAAGACCTAACAGACTAGACCATGGAGAGGTGCTCAAAGGCACCCAATTGAGTGCATATCTAAGAAATATTAGGCTTTTCTCGACCATCTACCCAGCGCCTTGCTCCCTATCTTACTTTGCACATAGCCCCCTACACTCTCGGCTCTCGGCGCTCTCTTTCCTTAAATCTATTTTTGTGTGTGGGTCCGCTTACTCATGAGCAGGGCACCGCTGGACCGGCGAAACCAAGTGCCCTCTGGGGTGCGCGCTCTCGAACCAGGGGCTGCCGAGCAGCTCATTAGGTCGGGAAACACTGTGATTATCGACGTGCGCACCCATACCCACTTTGCTGAGGCACGCGTCGCACAAGCAGTTAATGTGAGTATTCCCAGTACACTGCTCAAACGCTTGAGCTTTGACTTTGAAAAGATGCGCGAGCTCATCACCCCCGACGGAGCTGCCAGCCTCGAAGGAATCGAGGAGCGCGGCGCCTTGCTCTACGACCAGGAGACTGCCAGCCTGGAGCTCTGCGGGCCAAATACTTTGCTATGGACAATGCGCAAGTTGCGGCTACATTTGGAGAAAAAGGGGTCTCATGCTCCACTAGCTTTCGTCGTAGGGGGTATCGCGGCCTTGCCTGGATCGCTAATTGACCGTTCGCCCTTACCGCCCAACTCGCAACCAGTAAACCCACTTCCGCCGGTTGATACCCGCGGTGTGGCCTTGGCACCAAGCGGGGCCCAATTGTTTTATCCCAAAAGCTATGCAGAACACCTCGGAGACTTTAGTCCATGGATCCGCGCGCTGTTTGAGGCACAGGCAAATGGCAGGTCAAAAGTGGCAGAAAACTGGGCCGATCTACAAACTGCAGAGGCAGTGCGCATCAACCATTCGCGAGGCGACCAACACCTGGTTGCAGGCGACTTTGGTAAAAACAGGTACTCGAATATTGCCCCTTACAACCACACACGAGTCTTGCTCAACAGGACGCCAGACTATATCAATGCGTCATACATTTCGTCACATTACTCGCCACTACGGTACATTGCCACGCAGGCGCCCTTGCCAAGCACATTTGACGACTTTTGGCAGCTTGTTTGGGATGAGGACGTACCGGTCATAATGATGTTGACGACCCTCACAAGTGAAACAGGGCAAGTCAAGGGCGACAAATATTGGGAAATTGGCCAGTACAGAGACATAAGGCTCGAAAAGATCGAGTCCTCAGCGCCCAGCGAAGGGATTGTTATCCGCACCATCACACTCCTCCGGGCAGGAGAAAAGCGGATCGTCCACCAAGTACACTACCAAAACTGGCCCGACGTGGCATGCCCCAACTCGAGCGAGGACCTTTTTGTGCTCCTCAACTACAAAAAGCAGCTGCTGAGCCGCATCGACGCGCCCGTCGTGGTGCACTGTAGCGCCGGGTGTGGCCGCACAGGAACCTTTTGCACAGTGGATACGGTAGTTTCGTACCTGGAACAAAACTTGAATGAGGCACAGCAGCTCAAGGAGGACATTGTTTACACGACGATTGCCGAGTTCAGGGAGCAGCGGCTGGCGATGGTCCAGGTGCAGCGCCAGTTTTTGTTTTGTTATGATACTATCATCAAATGGTACTATAGCCATTTTCTAGATTAACTTATTGCATGAAATGGGATGGGACGGGCGCCCTGGGGTTCCCTGCTCTATATAATTATTATTGTAGATGAGGGTAGGGGAAGCTTCAGAGCCCCATTCAAGCAGGTCAAAAATACCAACAGCATGCAGCCAGGAGTGTTACCCATCCGAACCCTCTATATCCGCCTTGTAGTCTGCAAACTGCACGTGCGGCTCCAATACCGCGTTCTTGTTGAAGTTTTCGCTGATAACCACCATCCTGCGGCGTGCTACCAAAACTTCCGGCTGCTCATGTCTATAACCAGCTAGCCTGCGTACGCGGGGCTCGGGCACCTGATAGCCCTTTTTCACCTGTTGCCAGCACCGGTAATCTTGAGCAGTCGCAATTGGCGCAAGTTCGGCACTTTGCAGCGAATCCCATAGCGTGCAGTTTGCCGCCATGGCCAGTTTGTTGAACTCGTCGCTCTGTACTCAAATTCCCAGTAGTGCAACAAACTCTATAGTCGCCAGCGTGATCTCTCGTGATAGCAGTGGGACGTTCCTCAAGAGCCGTTTGTCGCAGAAACTTTTGAACGCTGCAACCACATATTCATGGTCCTCTTTTTTTGTCTCAGCGTAGCAAATCTGCCACCCATCGGCACAAAAAAAGTAACGCATAAACTCGCATAAACTCGCGTGTTTTCAGGCTTGAGTCAATTAGCCCGTATACATTCTGTTTTGTGCGACACCGCGCAGCTGCCAGTAACACTCGCCAGCTTGATGTAGGCCCCTCAATAAAACTGAGTAGGATGTGGGGGCCTACTCTGCAGAGCCTTGAGCGCGAGGGACTGTGTATATTTGAGATTTGGTACTAGGCCGAGCCCTGTACTCTCTGTCTCGGTCCATGCTGCGAAAACCTTAGCCTGACCTCCTGCTGCCCCTTGGCCCCAGTCGGCCCTCCTCACTCAATAATTAATGCACTGTCCTATATACTCATGCTGCGCAGTGCATGCACCACTGTACCCACGCACTCCGCTCCGCTCACTCGCACGCTGCGTGTGCTCACTCGCTGCTCTACGCTGTCCATCCAATCGCCCCTCCCGCACCATTAATTGTTGACCTCAAATCCATCTGGTGAACCGGATCCCGCGGTGCCAAGGCCCTCAACCTTAACTGCTCGGGCGTCAGATCATCGTCGGTCTCGCCAGGATACGTATGGTAAATAGGCGCATCCCCATTCACCTCCTTGACCTCGTCCAATACCATAGTCCACATATCAATAAACATGGGCGCCTGCTCCCTCAGGACATCGGGGCTTGTTTGTGCACAAAGGGTCAAACCCAAAGTGTGCAATTTGCGGTCGTGAGGGTCACCAAGCGACTTGATACTGCGGACCCACCCGTCACTCAGCTGGGGGAAATTAAAGGTCTGCACCACCAGCATCGGGTCCTGGATGGCCATCCAGCTGAGGACACCAAACACTTTGGTGCCTCTAACCTCCAAAATCATTGATTCCTGGGTATCGCCGCCGCCAAATTCTTCGAGAACCTTGACCATCCCCGAAGCAACCAGGGCACTCTGCCAGTGCGAGGCAGGCAGCATCTTGGCCATGAGCTCGACTGCCTGCAACATGAGAATAACAGCCTCGACGTTGGCATCCGCAAAATAGCCCGCAAATAGGCTCAGCAGCTGGAGCACCACCTGGCCATTAAGGAGACTCGGCTCGAGGTGGATATAACTGGCCAAAATTGTGAGCTGGATGCTGATGTTTTCTGTGCTTCCGACTAGCAATTCCACAAGCACAGGGAAAAGCTGGCTGATGGCGGGGTAAGGTTGGTCGGCATTGGTCAAAAGCGACTGCCAAAGGCCAAGCGCGTCCTCGATCAGGTAGGAGTGCAGGGGGCTCTTGAGATCGGCGCTTGCACTCAGCACCTCCAACGCAAACGGGTGGCACATGGCGCTCTGAGCCCTGCAGCTGTCGACAAGGTGCATCAGTGTCTGCACAATCACTGTTTTGATGAGCTGGTTCTCGCTGGGCTCGTTCCACAAGGGGGGAAGAATACTCAAAATGCGCATAATGTGCTCAGAGCCCAGCTGGCGGCCGCACTGCTCGACGAGCGTACACAGCTTGTCGAGGATGCTGCGGCGGATATTGAGCGACTGGACCTTGTTGTTGAGCAGGTCGTAAATCTTGCCAAACGTGGCGTCCGCGTACGGCATAAACGAGTCGCTCTCAAACTCAAAGTCGTCCACAGCCGATTTCAGGAGTTGCAGGGCCGCGAGCTGCACGGGCAGATCGTTTAAGGGCGAATCACTAAACATGAGTTCGACCACCACTCGGTACACCAGGGCGCGAATCTCCTCAGTTCCTTGCAGAATGAGCCATTCGCCAATGAGCAAACATGTGCGGCGGCGCACCACATTGTAATTGGGTGTGTTTTGATTCTGATTGATGAGCATGAGGAGCTGCTCAAACAGCTGCATGAGCTGCATTTTCTCACTGAAAACCGCACTGCCGTACTCCAAGGCCTGCATGGCGGCGTCCAGCCTCAACAAATCCTGCGGCGACTCGAAAACAGACTGGATAAACTGCATCACCTGCTCGCTTAACGCAGGGAACGATTTGAGGATCTTGTTGTATAAAAGCTGGAAGCACACGGTAAGATTGAATTCGTGGGTGGCCATCAGCTCTTCCTGAATGAATTCCTCGGGATCGTCGCGCCACAGCTCGAGCTCCTCGGACCCCAGCACAAAATACTTTGAGAGCGCCACTTCCACAATAGAGAGCAGTACACCCTCGCGCAAAAAGTATTCCATGGTCATTTCGTACGCATCGCTCAAATCCTGCTTGTCCTGGGGGTCCTTGAACCGCAGCTTGAGCGGGAGCATGTGGGGACTCAAGGTGCGCACATCCTTGAGCGCGAGCTCCAGAAGCGCTCTAAAGATTGTGGCGCCCTGAATAATGGCCTTGGGCTCTTGGAATCCCTGGGTGATGAGGTTGCGATAAAGCTCCAACAGCTTGATGGCGCCGGGCAGCTTGGCAAAGACCACCGGCTTGCGATCGGCGATCCGCTCGTAAATCTTGCCGATCCGCAGCACGTGTTTGGAGGTCTGGACGAAAACAGGTAGCATCTGCTCGAGCACTGCCACAAGATCAAAGAATTCGCCCTGCCGATAAATATTGTCGGGGCCCGCATAGAGCAGCGTTCCCATAGCCTTGAGGCACGTGTAGGACACTGTGAGGTCACCACTGCTCAGGAGCGTGTTGTAGGTACGGCCGAGCAACTCAAGCAGGGGCGCCGCAACCTCATTGAGCCGGGTCCGAGCATTGCCAATTTTGGCGGTAGCAATGAGCTTTAGACACTGATGCAAAAGCACCAACGGCACTTTGAGGTCTTCAGAGCTTTGCGCAGACTGAACTTCCTTGATTAAATCCTCAAACAACGTGGGCCAATGGCGCGGAAAATCAATTTTAGCCACCTTGGCCACGGCCATGGCAAACTGCCTTTGGAGACGGTCATCTCCGACCCGCGCAACTTGCAAAAGCCTTGACCGCACCGCCTCTTTTTCCTCGGGTATCATTTGCGCTCTCCAAAGACCGTCAATGCTATTTTTCAGCTGGATTGCCGCCAACCACCGAGCTTCAAACGCAGCGTCGCTAGAAAAAATGTCCATGAGCCCACTCACAAACCCGGGCTGCTTCTTTTGCTCCATCAATTCGGCCTCTCCATGCTTGCGAGCCTCCTGATCGGTCTGGCTGCCGGCATTGAGGAGCGCCTGATAGAGTGTCATGTAAGCGTGAGCGTTTGAGGGTTGCCAAACTAGATTGTACTCAACAAGTTTAAGGTTTTTGCTCGGTAACTCTGGCAATTTAAAGAGTTTCCCCCGTTATCTCGACACCTGCACGATGCAGTCTGATGCACATACTGCACCTTTATGCAGTATGCGGAGGCCGCATAAGGGCAAAAATATCACAAATTATCTATTGAAAACAGGCAGCTGAAGGTCGCAAAACACAAAGTTGTCCTCGCCCTTGAGCTGATTGAGCACAATCTGGTAGGCGACGTTACTGTAGCTGAGGCCAATGTGGTCGCTATAATCGATGGAGCAAACGTCCTGAAGCACAATATTGGTGATTGTGCGATCATCCTCCTCAAACATGCAGTTAGTATAGGGCAGCAACACGTCGTCATACTGGGTTGCAATGTTGATGTACTCGACCCCTTCAACCGCAAGACCTCCACTGTGAAGCTCCTTCATAAAGTCGCTGTCAGTGAGCTGCTGCAGCAAAGAGCCCACATTCAGCTCAGCATCGCCAATGTTCTCGACGGCAACCTGTGCGTTTTGGCTAAGGACATGGTGGAACAGCTCGTTAATTCCGTAAAAAGAGGTGCCCAAACTAGGAGCAAGACCAACATTCTTGCGCACCTTATTGCCAGACATGATATTCTTGAGGTAGTAAAAGGGCAGTGCACCTGCACCTTGAGAGTGGCCCACAAAGTCGACCTGGGACGCACCGGTCAACTCGAGCACAGTGTCGACAATGGTGCTGAGAGCCTGGGCATTCTCGGTAATATCGCCCATAAACGCAGTAGCAGAAATAATTGTCTGGTTGTTGAGAAACTGCATGGGGTTGTGCGCAAACGTGTAGACGCAGTAGCCCTCGTCCACAAGTTTAGGGCCAATGTATGCCCAGTTGGTATAAGGGGTCTCTGTGGTACCAGGAACAAGGATGATGGGTAGGTCGCCGTCCTTTGGAGTGCATGAGCTGGGATTGAGACCAGAGGGCAAGAGGCCAGGGGTCACAAGGCTTGCAAGTTCCGCAGTGATGAAATTGTCCTCACTGCCGCCCTCTGCAGTATTGGGGAAGCCCTTGTACGACTCGGGGTAGGGGATACCGGGAGCATCAATGGCGACATCACCTTGACCCTCGCCAATGAACGAATCGTCTCTCTTGACAAGAGGTAGGAAGAGTGGCGAGGCAGTGCACAAAGAAAGAAGAGCAAGCGCGAGCATATTAGGTTGAAGATCTGCCTAATCGAACCTCTCGGCATTTATATAGCAGAAATATTGTAAGAGTGTGTCTCTGCATGCAAGGACTGTGCAGCGCAGATCGATGCAGAGAATGTGTGCATATCTCATGCATAGCATACCTACGGTACACTATTTGCCCGTTTACTGGCTTGCTTGCGCGATCTAATACGAATGGGAAGCTTTTTTATACAAGGCGGGTCGCTTGGCTAGGCAAAAGCAACTTGAAAAGTATGTTCTTCGCTTAGGGACAGTCTAAATATATCATCCGAATGAGTACTGAAGCCTCTAGTAATTGACCATTTCGACTATCATATGTACAAAGAGCTATATTGTGAACCTTTTAGTTCAAAGAACCTTCACGATCACAAGTCGAGACGGCATGCATTCTTCCCCACTAACCCCGCCGACGATCTACGGCCTATCCTAATTATATATCCGGCTCGGCGTTGACAGTTCGACAGAATATTGAGTAAAATACCTGACGATCTCTCCAAATCGTCCTCCAAAGGTCAAATATCACCTGCACCGTGCCCAACCTTGTGAGGGATTCCAATTAGACAAACCTGACGCAATGCCGACGCACTCGACTGCCATTTCAAGTGAGCTAAATGGTTCTTAAACTGGTACAGGCGTCAAGTCGTACTTTGAGCCCTTATTTTATGCTGCGCGGATAGTTAAATTTCACCGATCCAAGACTCACACGACGCGATCTCACACGATACACAATCGACACGACACAAAATTAATCAACCTGTAGCCCCAAAAGTTAGACCTTGATGATAAAGAGGCCATCTTGCGCTCTGCTCAAAAACACTCTGCGCGACTCATGCATGCAGACCTTCAGCAAAATGGGCGATCCGATTGTTTTAAGTTTATGTATGTTGATCATGATCGCCAGCAGCCTATATTTAGGCCGAGTATCAGTTGCTCGAGTCGAGAGTTCTTTTTGTTTTTTCTTTGAGATTGCTCGCTAAAGGCCTCAACCTTGAGGATCCGCGTCTAGGCAGTTCACATATGGGGCCAAGGCCCTCAGAGCATGAGCCGGGTCCCGAAATGAAGTTTTTCATATCTAATTATCAAGACATAAGCTAAAAAACAGAAGACTGAAGATTTAGTCTCAATTTTGGCGCAGCTTGTCTGTGTACGTCAAAAATATAGGCAGGTGTCAGAAACCCACTAGACTGGTTTAAGCTTTGATCCATGTATAGCCACGATAAGCCCCAAAATTAAAGCAGCTAGACAGTTCAGTATAATTCCAAAGTTCAATGCTACCTATAATTTAAACGCGCTCAAGTTTTGCCGCCCCTTATCTGCGCATCAATTGCTGAGAGTGCCGCTTTATTACAGTGCGCCATGCCTACCCTAAATAGACATGCTGATACAGCATTTGAGATCATATTCAAAAAAATTTATGCGAAAACGAGATGCCACACAAGGTCAAGCTGACTGCTCAAAAAGGGTCAACCGCTTCTGCAGTGTCTGGCCTAGTCAGGCCTAGACTTGGCGCGGTGCTTGGCACCCCTGCCAAGCTAGTGCGACCCTCAAAACGGACTAGCTGCATTGCGGGTCAAACAAAATGCCATTGTTTAGAAACCAAGTGAATGCCACTTTTTGATACTAGCCTCACTAATTGACAAAATTGTGCTTAGATTCGTACAGTATATGCAGCCTCTTCAAACAAGGATGTGCAATGACGTAAATGAATTGTGCAGCTCAATGCATGTATGCATCCGTAACAAGCGTCGGTAAAAGCTGTATGACCCGCCAATGGACGTTTCAATCTAGGTTTTCAAACGAGAGTACCCCAACAAACTGCCGGCTCTAAATGCGCTTTGGAGGCAATGACGCCTACTAGCCGAGTCCAAAATTTGTAAGACCTGCTCGCCTTTTCATAGGGTTTTACAAGTTTATAACTGCTCTAGTCTTGATAAAATTATTTAAAATTATCTATTCGTCGCACTTTGTGTGTGCGCGGTTTTCGGCTAACCTTGCCCTTTGACTTCGAGGCTAGCGTCCCCATGGTAACTGCGCGCAAAACACAAAATACTTGGTTTCAAGCTGATATTTGCTCATAATATATCCCTTTTCCTAGCTCTTGTACACTTTATCTTGCGGAACCACCACGGAATTTAAGCTCACATGCATATCCCTGCATTCAATTGCAATATTGACAACGACTTCGAGGTGCATAGAGGCACGTATTTGAACGATCAAGCTTAGAAATATTTGTTCTTTGAGAATACGCGTTTAAATTTGGAGTATGTCAATGCCTTGGCTTTTTTTACCAATTGCTGGAGCCAACATCAACCGATTGCAACTCTGTGACCGCAATAATATTTAGCAATACAAGCTACTTCAATATACAAGACTCTATATACTTTTTGGGCTTTAATAAAGTGCAATTCAGGAGTGAGCCTTCCCCACAACACCCTCAAATATTGCTCAAATCATTTGGTAGAGCAGCCTTAAATAGCGCACCTGGGAACAAATCAGCATTTTCAAGCAGTAAAAGGGCTATGAATAATTAATTTTTAGTGCGCTCGCGAAGATGTCATACGGACCCTCGACGTGCATACGGGCTTTCCTTGCGTGAGCGACCCGCGGCGGAATTGGCTAGGTAAACGAAAAAGCGTGTATTGTAGCCTGTGGAATGGCTGCTCAAACGAGTATACCGAGGCTTCTGGCACATAAACACCCTTGTTTCCCTCAAACCCCATCTAAGCACTTGCCATTACTTTTACTGGACTCGCATGTAATCTGCATGATCAAAAAGGGAATCTGCGATGCTTGATTTGACCTAACCCTGAAAGAACAACTAGACCTTGTGTGAGCGCTTCTAAGGCGATCCTAAGTCTATGAAAAAAATGAGAAAAGTCTCATTTATACGCGAATTGCTAATTTTTAGCAACGAGAAACTGGTTCAAGGTCGCAGTATTTCTCCAAGCGCTCGAGTGTAACTGCATAAGCGCGGCATGTCGAGAACAAGCTAGACAAGCTGATGCAAACAAGTAGCGCTTAAGCATGCAAGTTTTGATTCCTAGCCCTGATGTAAACTGACATATATATATGTGGGAGGTATCTATTTGCAAGAGATCCCTGATGAACTTTGTTGTCCCTGCCCTTCTCAGCTTAGTCCTTGGTGACTTCAACGCCGATATCAGTGCAGCTCAATCTATCGCTACTCGGTTCAGCACCCAGTGGGTGAGTTGGCAGAACGAGAGCCCCGTTAGTGACTACGCCGCCCACAAGGACCGTCTTAATGGTAACGATCTTAGGCCCCACTTCTCCACACTCAATGTTGGACTCAAATCGAACCCCTCGCCGGCCCAAGTCAAGGCTGTTCAGGAGTTTGACGCCACTATTGCGGCCGCTCTTGATGCTGCTGTCGAGTACACCAAGTACCTTTGCGACTATGACAACGAGCACGGCACCAAATTTCAGGGTGTTTCCGTCGCTGGCTACTACAACATTTTGTATCCTTTCTTCTACACCCAGGTTGAGCTCATTGGCTCCATTGCGGCCGAGACTTGCGATGTCTTTGACGGTTATGAGGGCGGTATTGGTAGCCTCTCGTCTGCCTTCAGCTACGACATTGGTGAGTATATTACCAGCTACTTGTGCCAACAGTCCTTGCCTGCCAGCAAGTACAACCCGCTGTCCACCGTCACTGAGGCTGCCAGCTGCGCTGCCACCTCGAGCGTTCAGAGCTGCGTCCTCCGCAACGCCGAGGGTGTTGTGACCGCCACCAGCTCGGTTGCTCTCTAAATAATTAATACCACCTAGCCATATAAATTTACTTTGCTCCATCTGCCGTGGCGTCCAAAGCTACCCCCCGAACTATCGCTGGGCAACCGAGCCAACCTCGAGCGAGCTGCATGAAGTGAGCTCCCTGCATCAAGTGCACGTGAGTCTTTTCAGTTTGTACTTTGAAGTTTGTGAATCACATGCAGGATCGCATCACATTGACGTTGGAAATCAATTGAGCGTGTGTGTACTTGAAGGGCAAACTATGCCCTGACCGCGCTGGCGGACTTGTGGCACTCGTTGCTGTCCTCATTTTTGGTCTGCTTGGCTTGTTTTATTGCTAGCGACCAGGAGAGCATCGTGTTTGACTGGCTGTTGTCCTTTTCGGGTCTTGCCGTGTTGTTCACCTTTGGCTCCATCAGCTTCACGCACTTTCGCCTCCGCTCTGATTTAAATAAACCAGCCCAGCAACTAGACCACGACTCCATGACAGCGATATTATATGGTGATACAAGCCGATCGTCCATTGAGGGTGTGTAGATACCTTTATAGGCTTGAGTCGAATGGCACAGCTGAACAACCACGTGCGCTGAAAACTCCAAATATATAGGATCTGGAGCACTTGCATACAGGCACTCGCATGAACAATATGCGTTCTCGATGTGCATACAGGCCAAAGGGTATTCTTTTCCTTGTTTGTGGTACCCCCCGTGGTACGCGCGGACCAATAATAGCCAGACATGGAAACCAAACACTGCATTCTCATGAAAAAATGTACACACACAGTTCCAGGGGGTTAAGAGACCAACATGATTTCCACCCCCGCGCACGGTGTTTCCTTTCTTGGATATGCGATGCATCTCTAAAAAGGGAATATGCGGCCCGCAGATCGCTCCTAACCCTGAACTGAGAACCACACGCGCGCAAGCGCTCGTGAAGCTGTATAAAATTCATAAATTTTCAAATAAATTTTCAAAACTACCTTAATTGCTAAGTTTTCGCGACGAAAAGCTTATACAAGGCCATATCACCACGCCAACGGCCAAGTGTAACCAGTGGTAACTGCAGGCGCGGCACTCACATGGAGAGAACAAGTCAAATGCCAAGTTGAGTGATACTGGGGCATGCAGCTCCGTTCCTAGCCCTATTAGAACAGTTGTGCATATATATATATATATATGCCTGTGGTACCCCCTTAGATCCTCAATGAAATTTGTTGTTCCCGCGCTCCTCAGCTTGGTCCTTGGTGACTTCAACCAGGATATCAGTGCAGCTCAATCTATGGCCACTCGCTTCAGCACCCAGTTCGTTAGTTGGCAGAATGAGGACCCTGTTAGCGACTACACCGCTCACGCTGACCGCCTTGGCGGTAACAGCATTCTCCCCTACTTCAGCAAGCTCAACGCTGGTCTCAAGTCTGGTGCATCGCCCGCACAAATTGAGGGCGTGCAGGAGTTTGACGCTGTTATTGCCGCTGCTCTCGATGCTGCTGTCGAGTACACAAGGTATATTTGCGACTCCTGCGAGTCTGGACTTCAACGTCGCCATGGTCCTGGCGGCGGCGGCCACAGTCCTGGCGGGCACAATGGTCACGGCGGCGGCGGCGGCTACGGTCCTGGCGGGCACAATGGTCACGGCGGCGGCGGCGGCCATGGTCCTGGCGGCTGGGACGACGGCTCTGACGATGGCTCTAACGACAACTCCAATACCCAGAAAGACATCCACGGTGTCAACGTGGTTGGCTACTACAATGTCCTATACCCCGCCTTCTCGAGCCAGGTCTCGCTCATTGGCTCTGTTGCCGCCGCCTCCTGCAGTGCCTACCAGAGCTCTAATGGTGGTATTGGTAGCCTGTCGTCTGCCTTTAGCTACATCAAGGATGCCCAAGTCACCTCCTACCTCTGCGACCAGACTATGAGTCCCAGTAGCTACGGTGAGCTGCCCTCGGTCACCCAGGCTGCCTCGTGCACTGCTACTCCCACTGCTACTAATGTCCAGAGCTGTGTTTTGCGTAATGATGAGGGTATTGTGACTGCCACTAGTTCTGTTGCTCTCTAAGTACTTAATTAATATAGTGGTTTTGTTGATCGAGGGTGCGGGTCACGCCTGGCTGCATGCTGTCACGCCTGGCTAGGGCTTGGGGACGAGCACGGGGACAAGCACGGGGACGAACAAAGGGAAATCTTCAAGAGCTCATACGAAGCATGTGTATTTTGATGGTGAATTTACTGCTTGTTCTTTAGTAGTATCTTGCAACCCACAATCTGTACTTGTACCTTGGGTGACGTCGAGGGGGACAACCCAGCGACAGCATTACCGTTGAAAAAAGAATCCTCATTAATGAGCTTACTCATGTCCATGCTTGTGTACTCCCGCGCGGCCCCTGGCACTCTATACACCGCATGCCGCATGCCGCATGCCCCCTCGAGCGGCATCACCCCTTAGCCGATGCGATGCTCAAGAATGTATCGTTTTATATCAGTTTTTATAGCTAATTACGTTTGTGCCGAGGCACTCAAAAATAATTCAATAAATCTACTGCTCCTGGCCGTCCAAGTAAGACTTGTAGGCGTTCAAGGCATCCTGAACGTTCTCCTTGAGCAGCTCGTCATTTTCGGCAAGGGCAATCAAGTCCTCATCGTCCATGTCGAGGAGCATACCAGTGACCTTGGAGGCGAGACCCTCGTCCTTGGCAATGCTCTCCTGAGCCAAAATCTTGGGGTAAAGAGCCTCACCAATGATCTGCTTCTTGACCTCGGCGGGGGCGGCCTCAATAACCTTGGCAAGGCTATCGGGCTTGGCGGGCTGAGCGCCGGCAGGGAAACCGCCGAGACGGCCCTGCTGCTGTTGCTGCCAGGGGGCGGGGCCACGGGGGCCGGGGCCAGGCATCATCATCTGGTTGTAAGGAACGCGGCCGGGCATGGGCTGGCCGTAGACGATGGGGCCGCCCATCATGGGCATACCACCAGCAACCTGCTGCTGGAGACGCAGCTGGTTGCGAGCGTTGAGCTGCTGGCGCATCTGCGACTGGCGCAGGTCCTTGCGCTGAGCAAACGCAACGTAAAGGGGCTTGCCGCTGAGGATGTGCTGGTTCATCTCAGAGATGGCACGGTTGGCCTCCTCGGGGGCGCTGTAGCAAACAAAGCCAAAGCCGCGGCTCTTGCCCTGGTCGTCGGTCATGACCTTGGCCGAAGTGATGGTACCAAAGGGAGCAAACGCCTCCTTGATGGACTCGTCGGTGACGCTGTCGTCCAAGTTCTTGACGTAAAGGTTAACGCCCTGGTACTTGGTCAACTTCTCAAGGCGAGCGGCCTCGTACTGGCGGCGCAGCTCGGTCTGGCGCTCAAACTTGTTTTGTGCGCGGCCAACGTACAGCTTGCGGCCGTCCTTGCCCTCCTTGTCGTTGAGGCCATCAACAGCCTTTTGGGCCGACTCGTGGTCGGCAAAGTTAACAAAGCCAAACTGCTTGGACTTGCCCTCGGCATCAACCGAAAGGCTGGCCGAAGTGATCTCGCCGTAAGCACCAAACAGCTCCTCGAGGGCCTTTTGGTCAACCTCGGGCTCCAAGTTCTTGACGTAAACGTTGGTAAACTTGGTCTTTTGGGACTCGACCTGCGACTCACGCTCGCTGCGGGGGATATGGTGAGCGACGTAAACAGGGCGACCGTTCAGCACCATACCGTCAACGAGCTGGATAGCATTGTCGGCGGCCTCAGCGCTGGCGTAGTGAATAAAGCCGTAGCCGAGCGAGGTGCCCTCGTGGTCGGTGGCGACCTTGCAGGACAAAATATCACCAAAGGCGCTAAAGGTGTCGTGCAGAGCCTTGTTGTCAATGGCAGGGTCCAAGTTCTTGATGAAAATGTTGCCACGGTTGTTGCGGCGCACGCTGGGGTCACGCTGAGACCACATAATGCGGCACGAGCGGCCCTTGATGGCGGCGTAGTTGAGCTCCTCCAAAGCACGCTTGGCGTCGGCGGTCTGGTGGAAGTTGACGTACGCGTAGCCGAGCGACTCGCGGGTCACGGTGTCGCGGCAAACACGGATGCTGGCAACGTCACCAATGGGGCTAAACACCTCAAACAGAATGGCCTCGGAAACGCTGGGATCGAGATCGGCAACGTACAGGCTGGGAGGAGTGGGCTGCTCGCTCTTGGTCTCCTGCTTGCCTGCCTCAAGGTTGAGGTTCTCGAGGTCTTTCTCCAAGGATTTGGTGTCGGTCATTTTTTTTTTTTTTTAGGTAGAAGGGGAGTTGGGAGGAGCGTGATGAAAAATTTTGTGTACCGCGGGGATTACGTAAGCCAGTCAATTTGGTGTAGACCCACACCAATTTAGCGCCGAGAGCAAGAAGAAAAGAAAAAATGCGCCGTGCGCCGTGCGCCTGGGGTTAGCTCAGGGTACCCCTTGCCTAGCACATCACCACACGCTCATAAATCATACTTAAATAAACTAAAGCTGCTGGTTAAACGCATCTACACCCTGCACAAACGCTTGTTCATAGACCCACGTCTTATCAGACGCGCCCTTGGCCTTGATGTGCTCGGCAAGACGCGCCTTTTTCCACGCGGCAATGCGGCCCAATTGGCTCCCGTTAAACTCGGCGAACGTCTTTGCATCGGCAAAGCCTTGCTTGAATCCATCCTCAAAGCGCCAGTGCTCCCAGTCCTGGTTGCCGTCCTGGCCGTCCCAGTACGACTTGTGCTGCTCGAGCGCACCTTGAAGGCTACCAACGTCGGGTTTGTTGCTGTCTACCTGGCGAGGGTACACAGGAATGGCGCCCTTGTCGACCATGCACCTGAAATCCCAGCCGCCGCCAGGACCTTGCATGAACTTGTAGGTCCAAAAGTACGCGCCGGCGCGCGCACACTGGCTAAAGCATGTTGTTTGCTCGCAGCCGTACTGCTTCTCGAGGTCGTCACGGTTGCCGCACTTGCTCCACGAGTCTTCACTCAGGACGCATGAGTACTCGCCGACCATGACGTCGACGTCGTCGTCGCGCGGCACAGAGTCCTTGGCCTCCTGCACATGCTGGTCGGCACTCTTGGCCTTGTCTTGGTCGCTAAACGCGCGGTACACGTGGGTGTCAATCACCACACCAACAGTGGCCGGGGACTTGGAGGAGACGTCGCTGTCCAAACCCTTGATAATTTGCTGCCACTCGCCCAGGTTCCATGCATCCGAGATAATCAAAGGTACCTCGGTGTTAACCTTGCGCACCTGCTTGATTGCGTCCAGGTAAAACGGCTTGAGCTTGTCTGAGCCCTGGGCCTCGTTGATGAGCTCGAGACCAACCAGGTTTTCGTAGCCTTGGAGCTCGTTGGCAACAAACACGTACATGTCAATGGCACTGTCGCGGAACTTGCTGGTACTCCAAAACTCGGCCTTGCCCGAGTTTGTGCCCGAGTGGGCGTCGGCGTTGGCGCCGCCCGGCAGCGCGTGAAAGTCCAGGAGAACACCGATATCGTACGAATCCGCTTTTTTGATGAGGTCCTTGATGATTTGCCACGACCCTTCATACACTTCAGAGTACTTTTCAAACGGGGTGCCCTTGGCGTACTTTGCTCCCACATTCCAAAAGCCGATAGGAAGGCGCACGCCAGTCACACCCTTGGAAACAAGGTATTCCCAGTCTTGGTCGGTCATGAAATCGTTCCAGCGCTGCTCGTATTTTTGGCGAACATCCTTGGCCGAAGATTGCTTGACTTGAGCTTCGACAGCCGCGAGCTCTGCGTCACCGTTTGCTCCATCAAAGATCGAATCGTCGATCCATTTTTCGGCAACAAACATGGCCCCGAGGTTGGGACCGTGGCTGAACCGGTTTTGGATGATTTGCTTGCGGCCAATGTTGGACACATCAAGGGTCGCAGGAACAGCGTCCTTGACCGTGAGGTTATGCATCAGAGAGTGGATACCCATTTGTAGAAGTGGGGATCTGCGGTTGTGGTTCTTATATCGCTAACCCTAAGCCTATCCCCTGCATTGCTGAGGCATGCGCATGTGCGTCGGGAGATGCGATTGCGCTGCGCCCGCATGCGCGGAGAAGGGTGTACGTAGCTCAGTACCTAGCTATTTATTTCATAGAATCAATCACGTCTGCAGCACGCTCTAACGTGCCGACCATCTTTTTGCACTCTGCGCGACGTTCGGTCACAAAGCTGCTCTCCTTGAGCAGGGCCTCCACATCAGCACGCGCGTACAACTTTGTTAGGAGCTCGGCCTGAAGGCCGTTCTTGCTGCGCTCGACAAGGTTCAGCATCGCCGCCTTGGGCACCATATCAATGGCAGTGCGGCGAACAATGTTAAAGTACGATTTAATCAAAATCTTGATCACATCGGTCTCCATGAGCTCGCGTTCGCTCAGGGTGCCGCTGGCCTTGAGGATCGTGGGCGGTGCCTCCATGGCGGCCATCTTCTTCTTACTGGCCTTGTTGCCGAAAAAGGAGCCGAAAAAGCCTTCCTTTTGGTTTGCCACAGTCGCAGCCTCGGGCTGTTTGTTCTTTTCGGGAGCTTTGGGTTTATACTTCTCGGAAACAAGCGACATGGCGGTGTGACCATCGACAAAATCGGGGTGGCCCGTGTTGACGTACGAGGCCTCCATTGCAATCATATCCGAGACCAACTTATTGGTGGGGTCCATGAGAGTGCGCAGGTAGAGCAGAGTCTCGTTGTAGAGTAGTTCTTTGAGCTGAGGGTACCGCTTGAATGCGGGCTTTTGCAAGATCTGGGCAAGCACCCGCACGAGCTCATCGTAAATCAGGGCAATGCACCGCAAGCTAGGCTCCTCGAACCGGCCGATTTGCTGCTTGACAATCACCTCAAAGCCCTGAGTTGCTACAAACAAGCTCGGGCTCGAGCCGCTCGAGTTGTAGAGGATCGTGCGGATATCAGCGTCCTTGATGTGCTCAAACGGGTCAATGGCTTTGAGACCGTTTGCATAGAGCTCGTGAAACACAAACGCAATGCGCGCGCCGCCGCTCAGCTCGGTGGTGCTGAGTTCTTCCGAGTTGCCGTCCAGCACGGTACGGTACTCATTGCTGAGCTGTGTGATGATATCGAGCATTATCGAGCTGGGGCTGGCGTCCTCACCGCCTACACCGCTGCCTAGGGTGCTGAGCTCTTCGCGGTACTTGACAAGAGCATTCACAATTTTGTTTTTTGTGTCGGGGAGGGTTTGGCGAATGTGGCGCAGGAGGAGGCTGCTCAAGCGCTGGGCGAGGTAGCGCGTGCCGCAAAACTCGGCGTTCTTGCGGTACTTGGGATGGTTTTCAAAGTATTGGCGCTCGGCGTCCAGCGCATTCTCAATAGGCTTGTTCGTGTCAATATCGCGCTGAGACCGGTTAATCACGGGAATGAAGCCCAGGCGCAGCTTGATCACCTTTCCAGTAAGGATATCCAGCACATCTGTGCCCTTGTCCATGAGATCGATCTTGGTGAGCACGCCCAAAGTGCGTACTCCCTGGGGGTCGACCTCGCGGGCCAATTTAAGGCCGTCCGAGTTTGCCAGATCAGTATTGGCCGCAGTGACGCTCAGAATCATCGAGTTGGGCTTGGAAATGTACTGCAAGATCATGTCGCGGATCTGGCGCTCGATATCGGCCGGCTGGTCGCCCACGGGGACCTTGGTCAATCCGGGCAGATCCACGAGCGTCAGGGTCAAAACTTTGGGCGAGTAGATGCGTAGGTTGATGGGAGCGTTGGAAATACCCACGTTTTTGCCGGTAATGCGCTCTGTATCGGCTACAATCTCGTCTCTGATTTTGGAGAAGTCGGTGAACTTTTCGCCCTGCTTGTGGAGGAATTCACCATACTCTTGCTGGCCCTCGGGGATATTTGTGAGCTGGAGCACCAGCGGGCGGCGCGTCACGATGCCCGAGCCGCGGGGCAGAAAGTCGCGGCCCACGATGTTCTCGAGCACCGAGGACTTGCCGCTGCTTTGGGACCCGACAACCGCGATTTGCGGCAGATCAATCGGGTTTGCGCTGTTGCCCAAGGTCGCAAACACGTCCTGGAGCTTGTTGACCGTGGCAATGAGATTGTGGTCCATGTCAGCAGCTGGGAGGCCGGGCTGAGAAAATGGCCAAGCTGAGTGAGGTCACATGTCAGGATAAGAGTGGAGGGTGAATTGCGCTCATGCACACATCCCTTGTCATATATATCTAAAATAAACTAGTCCCAGTCTTCATCGTCTTCTTCATCATCAGAGCCTTGGACGCCCTTGCGACGCTGCGACAGCGCGGCGGCGATAGCACTGGCCATGTTGGGGGTACCGCCAGCGGCCTCAGGAGCTGCGGCAGTAGTGGTGGCCGGCCGCTCGAGGTGCGACTTATCGGTTTTACGCAGCTGCGACGACTTGTCGGTAGCGGTAATGCTCGCCATGAGGGCATTGTACCCGGCGTCGTTTGAGGTAGGCGGTGCGGCGGGCGGTGCTGCGGGTGCAGCAGGCGCTGCAGGTGCGGCAGGTGCCATTGGCGGTGCTGCAGGTGGTGCGGGGGCCATAGGCGGAGCTGCTGGAGCCGTAGCCGCAGGGGCCATGGGGGGAGCAGTGGGGGGCACTGCAGGAGCACGTGGAGGTGCAGGAGGAGCAGCCCCTGCAGGAGCGCGAGGCGGAGCCGGGGGAGCCGCAGGTGCAGGGGGAGCCATGGGGGGCGCTGCGGGCACGGCCGCGGGAGCCTTGGGAGGCACCACAGGAGGCACCGCGGGAGCCCGCGGCAGCGCGGCAGGCGCTGCAGGGACCGCCCTTGAAGGTGCACTTGGCGCTGCACCCGCCGCACTCGGCGGAGGCACCGTCTGCTCTGCAGCCGAAGGGGTGTTGGCCGGGTTGGCCCCAGTGCGCTTGAGCGATGATGAGCCGCCTGCCTGCGTGATAGAAGCCATCAGAGCATTGTAACCATCCCCGCCAGCGGGTGAAGGTGTAGGTGCGGAGGGAGCAGGGGGTGTGGGTGCCGCTGGAGCTGCTGGAGCGGGGGGTGCTGCGGGCGCTGGGGGAGCTGCTGGGGCCCTTGGAGGAGCAGGAGGGGCAGCAGCTACCGCCGGTACCACCGCCGGCACTCTCGGGGGAGCAGCGGGGGGCGCAGAACCAACTGGAGGGCTCATAGGAGGGCTCATGGGCGCCCTGGCAGGAGGGGCCGGCACTGACCGCGGCGGCGCCTGAGGTGCCACAGGCGATGGTGCCACGGGGGATGGAGCCGCCTGCGCTTGCGGCGGGGCAGGCACAGCCCTGGGCGGTACGCTGGGACCTGTGCGAGGAGGAGGTGCTACCGGCGCTGCTCTTGCCGCGGGCGGGGCAGGCACGGCACGGCCAGGTACAGCGGGTGGTGAGGCGCCCACAGGAGGAGACGCACCCACGGGGGGTGTAGCTGGGCTCGCTGCCGCTGGACTGGTCATCACTGGAGCCTGGCGAATTGGGGCACGGGCAATGGCAGGCGGCACGCGGCGCACTGTGGGCTCCTGGGGCTCAGGGGTAGATTCTGGCGAGTCTTCAGCTTCAGGAGATTCGCTCGCGGGCGCAGAGGGAGCTGTGCGAGGCGCAGGAGCGGCCGGTTTTCTTCTTTGGATCGGCACTTCTTCATCGCCAAAGCCGGCACCATTGGCACCACTCGCGCCGCCGCCAGGGGGTGGAGGTGGAGGAGGAGGCGCTTTGCGCCTTGATCCACCCGTAGGCGCAGAGGGAGCAGGCGCAGAAATGGCCGCCCGGGCAGAGAACCTGCGGTTCACTGGAGGCTCAAGGCCGACCAGCGGGCCACCGTATTGACGAATATAGTCCTTGATAAACTCTGTATCGTGAGCAATCATGTCCTCTGAGACTCCCAAGGCAAACAATTCCCGGTACAGCTCGCGCCATTCGTAGGGCGGTTCGTCGTCGTAAAAGACTTGGGCACGCACCCGGGTTTTAAACGCCGCATTTGGTGCTGCAGGAAGGGGGGAGGGAGCACTCACACCACCAGGTGCAGCACCAGGAGCAGGTGGAATTGGGGGCTGGCTGGAGGTCGGTGCCGGTGCCCTCGTAAGTGCCTGCTTGTTGTTGGCGGTACCCTTCGAGGCAAACTTTTGCCTGGTAGTAACTTTTTTATAAAATTTGGCCGCTTCGTGGCGGTCCTCAAAAAGCAATCCCGCCTGGCAATCGTCGAGCTCAAACGAATGAAAGAAGGTGCGGTCTTGATGATAGTCAAAATTGACAAAGAGTTCTTGGTCCCATAGCACGCCCGCATTGCCCTCAATGTCCACCAGCTTGAGGTACCACGTGTGGCCGACCAAATCGTCCACCAACAGCACGGCGCCCATAAGCCCCGTCCAGGTCCATTGCTGGGCCTCGGGGCGCGCAACGTAGAGGCGTGCTACCGCGGATTCTACAACCTTGTTGCTCGCTTTGGGAACTGCTCGCTTGATTTTTTGCTGATCAGCGTCCTTGAGCAGCCCCGACCGGAGTAAGTCCATCGATGAGTAACGCCCAGCCTCGCTCCCTCTCCCTTTTCCCACCTGCCAAATTAAATGTCGAGCCGTCAAGGAGGAAAATTGAAGCCGCTCAAGGCTGCGAAAAAGAAGGGCCCCGACTTTGAGGATGAAGATGATATTGCTTTCAAGCAAAAGCAAAAGGCTGACGCTGCTGCTCGTAAAGAGGCCGCCGAAAAGGCCAAAAAGGGCGGTCCCCTTAGTGGAGGCGGAATCAAAAAGTCCGGAAAGAAATAGCGTGTGCTCCCTTGTCTAGATAACTATCTTAAAGCTCTCTTCTCTCTTTGTAATGTTACGGCTGGGGTGGAACCGATCGGCTCCCCAGATCGCTCAAGAAGCCTCAAAAGCCTTGACTAGCGCAAAAGGCCTCTTGGATGCAATTGCCACAGAGCCCAACCCCAACTTCCAGAGTGTGCTCGGGAGGTACGCACAGATGGAGAACCAGCTCGGCAGCCAAAATAATATCCTCGGGTTTTACCAGTACGTCTCCCCGCACAAGGACTGCCGCACCCAATCTGAGCAGGCCTCAGAGCAAATTTCCGCATTTCAGATTGAATCGTTCCGCCGGAGCGATGTGTTTTCCAAGATCAAGCAGGTGTACAACTCGGGTGAAAAGTTGCCCTTGGAGGACCAGCGGTACCTCGACAAGGTTTTTCTGGACCTTAAGCGGGCTGGCCTAGACCTTAGTGCAGAGGATCAGGCCGAGCTCACCCAACTCGAAAAGCAGCTCAACTCGGTGACCATCAAGTTCCATGCCAACCTGAACGACGACAATTCGTTCCTTTTGTTTAGCCCTGAGCAGTTGGAGGGTGTGCCCAGCCCTCACTTTGAAATGGTGGACGGAAAATATAAGGTCACCTTCAAGGTTACCGACTATGACCCTGTGATGAGATGGTGCACCGTGGAGGAGACCAGGCGCCAACTGTTTGTTGCCTATGAAAACAGATGCCCCGAGAATGAAACTCTGTTTTTGCAGGCGCTGCAGCTCCGCGCACATATCGCCAAGTTGCTGGGCTACTCCACCTTTGCCGAGCAGATCCTCGAGACTCGTATGGCCAAGACTCCTGAGCGCGTCGAGACCTTTTTGACTGATTTAGTGGCCAAAGCCAAACCGTTTGCCGACTCTGAGCGCGCCGAATTTCTCGAGATTAAACAAGAGTTTGATCCGAGGGCAACCCAGGTGTTTGCATGGGATTCCACTTTTCTGCAAAACAAGGTGGTTGAGCGCGCGTACAGCGTCGACCAAGAAAAAATTGCCGAGTATTTCGAGATGGAACACAGCATAGAAGGGATGTTTAGCATTTTTGAGCGGCTAATGAACCTCAAGTTTGTCAAGGAGGACCTCACCGAGGACGAGAAGTGGCACCCTGAGGTTGAGCTTTATTCAATTTACCAAGGGGACGAGTTCAAGGGTCATTTGTACTTGGATTCGTACCCCCGCGAGTTCAAGTATGGCCACTTTGCCAACTTTAGCCTGAGGCAGGGCCACATCGATTCGGAGAAGCACTACCCTGCTAGCGCTCTTGTATGCAACTTTCCCCGTGCGCGCGAAGACCGCCCAGCTTTGCTTTACCACCGCGATTTGGTCACGTTTTTCCACGAGCTTGGCCACGGGATTCACGCTACGCTCGGGCTCGCCAAGTACGCACGGTTCAGTGGCACCAGTGTCCAACACGATTTTGTCGAGACTCCCTCGCAGCTGTTGGAAAACTGGACTTGGGACCCTGAAATGCTCAAGGAGCTCTCGCGTCACTACAAGACGGGCGAGAGTTTGAGCGGAGATTTGCTGGGCCAGCTCGTGGCGAGCCGCAACGCCAACCAGGGCACATTTTTGGTGCGGCAGTTGTTTTTCGGGCTGTTTGACTATAAGGCGCACGCTCAGGAGAACTTTGACCCGCTTGTGGAGTGGGCTGAGCTGCGCAATTCCATTATTGGACTGCCAAGCCCAGACACCCTTCGCGGGTACAACCAGTTTGGACACCTCATGGGTGGCTACGAGTGCGGGTACTATGGGTACATGTGGTCTTTGGTTTATTCTGCAGATATTTGGGAGAGCTTGTTTGCCAAGGACCCCTTGAATGAGACTCACGGCGCCAAGTACCGCGATGGAGTTGTATCTAAAGGGTACACCGAGGAAGCTGAGGACCTGCTGCGCAAGCTGCTTGGTCGCGAGCCTACCGATGACGCATTTATGAAGAGCGTGGGACTAGTCTAGATCGTATGCATAGTTTATTCCTTTGCCAAATTAGCCAGCAATTGGGTCAGGCACCGCTTGGTGGAGGCATCGCCTCTGAGAATAACATTAAAAGTGGCGTTGCGCAAGGGTTCGGGCAAGATCTGGCGCAGCGACTCGCGCGCGCGGTGGTCGTCGCTGAGCCGCAGGTAGCACCGGATCACGTGTTTGAGGAGCCTCGACGATGTGGGCTGAGTGGCCACGAGCTGCTGCACCACGTTTGCCAGGACGGCAGAAACGGCAAAAAACCGTTCATAAGTTTGGCAAACATAGTTTAGGCCAAGTTCGTCCATGATAATCTTTTGTACAATAAAGATGGCCACTGTCTTTGACAGTTCAGTTCCAGTCTCTATGATGCGCAAACACAGCGGGATAATCTCAGTGCTCAGCAAAAAATTAACCACATCGGTGCTATCGTTTTTAACCAGGGCGCCAATGACCCCAAGCGAGGTTAACCTGAGGTACTCGAATGGCTTGACCTTACTGGTTGTATTGAGAAAAGGGTACAAAAAGAGGGGGATGTGGGCCTGTAAAAACTGGTTGCGGGTCGCTTGATGTGAGGCCACGCACTGCAGTAGCGCCAGCGCATTGCAGACTCGGTTGCTCGCGGGCATTGTGAGCTGTGGGGGGCTGAGGTACGGGTACACTGAAATGATTTCTTGCAGGAGCACAGTCATTGCGCCGCATGAGTTCCACAAAATTAGCGCCAAGTCGTCATAGTGCTCGCGTTTTTTGCCGAGCTCAAACAGCGCCTGGTCCTGGTTGGGGCCGTGCACGAGCTGGATCACCCATTCGTGGATCTTTTCTTTGCTTGGTTCTTGCTCTGTTGCCTCGGCTTTACGCGTGCTGCCCAGCGTCGGCAGGTTGGATATGCTGAATGCGTTCATATGAGAAGGGCCAAATTACTAACACCCCTGGGTACTCCCGCTGGAGGAGCTCGGGAGTGGTAGCGTCTCTGGTCAGCTGGGAGTTTGGGGCAAGGGTGGCTGGACAAGGCCAGGCCGAGAGGGTCCTGCCCGAGGTTGAGCCGCACACACTGGCCAAGACACAAGGAATTGATTCATCGGCAATGCTTGGATGCGAATGTAGATTGTATTATTTAGCGCCGTGCACGTCACCCCTCGTGCCCATGGCCCGTCACCCACACAAATAAATTCTAAACACATTTTGCTCAGCCTCAGTCGCCTCGACTGTTTCCTCACCTCCACCAAAATTATTGCTCCCACCTGGCTGCATCACACCTCATCTCATCAAGAGACACGTCCCCCCCTCCCTTCTCCTCCTGCTTATCACTTAGTCATTTTCATGAACCCACGAACAACAAACGGGGTGCGCGTTCACAACGAGCAGAGAGTGGGACGCAAGTACCGGATCGGGCGGCGCATCGGTAGCGGTTCCTTTGGCGATATTTATTTGGGTGTCAACGTCATCTCGGGTGAGGAGGTGGCCATCAAGCTTGAGTCGGTGGTTGCTCGCCACCCGCAGCTCGAATACGAGGCGCGCGTTTACAGGGCGCTCACCGGTGGAGTGGGAATCCCCTTTGTGCGATGGCACGGAACCGAGAGCGACTATAACGCTCTCGTGATGGACCTTTTGGGCCCCAGCCTTGAGGACCTGTTTAACTTTTGCAACCGCAAGTTTACCTACAAGACAGTGCTGCTGCTGGCCGATCAGCTGCTGTGCCGCCTCGAGTTCATCCACGCCCGTTCCTTTATCCACCGTGACATCAAGCCGGACAACTTTTTGATGGGTATTGGTAGGCGCGGCAACCAGGTCAATGTGATTGATTTTGGCCTCGCAAAAAAGTTCCGCGACCCCCGCACCCACTTGCATATCCCTTACCGTGAAAATAAAAACCTTACTGGTACGGCCCGTTACGCCAGCGTCAACACCCACTTGGGTATTGAGCAGAGCCGCCGCGACGATTTGGAGAGTTTGGCGTACATGCTGATATACTTTGTCAAGGGAGGATTGCCATGGCAAGGTCTCAAGGCTCAAACAAAGCGCCAAAAGTACGAGCTGATCATGCAGCGCAAATTGTGCATCACTGCTGAGGCGCTGTGCCGAGGCTTGCCGAGCGAGTTTCAACTGTTTCTGACTTATACTCGCAATTTGCGCTTTGATGATAAGCCAGACTATGTGTTTTTGCGTCGCATTTTGCGCGACTTGTTTGTGCGCCAAGGGTACCAGTACGACTATGTTTTCGACTGGACTTATTACCGGTACGCCGAGAAGGAGGGCAGCTCGAGCAGTGGTGCGCCTCAGCAGCATTTGGAGGACCAGCAGCAGCATGCCCAGCCTCAGGTCCAACCTCAGGCACTGTCTCAGCAGACGGCCCAGGCACAGCCCCAGCCGGCGCAAGCGCAGACGCACTCTCAGCCCCAAGCGCAAGCACACCCTCAGCAAACCGCAGCGGCTCAAGTGAGACCCTCTCCCTATCCCGCTCCCGTTCTCGGCCACCAGGTCCAGCCCGGTCAATCTCAATCTCAGTCGCAGGGATCTGCCGCTCCCACCCAGCTGCCGGCCCTGAGCCGGCCCGAGGCTATTGCACAGGCGCAAGCAACCCAAACCCAGGCCAGGACGCCCGAAAGTTCTCTCCAGGTCAACCCGCAGACCTCTGGCCAAACTTCGCCTTCTCAGCAGCCCAACCCGCGGCACTACTACCAGGAAGGAGATGATGATACTCTCTGGATATGATTTAGCATAAAAAATTTGTAGCTAGACAATTAGCGTTGCATAGAGAGCGGACAGGCGAGCGCGGTGGGGCAGCCAAAAAAAAGACCCTCGCGCGGGTCGGAAAAAGTGCCCAAAGGCAAAAAATAATGACATCTGAGGGATTCGAACCCTCGCCTCCGTAGAGACCAGCACCTGAAGCTGGCGCCTTAGACCGCTCGGCCAAAATGCCTAGTGAATATTCTAGAGCTTCGACAGGATTGTGCTGAAATCTCGCCTAGATAGTGTTTGGCTACCAAAGGGTTGGGGTAGAGTTGCTGTGCTGTTGCAAGATTTTAACATGTTTTGTGCTGCCAGCAATCGGTGCACTCTTTGTTTTGAAAATTTGCCAGACTTTGATTTTTAGAATTTGCACAGTGACATAAGCTTATGTCAAAAACACCCTATTATCACATTGGATTTGCTCAGCCAAAACCCCATCACAACAGCTGGTTCGATGGTCTAGTTGGTTATGGCATCTGCTTAACACGCAGAACGTCCCCAGTTCGATCCTGGGTCGAATCATTTTTTAGCCCATAGCCGGCTTTTATTTTGCTATATTTTTGGGGTTTTTTTTAGAAAACCATCTTTTTGAACTCCATATTTACTCTAGCATCTATACCACGGGCTTGGCTACACACCACCAGTTATCCTTTTCGTAGCCACTCTCGACAACAACTCCGCCGGCCTTGACAACATCTGCCTCTACTTCGCCCTTTTTATACAGATGGTAGAACCGTTGGTATGTGATTCCAGTCTCTTTTTCCACCCACGGTACCATCACGTCCTGGTCCATACCCACGTCCCATCCTCTGCGACTCTCGGCCTGCTCCAGAGCCCAGACATAAATTAGACAGGTACCATGAGGTGCCAAAACCCTGAGGATCTCCTTGACTGCTTCAACACGGCGCTCGTTGCTTGCGAAATGGTGAATCACGGCAATTGAAATGGCAAAATCCATCACCGGCCTGTATGGCAGATCAAGCCCATCGCAATGCAACACATCATTTTTTTGGGCATCACACCGTTTATCAAAGGCAATCTTGCAAAGTTCGACGCTGCGGTCACTCCCTAAAGATACCAAATCGTCGTAAATCATGTATTTGCCATTCCCGGCCCCAACGTCGACCCCAAGCGATCCTTTGGGCTGTGATTTCATGTATTGGTCTACTCTAGGCCATGGTTTGTAGCGTGTATTTGAAAAATGGCTTGCAATTTGGTCATAGACTTGGTGCACATTAGTTTCTTCGATTTGCATTTTTCAGCCAAGATGGGCAAAAAAGACTCCAAAGCAGCCAAGGCAGCCCAGCGTGCACGTGGCGCCAAAAAGGCACAGAGAAATGCCAAAAAGGGTGAAAACAAGGATCGCAGACTTGAAAATAAAATGGTTACCGAGGGCGACGGTATGGATATTGACGAGATGCTCGAGGAATTCCAGCGCCAGCAACAAGAGTTTGAAAAAGTTACCATTGAAGTTGTGGAAAAGCCTGCTGCTCGCCAGGGTGCCACCATGTGTGCATCGCCCATTCACTCAAAGAGAGAGTTAATTGTGTTTGGCGGTGAATCCATGGAGAACCAGTACTCGCGGTTCTATAATGATTTGTTTATTTACTCGCTCGATAGCGATGTATGGCGTAAAATCACCTCGCCCAACTCGCCGCTTCCGCGGTCAGGGCACGCCATGTGCGCTCACCCCTGCGGCCTAGTTCTGGTTCATGGCGGCGAGTTTTCCTCGCCTAAACAGAGTACTTTTTATCACTACAGTGATAGTTGGATTTTTGACGTTGAGGACCGCGAGTGGTTCAAGGTTGAGAGCAAAAAGTCGCCGAGCGCTCGCAGCGGCCACCGCCTCACAGTGTGGAAAAACTATATTTTGCTGTTTGGAGGGTTTAGGGACTTGGGTGTTACCACCTCCTACTTGCATGATCTTTGGGCGTTTGACACAAAGGACCACCAGTGGCACCAAATCGAGTTCCCTCAAACGTTGGTCCAACCCGAACCGCGGTCAGGCCACTCGTTCCTTCCTGCGCCAAGCGGTGCTGCCTTGTGGGGCGGTTATTCAAAAGTCAAGGCTCAAAAGGGCGTCTACAAGGGCAAGGTTCACGTCGACTCTTGGATATTGCACATGAAGGGTGACCTCAAGGACGTCAAGTGGGAGCGGCGTAAAAAGCCAGGGTTTGCTCTTCCGCCCCGTATTGGCTGCTACATGGTTCCTCACCAAGGCCGCGGTGTTTTGTTTGGCGGTGTCTATGACACCAAAGAAACTGAGGAGAGTTTGGAAAGCATCTTTTACAACACGCTGCATGCATTCAGTGTTGAATTGAATAGGTGGTTCACGCTGAGTATGCGCAAGGGTGCTAGTACAAATGCCCCCATTATTCGCCAAACAATGGCCGAAAAAGATTCAAAGGACTTGGAGCGCAACCTCGAGAGTATCTTGGAGCGCCTCAACTTGAGCCGCGAGGACGTGGAGGAGCTCAAGCAGGTTGAGGAAGTCAAAGAGGAGGAGGAAGAGGAGGGGAAGAGCACCAAGGTGTACCCCAAAACGCTCTCGCTACCTCACCCGCGCTTCAATACGAGCTTGGCAGTCGTTGGCGACCAACTGTTTATCTATGGTGGTACTTGGGAGAAGGGTGAGCACGAGTACGCATTTGACTCGCTGTACAGCGTTGATCTTGGGAAGCTGGACGGTATCAAGGTGTATTGGGAAGACCTTGGGCTCGACAAGTACAAGGATGAAGAGGCCGAGAGCGACGACAGCGAGGGCGAGGACCTTGAAGAGCTTGTTGCCGAGAGCGAATCCGAGAGTGAGAGCGAAGAAGAGCAAGAAGAAGATGTCATGCGCGATGATGATCCTCGTCCTTGGCTGCCTCATCCCAGACCCTTTGAGTCGCTGCACCAATTCTACAAAGTGCACATGGGCCAGTTTGTAGACTGGGCGCTCAAGCAACAGCCAGATAGTCGTGGCAAAGATCTGCGCAAGACGGCGTTTGAGCTTGCCGAAAGTCGGTTCTGGGAACGGCGCGAAGCGGTGCGTGAGACCGAAGATCAATACGAGGAGATGGGTGCTCAGGACGTTGTGGAGAAGACTGGTCCACGATCGTCAAGGAGGTAGCGCAGTGCTCGGGAAAGTGTAAATAATCTATATAATAACTAGGCAATGGTGTAGTAGGTGAGGTACGAGATCTTGTGGCCGGCGCCGTTGACGACAGCGTCCTTCTCGTTGTTGTCGAGGAGCTCAGAGATAAAGGTGAAGATGGAAGTAGAGGAGTGCATTGCGGGAGGGACGGGCATGGTGGTGCTTTATAGTTTTGGCTATGCCTCTTCATGCAGATAGCCATGCATTGGGCTGCATAAACAGATTGGGGCTTGACGAAATTGATGGAGGTGCATCAGGTTGAAATTTGTGTGGCTACATGCAGAATAGTTGTAGAGCTTATGGTGAGAAAATTTCGCGCTAGGTGCGGGTTCGCTGGGGGTTCACGCAATAAAGTGGATGCTATTGGGCACGCCCAAATGGGGTAGAGCGATGGACAGAGGCAGGGAGCTATGGAGCTACCGGCCAGCTGGGCCACTCAGTATTTATTATTATCTATTCTCACGTGCCCGAAAAATTCGGAGGGTGGCAGGGCACATGTCACGCATATTAATCTATTTGAATCTAGACGCGACGAGACTTGACCTTACCCGAGGGCACGGCTGAGGCCGAAGCAAGGGCAGTAGCGGCCTCTTGAGCAGACTCCTTGGCGGCAACGGGGGCAGACTTCTTGGCCTTCTTGGGGCTAAGGTAGACCTTGATGTAGAACGAGATAAAGAGCACGAGGTACGAGGTAAGGATCAAGCAACCGTTGAGGGCAGCGCTCTCAGCACCGGCGCAAGTACCATAGTTGGGCAGGTGAGGCCAGTACTTGGAGACAAAGTAGGTGTAAGAGGCAAAGTAAACAAAGCCCAAGTCAATAACAAATTGAATGATCTGGAACCGGGTGACCCAGTGCTTCCACCAGGGGCGGATACCGCACGAGCTCAAAAAGTAGTAAAAGTACATCACCACGTGCACACCCAAGTTGAGGGCAATGGGGACCCATGAGACACTGGTGTAACCGTTGAGCTGGGAGAAGCACAGCAGGGCAGTGGCACCGTGGTGGTAAGTGTGCAAAAAGGTCAAGGGGCGGTGGCGCAAAACAAGGAAGAGGGTATCAAAAAACTCATAGTACTTGGTGAGGTAGTTGAGGTAGTAGATGAGCTCGATTTTTTGGGTCCAAGCCTTGGTGCTGCAGATGGCGTAAAAGATACCGTGGCGGACGACGATCGGGAGAATTTGCTCAACAAGGAGAAGCAAAAGGGTGAGGGAGAGCAAAGTCAAGATCAAGTTGTGGAGCTTGAAGATGGGATTAATCTTGATGGGGCGCACCGAGCGGAGCACCTCGCGGCCGCCGAAAATAATGATGTAGTACGCGATGATGGCCACGGTGACCTGAGGAACAGTGCTCATGGGGATCTCCGAGTTGAACTTGTACTCAAAGTTGCTCACATCGTGGCCGCTGACCTTGAGCACGGCCTCACGGAACAGAGGGAAAAGCGACACGCCAAAGGGCTTGTCGAGAGTGGGCAAACCCAAGTTGAAAAGAGGCTCCTGGACCACGTGCTTGAGGTGCTCAACGTGATGGTCTTCAGCGATAGCGCCGATCACGTCTTCTACAATCTGTTCGGCCATTGGGAGAAGGTGTGAAAAACGACGCGTCGGCGTAAGCGTGCGTGGACGCCGGCCGGGGGGCAGGGGGGTGGTGGATGACTAATCGCGGCATGTGGGGGTCAACGGTGGGGGAACGCGCCGAGGACGCGCAGGTGGAAGCGTGAGAGCGCGTCTGCGAAGGCGAGGGCCGATGCACATGTACAGGTATACCCCGACTAATATTCATATGTATACAACGGATGTTCTATTTCAGCTTGAGCACGTACTGCGTGTTGTTACACAATAAGATCTCAATTTCATTTCCGTTCTTTCAACAATTCTGCTGCACTTGTCTACTCTACTCTAACCAGCTCTACTCGAGATGCGAAGGGGCCCCCTCCAGTGCATTTCAATGCGCTCGCTCAATTGCCCGAACTGCGTGCCAAAATTACATCATTCTATCTGCAGAATTAACAGCTTTCGAGGTGCAAACGCGTCGAAAAAATGCCAGTAGGCCAAATAAGTTATTCTCAGGGCTTACCATAAAATGTGAGCCGCTGGCTGGACATTCGCAAACTTTAAATAGAGATATTGAGCCATTTACTGCGCATACTGGATGCAATGCACCTAATGCAGCGACAGTTTTTGGCGAACTTTTGCCACCGGCATCACACCAGTACGTAGGCTTTGTCTGGTACGGACCTTGAATCAATACAGTTAAACCATAGAGCAGATGGAATTAGCTTGGGCCCAATGCGTTTTTAGCAAACAGTATAGCCGCCCTACTCGTTCCCGCTCTGGCTATCGACCCACTCTTAGATGTCTTGGTCCTACAGTTGTACCGGGCACAATCACTCGAGCAAAACTCTCAAAAGGCGTGCACCCATATCCAGCATTGGCCCCACGTGATTGAATTTTAGCGCCTGTATGCAGAGGTGGGTTTTATAACTGCAGGAACGCTGCATGTTTGTGCATAAAGCAAGCTCTATTCCAAACCAGCTATATGCGACGTGAGTCACGGGTGGCATATTTAAACAAGAGCTGGCCACCATAACTTCATGGACTTTCCCGAGATCAGCTCGCTTGGCATCCATGGCGACAACGCGCACAATGCTGTTCAGGATGTTGCGCCCCCCATTCGTTTATCGACCACCTTTGAGTACGAGGCCAACCCTGACCCTACCAACACCAGCCGCGAGGTGTGGTATTCGCGCGAGAGCCACCCTACATGCACTCGCACTGAGGCTGTTTTGGGCGGAATCATTGGCAAGCCTACCCTTTTGTTTGCCTCGGGGGTGGCGGCATTCCACGTAGCTATGGTAAGTATTAGCCCCAAAACGGTGTTCACTGCTCACCCAAGCCACCATGGCTGCCACTGCATTTTGGATATGCTCGCCCGCAACTATGGTGTCAAGATCGAGGACATTTTGATTCTGATCCCAGCTTACTGCAGCCCGGAGATGTGATCCACCTCGAGACACCCTTAAATCCGGCCGGAACTGCTCGCGATATCGCGCACTATGCCAAGATTGCCCACTCTCGCAAGGCTCTGCTAGCTGTGGATGCGACCTTTGCCCCACCGCCGCTGTCAGATCCGTTTAAGCACGGCGCCGACGTTGTTATGCACTCGGCAACAAAGTATTTTGCAGGTCACTCTGATGTATTAGCCGGTTCTTTGAGCTTTGCTGATCAGGCCTTGGCCGACAAAGTCGCCGAGGACCGGGTCAACCTGGGATCGATTATTGGCCCTATGGAGTCGTGGCTTTTGCTGAGATCTCTTCGCACCTACTCGCTGCGGATTGAGCGTCAGGTGGCGAATGCAAACAGGATTGTGCAGTACCTCCAGGCGCACAAGGATGAGCTGCCGCTTTTGCAGGAGGTGCAGCACTCATCGCTTCAGATTGATGCGTTTATCAAGACCCAGCTGCCTGTTGGTGGCCCCACTTTTTTGTTCCTTTGCACCTCTGAAGAAGCGGCCAAGGCGGTGCCCACAAAGGTCAAGTTTTTTTCACCACTGCACCTCTCTTGGGGGTATTAAGAGTATGCTCGAGTGGCGGGTTATTAGTGACAGCGCTGCAGACAGACGCCTGATCCGGGTCAGTGTGGGAAAACGTCGAGAATTTGATCCAGGATCTTGCGAATGCCCTCAAGTAGCAGAGCTAATTGTATATTTACACTAGCCTCTCTTTCCGTTAAAGATTGGCCTTCAGAGCTCTTTATGTTCTTTCTAGCATCCGGACAGAATCTGTAAATACATAAATTAATCTTTTGGCCGTGCGGGTGAGCGGTTCACACACCCACAAGCCCCCCCAGGATATCTAACACCTGCTGGGGGTTGGCAACGTGGTAGTCGGCCACTGTCAACTTTGAACTCTCGCCAATACTCACAGGGAAATAGTGGCGCTTGTCGCCTTGGTCATTGACGGCTCTAAACATGTCCTCATCAGTGACATCGTCGCCACAGCACAGCACAAACCCGGGCGCGCTTTTTTGTTCCTCGAAAATGGAGCGCACAATTTCGCCCTTGTTGAACATGCGCGGGCGCACCTCGACATTGGCCTTGCCGCTCATGACGTCCACGGGGTACGACTGAGCGACGGAATTTTCGAGGTACGAGCGTAGATGGCCGGCTTGGAACGCGCCAAAAACGGGGTCGGCGCGCCGGTAGTGCCATGTAAAAGCCTGTTTCTTTTGTTCGACCTCGGAGCCCTGCGTGCGCTCGGCGTAGGCCTGCATGACCTCGAGCACAATCGATTTCCACGAATTGTCTATTTTGGACGCGAGATCAATCCACTCACCGCCAGCATACTTGGTAAAACACCCGTGTTCGGCGCTCAGGTTGAGGTGGTAGTGCCCGAGGTGCTTGTCGAGGAACGCCTGGTCGCGCCCGGAAATGATCCAAACGTTGTTCGCAGGATCCCCACAGAGTTTGTCCAAGATGTTCTTTAGCTGGTCAGAGGGCACAGCGGCAGCAGGGTCGCGCACGATCGGCGTGAGCGTGCCGTCATAGTCGAAGAGGAACAGGCGCTTCTCGGCCTGCTTGTAGACGCCTTCGACCAAATTGCGCTCGAGATCAGGAGTGTAATGCTGGCAATCATGTCTGAGTTCGTGCTTGACCATGCGGCTAAGGAATGTTTGCACCCACACACCCACCGAGTACTTGATGCTGAGCTCAAAGTCCGAAGTGTCTTTGACGGGTGCTGCAAGTGCGAGATGAATAGCCTCGGCGACCTGAGTCGGGTTAAAAGGATTAATCTTGGTCGCTCCTTGGAGAATCTCGGCAATACCCATAAACTCAGAGATGACGATGGGGTTGCGGCTTTGACGCTGGCACGCAATGTACTCGAGCGCAGCGTAGCATGTACTGTCGCGAATGCTTGTAAACAAGCCAATATCTGCCGTTTCCATCAGGGCATAATATTCGGTTTGGTTGATATAGTGCGAGTGGTGCTGCACGGGCCACCAGTCAATAGTGCCATAAACACCGTTAATTTCGGCAATCAGCTCAGAAATGCTCGTCTCGGCTTTTGCGTCCTGGTTGTAGCTGGGTGTAGTGATCTGCACAAGCACCACTTTTGTCCTCCACTCGGGGTAATACTCGAGAAACATGGCGTAGGCGTGCAGCTTTTGAATCACACCCTGGGCATTGTCTAGTTTGTCGCGCCCGATAATCATTTTTGTCTTGTTGAGAGCTTGGACCTCGCGCACAATCTTGCGGCTTTGCTCGGTCTCTGTTTCGGCCACAACCGTATCAACATCCAACCCGATATGCTGGACAACAACGCCCACAATGCGGCCCTGGTGCAGGATGTTGTGGCCCTGGTGATCATTTCCAAGCACTCGAATACAGCTCGAGACAAAGTGCCGCGCATAGTTTGCGCTTTGGAATCCCACCACCGTGCTGCCGAGCATGCCTTCGAGCAGGGCCCGGCGTTGGGGTACACTGCGCAAAAACTCGCTGCTGGGGAAGCTTGTGTGGATAAACAAACCAATAGTGGCCTCACTGCCGAGAGCTTCTCGTAGCATACCCGGCAACAACATCAGATAATAGTCGTGGATCCAGATAATGTCTCCTGGTTGATAGAGGTCAATAATTGTCTTTGCAAACTCGCGATTGAGGCGCTCGTACTCAACGAACCCATCCTCGCTCTGTGCACTGAGAACCCGCACGTCCAAAGTGTGAATATAATGGCAAATAGGCCAGATTGTGTGCTCGGCGTACTCACGCGCGGGGAAATCAAGCCATACAGGTACAATATGGTGCTCATCTGCGTCGCACATCATTTTGCCCACCATTTTGCGCTCATCGCTGCTCAGCGAACCGTCCCAATTGCCGCCAGTGGCGCTCTCGACCTCGCCAGTCCACCCAACAAAAACACAGTCCCATTCCGACTTGTTGAGGCAATTGATGGCTCCTTGCAAACTCGAGCGCCCTCTACGGCGGCGCAGGCTCAGCTTGCGGTCGCCGTCGACCACCACGACGTTGCGAAGTTGGGTCGTCACCGAGATGACGCGGCCGCTCACCTGCGCCCCATTCTTTAGGGCAACCGAAGGTGATTCTGCCAACGCTTCGGGTGTGTAGGGACATTTAGGAGGTTTATCCGCAGGCACAAAGTTGCGAATGTCCATCAACGGCCCAAGTGCGTCTTCCATCGGTGAGTAATGCGGAGAGATGGGGTGATGTGGAGAGAGCCAAGGGGTGAAGGGGTGAAGGTGAAAGTTCAAGTGAAGGTGACTATCGCGTCATTTTGTGGGGTCTTCTTTGCGGGGTGCGCATGACTCTCTGTGATTTCATTGGTCGGTCATAGATAGCTATAGCTAGCTCTATCGCTGTCCTTATCGTATGTATAAATAGCCAATGGAATGGCCGTGCTTGCCAGCTTGCACTGTGGCCTGCGCAACTTGCCGCTTACAGGGCTTTGCACTGTGGGTCCTGGGGTTGCATGCGCGCAAGGGTCGCGAGATGCGACTGAGTGCACCGCATGCGGGACCACGAGAATAACAATTTACAAACTCTAATATTAGCACGCTTGGCACGCTGGCCATCATGATCGGCATTACCAGTGCCCATCGCGACCATCGTGCCCCAACGTGACAGCTGTCGGCAGGTCCCGCTGCCGATCGCGCTGCATAAATCCCGCACGTCGCCAAGCGTGTGAGCTTGGGCTAGCAAGTGCAAGTTGTTGCGAGCTGAGCTACACTCCTAGCCAGCAGAGATAGGCGGAATAATTGCTAGTTCATCGCTCTCTTTGAGCTTAAAGTCTAGATTCACATATTCGCAGTTTACCGAAAACACGCTAGACTCGATCAGTTCCGCAGCTAAAGGGTACCGCGTACGAACCCACTCGAGAGCTTCTCCAAGGTTTAAATTATCAGCTTGTAGCTCGTCCTCTCTAGTTTCGGTAAAATCCACCAGGGGCCCAAAGTAGAGGATCCGCATGAGTCATGCAGTTTGTGCGTTCGCCGAACATCGCCACGCCGCCACCGATGAAGGCGTACCTACTTGAGGGTGTTCTGAGGTCTCTGGAAGGATGAAAATTTGCCATCCGCTCTTAAACAGCGGATCCGGAGGATCCCCAAAATCGTAGCTTCCTCGAACCCGCGCTTCATCCCATCCCTGGTTCCATGCACGCTCATGCACTCCACCGTGGAAGTGCAGAAGATCGTGCATAAGCCTATCGCATCTGAGAGATAACATGCATAAGGCGCATGATATATCCCGCAGGCAACCCCCAACTTTCATCCTCTTCACTCATGCTTGGTTGGAGTATTGACGAGTGGCGTGAGCACCAAGCAAGCAGCAAGGACCCCCAGGGAGACCTGCTCAAGCTGGTGAAAAGCTTTAAGGAGAACCCTGCCTGGATTTATATTGCGAGCGAGGACGACATCAAACGTCAGTGGAACGCCTTGCCTGCTGATTCGGCGTCTCTTCCCCTCTATGGTGTGCCTTTTGCGGTCAAAGATAACATCGATGTGGCCGAGTTCCCTACCACGGCCGCCTGCCCCAAGTTCCGCTACACGGCTGGCGAGTCTGCATTTGTTGTCCAGCAGTTTATCGATGCTGGTGCCATCGTTGTCGGCAAGACCAATTTGGACCAGTTTGCCACGGGTCTCGTTGGTGTTCGCTCGCCTTATGGTATCCCCACAAGCGTTTTCAGCGACAAACATGTGTCGGGTGGGTCCTCGAGCGGCTCCGCACATGTCGTGGGCCTTGGTTTGGTGCCCTTTGCCCTCGGTACCGACACTGCCGGCAGTGGCCGTGTGCCCGCAGCTCTCAACAATTTGATTGGTGTCAAGCCCACTGTGGGCGTTTGGAGCGCCACTGGCGTTGTTCCCGCTTGCAAGAGCTTGGACACTGCCACTGTTTTCACTCTCAACCTCAAGGACGCAGAGACCACCCTCAGCATTGGCTCCAAGTACGATGAGCTCAACCCGTACAGCCGTGCGTTCCCCAAACACAAAAAGACTTCGTTTGGCCGCAGGCCCATTTTTGGCGTTCCCTCCAAGCTCGAGTTTTTCGGCGATGAGGACAATGCCGCTTTGTTCAAGGCCGGCATTGAGCAGCTGCGCTCGGTCGGTGTCGAGGTACACGAGGTCGACTGCTCGGACCTTTTCCGCCTAGCCAAGTTGTTGTACGAAGGCCCCTGGGTGGCTGAGCGGTACCACGCTGTGCGCGCGATGCTCGAGGACCCTGAGGCATTTGACCCCACCGTGTACAAGATTGTGATGAGCGCCGAGGGTATTTCGGCCGTGGACACCTTTGATGCCGAGTACTTGCGCCAAGAAATCAAGAAAAAGTTCCGCGCAGAGTTCAAGTGGCTCGACGGTTTTGTGATGCCCACCTGCCCTTTGAACCCGTTGATTAAGGATGTGCTTGCTGAGCCCATTAGCATCAACTCGCAGCAGGGCACCTACACCAACTTTGTCAACTTGAGCGATTTGAGCGCCATTGCTATCCCCATTGGCTTTAGACCTGATGGTCTGCCCCAGGGTCTCACCCTCATGGCCGAGGCGTTTGAGGACTATGCGCTGCTTGACGTTGCCCAGCGCTTTTTGACTGCGTCCCCCGCGCGTTTGTTGGGCAACACTGGCCGCAACGCCTGCGTCACCAACGACCTTGTTGCTGTGCCTGCCGCCACCATCCCCCTCGCGGTTGTTGGCGCTCACTTGAGCGGTATGGTCCTCAACTGGCAGCTGCGCCAGGTCGGTGCCACTTTGGCCAAGAAAACTACTACTTCGGCCAACTACAAACTGTATGCACTCCCCACATCGCCCCCTAAACCCGGCATTGTGCGCGCCAAGGGCGGCTCCAAGATTGAGGTCGAGGTCTGGGACGTGCCTACCGAGAACTTTGGCGAGTTTATCTCCATGGTTCCGTCGCCTTTGGGTATTGGCAGCCTCGAGTTGGAGTGTGGCAGTTACGTCAAGGGCTTTATTGTCGAGGGCAGTGCCGTCGAGGGCGCCAAGGAAATCACAGAGTACGGCGGCTGGCGCAACTACATTTCGTCCAACAAGATTGGCCCTCCTTTCTCGACTGTGCTGATTGCCAATCGTGGCGAGATTGCTGTGCGTATTATCAAGACCCTCAAGCGCCTTGGTATCCGCACTGTTGCCGTGTACAGCGAGCCCGATCGTTACGCCCAGCACGTGCTTGATGCCGATGTTGCCGTTGACCTCCATGGCACTTCGGCCGCCGAGACGTACCTTTCGATTCGCAAGATTATTGACGCCTGCAAGGCCACTGCTGCCCAGGCCGTGATCCCCGGCTACGGCTTTTTGAGCGAGAACGCCACCTTTGCCGATATGTGTGGCGACGAGGGCATTGTCTTTATTGGCCCCAGTGGTGAGGCCATGCGCCAGCTCGGTCTCAAGCACAGCGCCCGCAAGATCGCCGAGAAGGCCGGTGTGCCGCTTGTGCCCGGCTCGGGCCTTGTGGAGGACATTGACCAGGGTCGCAAGATTGCCAACGAGCTTGGCTACCCTGTCATGATCAAGAGCACTGCCGGTGGTGGTGGTATTGGTCTCCAGCGCGTCGACAATGACGAGGAGTTTGACAAGGCGTTTGTGAGCGTCAAGCGCCAGGGTCTTGCCTACTTTGGCGATGCCGGCGTATTCCTCGAGACTTTTGTCGAGAACGCGCGCCACGTTGAGGTCCAGGTGTTTGGTGACGGCCGCGGCAAGGCCATTGCGATTGGCGAGCGCGACTGCTCGCTGCAGCGCCGCAACCAAAAAATTATTGAGGAGACTCCTGCCCCCGATATCGATGCCGGCACCCGCAAGGCTCTGCGTGAGAGCGGTGCTGCCCTTGCTGCGTCTATGAACTACAAGTGTGCCGGTACCATCGAGTACATTTACGATTCTGCCCGCAACAAGTTTTACTTTTTGGAGGTCAACGCGCGCCTGCAAGTTGAGCACCCCATCACCGAGATGTGCAGCGGCTTGGACCTTGTCGAGTGGATGGTGCTGGTTGCTGCCGACCGCCCGCCCTCGTTTGACCGCGAAATTCAAAACACTGGTGCTTCCATGGAGGCTCGCCTTTATGCCGAGAACCCCGTCAAGGACTTTTTGCCCAGCCCTGGCCAGATCACCGAGGTCAAGTTCCCCGAGTGGGCCCGTGTTGATAGCTGGGTGTCCAAGGGTACTGTGATCTGCACTGAGTACGACCCCACTGTTGCCAAGATTATTGTTCACGGCAAGGACCGCGCTGATGCCCTGAGGCTTCTCAACAAGGCCCTCGCTGAGACCCAGGTCTCGGGCGTCATTACCAACTTGGACTATTTGCGCAGCGTTGCCAGCTCGCAGATGTTTGCCGAGGCCAAAATGTACTGCAAGGTGCTTGATTCGTACGTGTACCAGCCCCACAGCATTGAGATTACTGCGCCTGGTAGCAGCACAACCATTCAGGACTACCCGGGCCGTACTTTGTTGTGGCACATTGGTGTGCCTCCTAGCGGCCCTATGGACCACTATGCGCACCGTGCTGCCAACTATATTGTGGGTAACGATGAGAAGGCACCTGCGCTTGAGGCTACTTTGACTGGCCCTTCCATCCTTTTCCACCACGATAGCGTCGCGGCCGTCACTGGCGGTACTGCCAGCGTCTTGCTGGATGGCCAAGAGGTCGAGCAGTGGGCCCCGCTCAATATCAAGGCCGGCCAAAAGCTGAGTATTGGCAAGCTCACCACCGGTTGCCGCGCCTACATTGCCATTCGCGGCGGCCTCGACGTGCCCGAGTACCTCGGCTCGCGCAGCACTTTTGCCCAAGGCAAGCTCGGCGGTTACAACGGCCGCGTGCTTAAGTTTGGTGATGTGATCACTCTTGGCCAGCCCGAGCTGCCCTCGTGCTCGCTGCCGGCGCCTACCCACGCGCCCTCGCCCTACCCCCCTCAGCTCGTGCCCACCTACACCAACAAGTGGGAGATCGGTGTTACTTGCGGCCCGCACGGCGCACCTGACTTTTTCAAGCCCGAGTCTTTGGATACCTTCTTCAGCACCCAATGGAAGATCCACTACAACAGCAACCGTTTCGGTGTGCGCCTGATAGGCCCCAAGCCCGAGTGGGCCCGCAAGGACGGTGGTGAGGCTGGTTTGCACCCCAGTAACGCCCACGACTATGTCTACTCTCTTGGTGCTATCAACTTTACCGGTGACGAGCCTGTGATTTTGGCGTGCGACGGCCCCTCGCTCGGTGGCTTTGTGTGTGGAGTTGTGATTGTCGAGGCCGAGCTCTGGAAGGTCGGCCAGGTCAAGCCCGGCGATCTCGTCAAGTTTGTTCCCATTGATACCAAACAGGCCGCCGAGGTTAAGGCCGCTGTGGATGCTCGCACACTGGGCCAAGTCGTGCCCGTGCCAGAGCTCGTGCCCACCATTGAGGAGCCCGTGCTCTACTCTGCGCCTGCCTCCGAGACGAGCCCCAAGGTCGCTTACCGCCAGGCCGGCGACCGCTACATTTTGGTCGAGTACGGCGACAATGTCATGGACCTCAACCTGCGGTACCGCGTGCACGAGCTCATGCAGCGCACTTTGGGCCCCGTCAAGGGCGTGCTCGAGATGTCGCCGGGTGTGCGCTCGGTCCACATTGAGTACGACCCCAAGATTATCTCGCAGGCCAACCTCATGAAGGAGCTCATCCAGATTGAGAAGTCGCTCGTGTGGTCCAAGACGTGGAAGGTGCCCAGCCGCGTGCTGCGCCTGCCCATGGCGTTTGAGGACCAGCTCACTTTGAGTGCTGTGACCCGTTACGAGGAGACTATCCGCTCCGAGGCCCCGTGGTTGCCCAATAATGTCGACTTTATCCGTGACGTCAACGGGTTTGACGACCGCAATGTTGTGCGCGATATGATGTACAGCGCCCGCTTTATGGTGATGGGTCTTGGTGATGTGTACCTTGGTGCACCGTGTGCCGTGCCTCTGGACCCCCGCCACCGCTTCCTCGGTACCAAGTACAACCCCAGCCGCTCGTGGACTCCCAATGGCACAGTTGGTCTCGGTGGTATGTACATGTGCATCTATACTATGGAGTCGCCCGGTGGTTACCAGCTGATTGGCCGTACCATCCCCATTTGGGACAAGCTGTGCCTCAACAAGCACTCTGCCTCTGGTGAGCCCTGGATGCTTAGCGCTTTCGACCAGGTCGAGTACTTCCCCGTGAGCGAGGAGGAGCTCGAGCGCTACGTCAAGCAGGTCGAGCACGGTACCTACAAGATCGATCTCCAGCAAACCGAGTTTGATGCCAGCGAGTACCACAAGTTTTTGGATGACAATGCCGAGAGCATCAAGGCCCACATTGACCACGTCGAGGCTCACTCGGGTGAGTTTGCCCAGCTCATTGCCGACTCGGACCGCAAGGTCGATACTGCCACTGTCTCAGTGGACGCCACCAAGTTTAGCGACACTGCCGAGCTTGTTTACTCTGAAATTACCGGTCGATTCTGGAAACCTGTGGTTAAGGAGGGCGACGTCATTGCCAAAGACGCCCCGGTCGTTATTCTCGAGGCCATGAAGACCGAGATGAGCGTGTGCAGCGCCGTCGCCGGCAAGGTCGTCAAGATTATCCACAAGAACGGTGACATGGTTGATGCCGGTGATATTGTGGCTGTGATTGAGCCTTAGTTTATATATTAATTTATCATTTGATTGTCTCGCGCAGTGCCATGCGCAGCGCTGGTCATGCCGAGCGGTCATGAGTCCAGGAATGCAAGAGGACCCCGCGCACCAATTCCCGAGCATGCGTTGGCTATGATGCGAGCCCAGATGCAGGAAGGCCACAAAGGGTAGCACTTTAGTATCACTCCGTTAGCACCTGCAACCCTTCAGTTATTCTAGTTCAGCAGCTGAAAACAAAATTATGAGATGATCCCCCAAGGCTCAAAGCATCCATTTTACCTTTTTACTCGCCTCAATGCTACCACTCGAGCTGTGGGATATCAGATCCAGCTACTTGGAGGACTCGGTAATGGGTCTCTATCTCCATTCAGCACAAGTCAACCGGGCGTTTCGCAGCTATTAGTTGGGCGATCGCGCATGGGCGAGATTTGATGTACACAAAGTTGGAAGCGTGTTCGTCAACCCTAAGTACACTTTTGATAACTATACCCTTGGCGGTATAGCAGGGCATTTTTTGAGGTTTTTGACGACACTAGGGCTTGATCGCCGAGCCTGGCATTTGAATAGACAGCTATTAGTGGGTCATCTGGACTGGAATGATCTCTATGACCACCTCAACAGGCTTTGTACCATTAGTATGCGGTTCGAAAGCAAGATGAAAGAGAAAGTATGGAGTCTGCGAGGTGGGGACACTGATATGGCATGTCAAATACCTAGATGATCCCATTAGCGTAAGTGCCAGGAACGAAACCAAGTGCATAGTCAATCAGAGCAACCATGAAGCAATCCTTATCCCGCAGGCCATATTGCAGCTCTCCCTCCGCTATTCTCGTCGCGACAGTTGGGACATAGCTTCCGGATGCTATGAGCATCTGCTTGATGTCAAGCCTATCTACGTTGCTCTTTTAGAATGTGTCAAGTTTCCACATCTACCACCCGATTTTCTCACAAAGTATGGCCACCAAGACGACTGGGATGTCAATACGGCGCTCTTCAACAGCAATTGCTACTGGCCGTGCTCTGCCCAACTCGAATTTAAAAACAATGAGAAATTTCTTCTGGAAGCAATGCGCATTTTATGGCGGCGCGTCGGATGTTTTGATTTGTTTTTTGAAGCGTCGTTTCTGAGTGAAGTCTTGGCGCACACCCCGGGGGCACTAGACTATGTTGCCAACTGCTTGTTTAATTTTCACGCAAATAGCGAGTACTACAGAAGGAGTACTTGGGGGATAATTAGCCTTGAGAAGCTGCCCGATGTTTTTCGAGCTCATAAACGGTATGTGATTGGAGCTGTAGCAGAACGGGGATCACAGCTACAATACGCTTCAAAGAAGCTCCGTGATGATGAGCATGTGGTAGCTGCGGCTGTTTTGCCAGAACCTCAGGGTTTTCAATACGCCTCAGAGCGGTTGCGCGAAAGGGCTAGTGCTCTGGACAATTCAAAGATGGCCCTGCTGTTTTTCGCTTATCTCGGGTATGAATCTCTCAGAATTCTGGCTAAAGCTAGATTCCTATATTTCCCCCAGGCTCAGGTTACATCCCGAGCTTTTGCAGGTCGCGAGTAGAACCCAGAGTAGATTCAAACCTGGCCATTATCGTCATTATCCTTACCAACCTGGTCGTTCCACACCAGAAATGTGGGGGATATATTTCGGTCAGGCTATGGAAACACTTCCATATAGGCTCAAGCACAATTAATGCGGCTACAAAAGGCATTGCTTTGGTGGCTCTGTGCCTAACATCGGTAAATAGTTGAGATTTTGTTTTAATCCAATCTAAATATCCCACCTCGTAAATTCACTAGAGACCTTTCCGTCTCCTCCGTCTCGGCGGCGCGGTGCGGCTCGCCAAAGAGCACCTTGTCTTGGCAGGCTCTTGCAGTTAGACCAGAATTGAACGAGACAGCAGCTGCAAAGATTCACATGCCCATACTACCCCGGCTTGTTATCTTATTGAAATTGCGGCGCTGGCGAGCACAAAGCACGTCCCTACAACACTCCATGCATCAGGCAAATCCCTCCATAAACCCAGATCCCACACAATACTCCATATGAGCTGTCTGTACCTAAAATTAATCATATACGACGCGGGCTCGAGCTGAAGAGCCAGCGACTGTAGCCACGTAAAGCCAAACCCAAACACTGCAATCAAGAAAACTATGATCCATAAGAATTCTGTAGTGAGGTAGTCATAGTTTTCTTGAAAGACAACAACAACTATGCTGCCTACAACAACACTCCAAACGGCGTTACTGGCCACGGTTTGCGTAGGAGATATGCGGTGCAGTTTGCGGACTAGTACTGTGCAGATAGAGGTCCCCAAAACAGTGATCAGGGCGGCAATCACGCCGGAAATGCGGCTCTCACCTGTGCCTAAGAGCAAGTCTACTGGTCGTGCAATCACCAACGCTTCTAGAAGCGAGGCACCACTGCACACCATCTGCTGCCACAGACCACGTTCTCCAAGGGTCAAGACAGCAATAGGAAGCATAAACAGCGGCATTGTAAAACCAATTGTAGACACGTCTGGTAGTGTCGAAGTCTGCAAAGATACCTAAGTACCACAAATACTGAAAAAGCTCGCAGCCCCTATGGCGAACAAAAGCTGCCGTTCACCAGGGGCTCCAAGCACAGAGTATGGCTCGCGCTGGTACCAAAGAACACTACATAATAAAGCAGAAACAAGCAGCGAGTGTGTTTGCATTGTTTCTTATGATCCAATTTGTTCAAGTGCCACTTTTAACGTGGCACGCAGAAATGAATTAAACATGACGCACACGAGGTGAAGTACAGTAACTTTGTAGCTGTGCTTTTCTAGAGGTGGCTCTCCGATGTCCATTGGGTCTACCGGCGCCAACGGCTCAGTCAATTGGGCCGCCAATCTTTCTGGTGGAGGCTCTTGCATGTAATTCAAGAACAAAGCGTAAGCGCGAGGGCCATGTATTCACTAAAAAGTCATTAGGGTTTGTATCATTATCCCAAACCCTTGAGGGTGGGGATTTTGCCGATTTTGTCTTATTTTGGGGAAATTGAAGAGACGACTTGGCCCTAATCCTTGTCGGCGGCGATTTGGAGCCAAGGTTAGAAAAATATTCAAAAATCAGCGTAAATAGTGCTAAAAACATGGCTTGGTGCCTAAATACTACAGTCTAGTTTCACTCAAGTACCTGCCGCGCTAACCTAGCAGGGCTCGAAATCGAGGACCTTTTTGAGATCTCGCCGGACTAAATTGATTTCAACGCTGTTGTAAAAGTGTTGTCAGGTGATCGCAGTCATTTTGTAAATGGGACCCAAACGAGACTTTGAACGAGACGACGGGGGTACTTATCGATAAGGGTCGACTGCCAAGGAGCAGGCCTTGCAAGCTAATCAACGGGCAACCCCGCGTGAACTTCACTTTAAACAGCGTTCAAGGTGACACATATGACATGAGCACCTGTCACCTGCACATGCCATGCCGGCTGAGGGGCTTGCCTGCGGCCGTTGCTTGCAATGACACAAGTATCACAAGCACTGAAAGCCTCACAAAGGTGTATGCTGCCCCCAAAATAGGTATACTCTCCTCTAATCTGTAAATGTTTCGCACGAGCTATTGTCACATGCACGTTGCATGCACGTACCATCTGCATTAATTGTTGTTTTACATCAAGTCTTGTGGCATTTTCCCCACCCTCGTTTGTTGTTGCCGCATGATGGAGGTGACCAAGTCCTTTGTTCTGTACCAAACGACGCCGACCCAGATCAAGGTGGACTCATCTCAAGGTGTCTACAGTTATCATTTCTTCAAGATTGGCCACAACCAGTGGATCCTGTACTGTGCCAACAAAAAGCAGCCCATTGCCATCATCAAAATCTCTCGCCTCAAATCCTCGGTGTTTTGGTGCAACAGGACACTGTGGAACTATGCCAAGCGTGACGTTGGCCTCGCAAACGATGTTCTCACCTATGCTATTGATCCTCGCCGCAAGCTCAGGTGGACCCGTTCAAACCGCACCCTGAGCATTTATGATGGTAGCACTGTGTGGCCAATGGCCGCGTCTATTCACCACGTCCAGCAGGACAACCTACACTCTGCCACGGTCAAGCTGGCCACCGCAAGTTACGAGGTCGAAATTCTTGTATCGGCCTTTATAACTATGGTACTTTGGAACGACAAAACCGTGCTGGCACGTGTCAGGGCCGAAATCGATGAGCGCACCAAGCTGCTGGGCAGGCAGGTGTGGGGTAGACTCGTTCAGTTTAACAAATAGTACTAGTATAGAAATCCATCGTTTGCTGTATCGGGATAGCCTTTACACACCATAAATTTGTAGTTGTGCTTTGTTTGGGCGCTTGGGGCCACCCCCCGCTCTATATTAGGCACGTGCCTTGTCCGAGCCTAGGTCCGACACTAGACCGACGTCTTGGCATTAGTGCCTCACCGCCTGTTGCGGTTTATGTTAGAAGGAGCGAAATCGCTCCTACTTGCTTTAAATCAAGTTTTGTCAAATAAGTTGCATGCAGACTGGCGCGCATCCATGCGTCTCCCGCCGCACATGGATACATGTGGGCCCAATGACGAAGCCACAAATTACCAGGCCACTTTTCCGAAAATTGGTTGAGCGAGTCTGAATTGATTAGACTTGATGCAAATAGCCGCATGTGCTGCAAACGGATTCCCCTTAGACCTCGCTAGCGGGTCCAGCAGCCTCGGTCGAGCAAATTTATTTTCCTTGAGGAACATTGGTTGCCGGGTTTACTTGTTTACATCTGCAAGGACTTTCCAGCTTGGCAATAGCTAAAGTAACGCCTTGCGTCGGCCCAGAGACTCTATAGATTTATAGGAACATTAGCAGGTATGTCTACAGCTTTGCGCCGAGGTTTTAGAGCCTTGATCCCAATCATAGCGTTCTGTTTACAGCCGTGCATTCGCTTAGATGCATCATGCAGAAAATTATTACTACCTGCAAAGTCATGCAACAAATGATTCGGAAGTAAGGCACCGATATAATGCGCGCCCGAGCAGATTATCCGGCTGTCACGAACTGGGGCCGCTGTTAAACCTCGTGGCCAAACTGGGATGAATAACGGCTGTCATTTCACTTTTGACGGCTCATCGGAAATGTCGTCTGCACCGTTTCTAAGCAAGGTGCATATGCCGACAGGTCTTGGGTTTTTTTTAGGTGCTTAGCAACGGTGCAGACAAACGTGACCTTGTTCACGTGCCCCATTTCAAAGCAATTTTGCCATTGACCGGCTCCAAACTGCTGCGGTCGACGTGGTGTGGGTGGCTGCGCAAGGTGGACAAGCAACTTTTGAGCAGCAAGGTCCCGCTGGGGTGAGCAATTGGTGAGCTAAATGACTTATACTGGCGCCCAAAACTTGACAGCTCACCAAAATAAGATCAAGAACTGTATAATTTTTTGATTTAAGTCTGTAATTTCGACCCGCAGAGGGCGTTGCTAATGCCCCAGATCCCTGCATGCATATGCAGGATCACCCGTTTGGGCTGCATCTGGTTGGCAAAGAAATGATTTCGAACGAGTCTTTGATTTAGCTACTTGTCTTCTAAACAGTGTCAGAAACGCGTTGCAGCAGCAAATTTCAATGTGCGCCACCGTGCATATCGGCTGCAGATATATAAGAGCCTGACAGCAACTGACCTTTAACCTCATGAAGCTGTTTGTGGTTGGATCGGTGTTGCTGGCAACGCTGGCCAATGCGCACGAAGAAGCAGAAGATATGGATATGAGCATGAGTATGGGCACAGAAGACGCATCCGCCGTCGGTGCGGCCACTGCCGAGGCAGCCGCCGCCGCCGGCGCCTCTTCTCAAAATGGCACGATGGTCATGAAGCCATCCCCCGTAAGTTCCAAAGGGGGTCACTCACACGGAATGCCGATTCTAGATATGCTAGACATGCTTGAACCACAGCAAAAGGCCTACTGGTTGGCTTACGACCCTACAACCTACTTTTCGGCCGAATCGGGCAGCAAGGCTCTCCTCTACCTGCATGCACTACTTCAAGTAGTTGCCCTTGGACTGCTGCACCCGGCCACGGTCTTGCTTTCGGGGTCTCCGGCCACTCAGTGGCTGTACCTGCCGCTGCAGACCTTGGTGTTGCTCATCACGGTGGGATCTGCCCTAGTTGCTTCAGCCTACAGTTTGAGCCTCGATGAGGACCTTTACCCGGGCAATTGCTATGCCAAGGTTGCTGTAATTTTTATTGCTGTTTTGGCGGTCCAGTGGGTCGCCGCTGTTTCAAAATGCATCACCCAGGGCGCAACCGCCCTCGATGGGGTTGAGTACCACATGGCCAATTTTGAGCGCCCCTCGCAAGATTCGGGCAATGGCTTGAGTGAAGAGGACTTCGATATCGAGGAGGAGCCTCAACCCCAGAGCCAACCGTCGCCCCGGTTCGCCGATAAGCTCGCTCACTCGCGGTTTGCCGGCGTGTTTTCCGCTTTCCGCGGTATGTCTAGCGCCCTGTTTGCGGCCCTCACCATCCCTGCCGTGCTGTTTGGCTATGCATACTTGCTCATTGGCGCCTTCATTGCATTCAGAATGGGCCAGGGCCATGCTGTCTTTGCTCTTTTGGCCCACGCAATCAAAGGCAGCGTTTTCATTTTGCTTGGCTTTGTCGAGTTTGCCCGCTACTTTGGCGCCTTTGCCAACAAGGGTATGGCCTGGAACACGGTCGAGGTGTACTCCAAACAAGAGCCGAACCACGGGTGGGTCCGCAGGATTTTTCCCCGGTACCCCACCATGGAGTTTTACCAGAGCTTTTTGATCTTCTTTTACGGCTCCACCAACGTGTTTTTAGAGCGGTTGGGCAACACCGACGGCAAGTGGAACGCCAAGGACATGCAGCATGTCTCGATTGCGTTTATGTTTTTCGGCGGTGGTTTGTGCGGTATGCTCGTCGAGAGCGAAAGTATCAGCGAGCTACTTGCGCACGCCTTTGGCTACGAACACGAGCGCAAGACCGTGCGCTCCTGGAGTGTCAACCCATTCCCAGCGCTAATTATCTTTTGGACAGGTGCTCTTATGTCCCAGCACGAGCAAGAGACCGAGCTGGCAACTGCTATTCACGTGCAGTGGGGTATGCTGCTGAGCGCTGCTGCATGCCTCCGGGGTGCCACTTATGCCTTGCTTTATGTGCGCAGCCCCAGCTCGAGTGCGAGTGCGAGCTCGAGTGACGTGCCCCTACGCCCCTTCACAGAGCTGCTGTGCTCATTCTGCCTTGTCTCTGGCGGAATGATTTTTGTACTTTCCAACCGCGAGACCGTCGAAGCAATGATTTACGACGGTATCTCTAGCATGTTCTCGCTCATTGTGGGTGTAGGAATTACCAGTTTGCTACTAGTTTATGCCGCGCTGGCGCTCGCATTCAAGGGCTGGGCAACTAGATAAATAACTACCTAGGCTATACCTTAGACAACACCTAAACTTTACTATTCCGGCTTGTTGTTTAGACGCTGGTAAGTGGCGTGGCCCGTCCAGAACCGCTCCATTGGCCGCAGCAGCACAAACTGCACCTTGGCCCGCCACGAGCCCTTTGGTTCGCCATTGTGGGCCCTGAGGTTATCGTTTGCAATCAACAAGCGGGCAAACCCAATGATAACCAACAAAAAATACAGCCTGCACACCAACGACACGGTGCTCAGGACAATTGTGACTGCAAGCTCTTGGCCGAGCGTGGCGCTCTTGTTGAGGACTTCTCGTGTCACAGGGTTATTTTCTTGGGCCTTTTTGGTACCAACCACAAACCAGTGCACAATAAAGTACACCGTGAAGCCGATATTCATGGCGGTATCGGCAAAATATAAATATGCGTAAACGAGCGCCGACCAGGCGTCACGGGCCATGATTTTGTATGCAAAGTAGATGAACAGTGGCAGCTCAAACACGCTGATCACGTTGACGACCCATTCCACGACCGTTAACGGGTGCGATGTGACTAGCGCGCCTAGCGCGTAGAATGCAGACGCCTTGTTGAAAATGGCAATTGTGACAATGATATCGGCGCCAACTTGGATGGGCAACAGGAAGAAACTCGACGGCACGAGTGAGAACTTCATTGTGAATTGGGGTGTGTGTGGTTGTCGGGTTTGATCACGTGAAAATTTTCAAATATTAATTATTTTAGAGAGCCTTTAAAGACCTCCTTAAAGCTACTCACCAATGGACGATTTCGATTTTTTCAAAAAGGGAACGAGGATTGGCAAGGCCAAGGGCCCGGCAGACAAGTCCAATCAGGGTACAACCGAATCTGTGCTTGACGGCCGCACGCGAATGATTTTATTCAAGATGCTAAACAAGGGCATTTTTGATGATTTTAGAGGGTGTATCTCTACAGGAAAAGAGGCCAATGTGTATAGAGCGGTAAGGGATGCCCGCGAGCCCAAGGAGGAGGAGAAGACCAAGGTCGAGGCAGACGCAGAGGCAGAGCCCAAGGTAGAGCAGGCCGAGAGTGAGCAGACCGAGCAGGTTGAGCAAGAGCAGCCTGAAGCCCCCCAGGCCGACCCCGAGGAGCCCCCTGCAGCAGTAGAGGTCTCGCAAGGCCCATCTCAACTAGCAGTCAAGGTCTACAAAACGGCAGTCCTTGCCTTCAAGGATCGTGAACGGTACGTCGCGGGCGAGTACCGGTTTAGGCACGGTTATTCCAAGCACAATCATCGCCAAATGGTCAAAATGTGGGCTGAAAAGGAGACCCGTAACCTCAAACGCATCTACAAGAGCGGGATCCCCGTGCCTAAACCCCTGTTTTTATTCTCGCATATTTTGGTGATGAAGTTTTTGGGTAACGAGGATGGTTATGCCAGCCCTCGCCTGAGGGATGCCGATATTGAGCTGGACCGGTTCCCTCACCTTTATCGCCAACTTTTGGCATATATTCGCATCATGTACCAACAGTGCCGGCTTGTACATGCAGATTTGTCCGAGTACAACATTTTGTATCACGAGGGAAAGCTCTGGATCATTGACGTGTCGCAGTCGGTTGAGCATGACCATCCCAGCAGCCTGACGTTTTTGCGCATGGATATCAAGAATGTTAATGACTATTTCACACGCCAGGGCGTCGAGACGTACTCTGAGATCCAAATTTTTAAGTTTGTGACCACGACTGGGCCTGAGTACACGGTCGACGAGCTCATCTCGCAGCTTGAGCAGGTCAAGCCCGACCCCAAGGACGCAGAGAGCGCACATGCAGATGCGATTTTCCGTGAGATTTACATTCCGCGTAGTTTGGACGAGGTTTTTGATGTTGATCGGGATGCTAACCGCGTTCTTCAGGGCGACCAGGGCGATCTTGTCTACAAGGATTTGTTGGTCGGCGGCGAGGACAGCGAGGACAGTGAGGACAGTGATCTTGAGGGCCCCTCAGATTCCGACTCGGACTCTGTTTCTGACTCCGACTCGGATGTCAACGACGTGTGGGACGAAAAGTTTGATGCCCCTCGCAAGTTTGCCGACCGTGACGCCAACAAGGAGCGCAAAAAGCAGGTCAAGCTTGAGCGTAGAGATAAGCGGGCCAACAAAAAATTGCGCAAAAAGGATAAGAAGCGGCTGGTGAACAAGTCAAAAAGCCGCAAAAAGTAGGCAAAGAGCTGGAAAATAAATTAATTGATAGCTAGTAGAGCTGCCCATAGGCTGTACACCTAGCGCGCGCAAACACGCACTAATTTGTACCCCGATCAGGATCATATTGGCCAATGATCCCAGCCATCTCGAGAATGGACCTATCCTCTCCGATATTGACCCCCTGGCGCTTCTTGGCCTCGGCATCCTCCCATGCCCAGGCCAGCTTTTGGGCCTTGAGAACCTGCTCATTGCCATCGCCCCAAACCTCTACAGAATTCAGCTTGACCCGGTCCTCATAGGGGCCTTTGGCCGCACCTTGGGCAAACTTGCCCGAGCCCACACACCTAAACACGGCGTGCTCCAGGAACCGGTCTATGAGGAGAGCTGTGTTTGAGTTGCGGCCAAAGATAATGTGCTCTGACTGAGGTGGCAGCAATCCAAAGCCGAGGCCAATGTCAGGGCTAAAATATGCCACTTCGGGGGCGGTAGCTTTGAACACTTCAAACGTGGGTTCTAGTTGGTAAATGGTTGTTTGTTCACCCGCAAAACAGTTTTTCTTGCTTATTTTCCATGGCGAATCAACATAGATGCAAAATACAACCCGTTTCGAGTCACGCTTTAAGGTATCAGTGACCGGGGGCACTGCGACCCATTCAAGGCCTTTGCGGATACCCTTGAGGGCCAATAATGTCGGTGCTTTCCAATTGATCACTTTGGACTCGAATGAGCGCATTGAGAACCCGTCTTTGCGGGCATTGTACAGCTTGATGGCATCGAGCACGTGCTGCCCTCGGCACATGTAGAGTAGGCAGATGTGGCTGGGAGAGAGGAAAGTGTTTTTTGATGCGCCCAGTAACTCAAATGGTGAAGGCTTTACCTCCCTCTCTCGCTTTTCATAGAGAACCTGGTCCCAGATTGTCGACAACGATTGTAGCATGTGGGGGAACCGGTCCAAAATCTCCAAAAAGGCATCGTAACCAACCACAGGGGCCTGCCAGGGCTCCAACATCTGTTGCGCAACGCCAGTCATATCGGGCAGCGGGCCAAACTCGTCGGTGGGCAACTTGTCGTAGACCTGACAGCACGCGGCCACAAAGTCAAGTAGATCACCAAAGCCAATGTAAAACTTCGACACATCTGCCTCGATAGGGTCAACGCCGCTTGTCTGCACAGCAAGCGAGAGAAATAGAAATTGGGTGTAGTTGAGGCCTAGGGCTGCAGGCAGTTTTTGGTTGTACCAGGCAACAACCTTGAGAAGGTTGGAGCATATTGGCTGGTCCTGATCCAAAACTCGCGGAAAACAGGCAAAGAATTGGGCGCTGCGACGAACTGTGAGGCTTGCCACCCCTAAAGCCTCGATCAGCTCTTGGTCGCTGTCAAAGTGTCGCAGGCTAAACTTGTCGATTTCTTGAAAGCATGCAGCAGCAATCGCATCAATTTCAGGCGGCGATTTGGATTGTTGTTGCCCCATTTGGAGTTTGCTAACTAATTGAATGCCGGCAGCTCTAAATCTATTTGGGCTGAAACCACAACTCGTGGATAACCTGCGAGTATTTCGCTATACTAGGGACGCCCCTGAGGATACCCCAGAAGATAACTCGGACTCGGATTCGGTTTCTGACTCGGATGAGGAGCCCAACTTGGACGATTTGTCGCTAGACCCCAACGCACACCTCAAGGGCTCGCCGTACATTTATTATTCAAGCCCTGAGATCGAGAATGGTCAGGTCCTGGCAGTGTACAAGCGCTGGTTCAGCCAAGAGTCGCTTGAGCAGGACGGGGTGCAGGCCCTGAAATCGTTGGCAAGCGACCAGGCAAGCGGCCAAAGCGCCGTATTTCTTGTGGGAGGCGGCCATTTCGCCGGTGCGATCGTGCAGCACAAACCTAAAAGTCTAATTGCAGACAAAAACAACCCCGTTGCCAACATTGTGGTTACCCACCACAAGAGCTTTCACCGGTACACCACGCGCCGTAAACAGGGTGGTGCGCAGAGTGCCTCGGACAACGCCCACGGTAAAGCCAAATCCGCAGGTTCAAATATCCGTAGGCAGCAGGAACTGGCTCTCAAAGCCGAGATCCAGCAGCTGATTGTCGAGTGGTCCTCAGAGCTCGCCAAGTGCCACACAATCTTTTACCACGCGGGCGGTCGCAGTAATCGCGGCATTATCATTTCCCCCAATACCCCAATTGCTCCTGGCGACGAGCGCTTGCGCAGTATTCCCTTGACAACCAAACGTCCCACTGGCGACGAAATCAAGAGGATTTGGCGTGAATTGACCATGATTCGTATCGTGGACGCGCCCGATGAGGCCAAGCCTAAGCCCAGCCCCAAGCCCAAGCAGGTCCTCTCGGCCAAAGCCACCCCCGAACCCACGCCAGAGCCGGTCGACCCAGCCGAGGAACAGACGACAAACGTGTGTGCTGCCATCAAAAAGGGTGGCCTCAGCGAGTTAAAAAAACTTCTGGGCGGAAATGTGGACCAAGAACTCACTACCAAGGCCACGCCCACGGCCCTTTTGTACGCAGCTAAACAAGGAAAGCACCAGGTAGTTGCCGCTCTGCTGCGATGGGGAGCAGACCCTGCCGTCAAAGGAAAGAAGCTCAGTGAACTTTCCAATGAAAAGGTTGCAGAAACGCTGCAGACTATGCGCCAGGAGCTGGGTGAAGTGCGGGCCTGGGACAAAGCCGGCGTTGGCCAGCCGCGTACCGCTGAGGAGCTGCAGGCCGAAAAGGACGCTGTTAAAAAAGCCGAGGCTGAGGCTCAAATGAAGAAGTTTGAGAAAAAGGAGGGCCATCTCAAGGCCAAGCAGATTGAAAAGTTCATTGACAAGCATGGCGCCGGCCGTCAGCTCGGCAATCAAATGAGTTCTGCTGGGTTGAGCGTCGACGAGCAGCGCATGGTTGAACGTGAGAAGCGCGCGCGTGCGGCCGAGGCCAGGCTCAAGCGCTTTCAGTAATGTATATAATTAAGAGCGTACTGGAACTGCATGCTGCACGCTGCACACTGCAGGCTGCACACCGTGACCAATCAGTAGATCCCAATCTGGCACTGCGAGATCTTACTAGATCGATATTGGGCGACGGAAAATCGCAGATCAACCCTAGCCCGCGTGCATACACGATTCTTGGCATGAGCCAAAATAATTAGCACAGGAAATGTATAGATGAGATAGCTTCCGGAAAACGCTCGTTGCGAGCTGCGCTGCGCCCCGATGCAATGTATCTACAAAAGATCTCGGTCGCATCTGGATTTATCATCGCAACATGATCGGGTGTGTTTCGTATCTTTCAGATAATGGCATGCCCAGTCAGTGCGCTCTGGCTCTGGCCAACCACCTCACATGTGGTATAATTGCTCCCCTAGCAATTTGGACCAGCTACCGGCTCGTCGTCCGTGACAAGCGAGTCCAAGCTTCAAAGCTCAGGTACGCCGGGTTTGTTGTGGGTTTTGTCTCGCTCTTTTTGCAAAGAGACGTCTACACCTTCTTAACGCTGGCAATTGTGCTGTTTGAGCAGTGGTTCCAGCTCCAAAAGTCGCAAATCAGCGGCGGCGAGGTGCTCATTTTTTACCTATTACAGGCCATGTTTGGTGCTCTGCAATACCGCAATTGGGCCTTTGGCTACGCTGCTCCTGTTTTGAGCTTTTTGGCGTTCTTGGGTGAGTTTTATGGCTCGGATACTCGGCCACTTGGCTTTGACAGTGCCACTGTCTTTGGCAAGCTCAGTATCAGCTATGTAGAGCACATGCTGCGGGTTGCACGCAAGAGTCAAATTACCCACGAGGATTTCGCCGAGGTTCCCAAAAATATGTCGACTTCGCTCTCGTTTTTCTTGCTGAGCCGCGAGTACCTCAAGGCCAACAACAAGACTCTGAGGGCGGTCATTGGGTTCAACTTTTGGCGTATTGTGGCCATGCTCGTGCTCGACACATTTGCCACTATGGTAAATTACCTGCGGCCGCTGCTGCTTGCTGCTTTTTTGACCGCGCTCTCCAACTACCAACAGGGCGCCAGTGTGTACCCTCCCATTTACCTTGGCTCGCTTATCGGTTTGGTGCAGCTGTCTATTCCTGCCTTGAACGGTGTAACCTCGATTCTCAACACGATTATTGGTACCCAGACAAGAGCTGCGCTCATGGAAACTATTTACCGCAAGAGCACCAAACTTTCGAATGATTCGCGTGTGACGTACGATTCCTCAAAGATCATGAACTTGCTCAATGTCGATACCGCCATCATCCAAAACTGCAACCAGTACTTTCCCACTTTGCTTCAAGCACCGATCGGTATTGTGATTTGCACGTGGCAGCTGTACCACTTTATCGGCAATGCTTCATTTGCGGCCATCCCTGTGTATATGGTGTTTATCCCTTACTCGAGCTGGCACACCAAGCGCATGTTTAAAAGGTTCCCTGAGCTCATGAAGGTCAAGGATGTGCGCACCAAGTCTCTTTGGGGTATTTTGCGCAACATCAAGAGCTTGAAGTTGTACGCATGGGAAGAGCCCTATGAAAAGCAGGTCGAGGAGCACCGCAACGACGAGATTGGCGTCCAGCGCAAATACCTCAGACTCATCTCAATTATGCGCAGTTTGTCCATGACTATTGACGATATTGTGGCTGCATGTGTGTTTATTGCCTACTTGGCGTACTCTGACAAGGCCCTGACTCCCGAAATTGTGTTCCCCACGCTGTCTCTCCTGAGCTTTTTGAGTGACCCCTTCACCTCGTTGCCCAGCTCTGTTTCGGGTATTGGCCGTACTTTGGCTTCTGCAAACCGCATCAATGATTTCTTGGATCAGCCCGAACACTCGAGTGTCAACTACTCCGAAGACGCCAAACACGCCGTGCAGGTCGACAACGCCACCATCTATTGGAGCGAGACTAGCAAGCCGGTGCTCGAGGCAGTCAACCTCAAACTTGATTCTGGTGACCTGTGCTGCGTTGTGGGCCGCGTTGGTACCGGCAAGACCGCTCTCCTCAAAGCCCTTTGCGATCAAATGTACATCAAGAGCGGCTCGGTGGGTGTGAGCGGTAGCATTGCCTACTGCCCTCAGGAACCTTGGCTGCAGTTCAAGACGGTCCGCGACAATATTTTGTTTGGTCTCGAATTCGACGAGGAGTTTTACCAGCGTACAATCACTGCGTGTGAGCTCGAGCAAGACATAAAAAACTTGCCCCAGGGTGACCTGACCCAGGTGGGCGAAAAGGGTATTTGCCTTAGCGGTGGCCAAAAGGCGCGCGTCGCACTTGCGCGTGCGGTATATTCGCGCTCAGACATTTACCTGCTTGACGATATTTTGAGTGCCGTGGACGAGCACGTCTCGCACAGTTTGGTGGCCAATCTGTTTACCCCGAGTGGTCTGCTTGCTGGGCGCACTATTGTGCTGGCCACAAACTCCAAGCCGGTACTGAAGCATGCTAGTGTTTTGCTGAATGTGACCAAGGAGGGCTGGTTTTTAGGCGACCCCAGTGAGGCGAGCGCAGCGCCCAGCGAGGCCCCGAGTCGTGCGCCCAGTGAGGCCCCAGAGAGCACCTCCCCCTCGCTGAGCCGTGAAGCGTTTACTTCAGTCCGCCTGGCCACTCTCAACCCGCCCAAAATCTCGGATCCCAAACCCCAAGCCGAAACTTCGCCCAAGGTGCTGCACGAGATGACCGCCCAAGAAGAGGAGGACAAAAAGGCCAATGTTGTCCAAGTTTTCGCCCGCTACTTTAGGAGCGTAGGTATGCGCAATGTGGTTATCACAGTGATTCTCTTTCTGAGTGCCGTTGTGATCCCCAACTTGATTCTTGTTTGGCTAACTATTTGGAGCGATAAAGAGCTCAAGGGTCTGCACGCTGCCAAGAGCTATGTCGCTGTGTATCTGGGTTTGAGCTTTTCTTCGGGTGTGTTTGTTTTCCTTTCGGTATATTGGTTCTATGGTCGCGTGGGTAACACCGCTTCATTCAACTTGCACGCTCAAATGGTCAATGCCGTGCTCCAGTCGCCGCTCAATTTTTTCGACAAGACTCCCATGGGCAGCATTATGAACCGGTTTACCGGTGATATCTCCACTCTTGACCAAACGGTGCCGAACACTTTGTACACCTTTTGCCGCACGTTTTTGATGGCGTTTGCCAACTTCACAATTACGCTCGTGGGCGCGCCGTTTCTCATTGTTGTAATTATCCCCCTACTTTTGGTCTACAACAACTTCAGGCGCGCATTCATCCCGTGCTCGCGCCAGCTGCAGCGTATCATGAGCGCCTCGCGTGGCCCTATTTTGAGTCACATTGAGGAAAGCGTTAAAGGTATCAGCACCATCAGCGCGTTCCAAAAGTGGCCCCAGTTTGTTCAATCGTACCGCCTTCGCAGTGACTATTGGATGGAGGCGAGCTTTTTGTACACCTCGCTCAGCCGCTGGCTCAACTGGCGCATCAGGGTCATCACAGTTGCCATCTCTTGGAGCGCCGCCATGTCGCTTGTTGCTCTCGTGGGTGTTTACCCCCTATTTAGCATTGGTTTGGCCGGTATGGTCATGCACACCACGCAGCGCGCCGCGATGCTGTTGTCGCGTATTATTCGCACGGCTGCCAATATTGAGATTAGTGCCGTTGCCATTGAACGCATTTTCGAGTTTTGCGATTTGAAGCAGGAGGCAGCGCGCTCGTTGCCCTCGGATACCAAGTTTGAGCTGGCGGAGGGTGCCATTCAGTTTGACAATTACTCGACGAGATACCGCCCTGAACTACCGATCGTTCTCAAGAATATTTCGCTGAGCATCAACCCAAGGGAGAAGATCGGAGTTGTTGGGCGCACCGGCGCGTCCAAGTCGACGTTGTGCCTGTCGCTTTTCCGGATTCTCGAGGCGGCCGAGGGCACCATCGGCATTGATGGCCAAACTATTGGCGATTTGGGTCTTAGGACACTGCGCTCCCAGCTGAGCATCATCCCTCAAGATGCCCAAATCTTTGCCGGCACGCTGCGCAGCAATCTGAACCCGCTTGGCGATGTCCCCGACGAGCGCCTTTGGGAGGTTTTGAAGTTGTGCCACCTGAGCGAGCACTTTGGTGACTTTGAGGAGGGTCTAAGTACTCCTCTTCTTGAAGGTGGCGAGAACCTGAGCCGCGGCCAGGCCCAGCTTATTTGCCTTGGTCGTGCCCTGCTTCACGACAGCAAGGTGTTGGTGCTTGACGAGGCCACTGCCTCGGTGGATACCGAGACGGACGCGATTGTGCAGCAAACGATTCGCACACAGTTTAAGGACAAGACCATTGTCACTATTGCGCACCGCCTCAACACGATCATGGACTGCGACCGGATCCTCGTTTTGAGCCACGGCAAAGTGGTTGAGTTTGACACTCCCAAGAACTTGCTGGAGCAAAAGGGCGAGTTTTGGGAGCTTGCCCAACGCCCAGAGCAGCTTTAAGGGATTTTGGGTAGTGCTAAAGTAGCTAATAAATTAAAATTTTACTTGGGACCCGCCGTGGGCGTCGTACTTGACGAGCACCGAGATTAGGGCGTCCCTCAAAACCGGCTTGACGAGGATTTCCTGGATGCTTGCCGAGTCACAAAGCCGCTTGGTGCGCTGGTCGCTGTACCCTGTGAGGGCCACAACGGGGTAGGGGTACCCCAAGTTGCGACGGATCATATCGGTTGCTTGGAACCCATTGAGGCGCGGCATACTGAGGTCCATCAAAATAACACTGTAATGGAACCCCAACTTGATTGATTTTTCCACAAGCTGCACGACCGCTTCACCGTCTGTGGCGGTGTGCACGTTCTCGATGCCGAGGCGCTTGAGCATCTTGACCATAATTTCGAGGTTGAGGGCGTTATCGTCTGCCACAAGGACACGGTACTCGGGGTGGTCGCGCTCGAGGAATCGTTCTTTGGCGTCGTCGCGCACTTGGGCGGTATCCTCGAACGAGGAGCGCGGGCTCGAGGTGACGCGCGAAATAGGCGGGCCCACGCTTGCTGGAGACGCCACGGGGGATGCCAGAGAGGCCGGCGTCACCTCGAGTTCGGGCTGAGCACTGGCAGAGCGCGAGTGAATTTTGCTGCGATCGGCGCGATCGGCGCTCGACGACTCGGATTTGGTGCGCAGCGAAGGGTGCGAGCTGGCGTGGTGGTGTCTGAGCAGCCCCATAAACGATTCCACAACCGACCTCTTTTTGCCGTGTCGGGCGCGCACCTCGTGGTCTTTGCCCGCGGTCGAGGGCTCGCTCAGGACGCTGGCGGCGCTATGCTGGGTAGCAACGCCCGTAGCCACTGCGCTGGCCCCTGGGCTCTCGAGACTTTCAACTGAGAGGTAGCTAATGCGCTTGGCTCCCACTGGGTCAAGCGCCCACCTCGTCACAGTGCCTTGGGTGAGGGTTGAGGTATAAAACATACCGTTGCGGTTGAGGGCACTGAGGTCGCCTACCGGGTGCGACACGGGCTGCACGGCGTGCACAGGCACTTCGAGCACACAGCACGTTCCCTTGTTGAGGGTCGACCACACGCCCACTGATGCACCAATGGTCGTAGCCAGCTGGAGGCACATGGACATCCCCAGCCCAGTGCCGTCGTATTTCTTTGTGAAGGCGTCTGCACCTTGGACAAACGGCTCAAATATGGAAGCGAGCTGTGCCTCGTCAATACCAGTGCCCGAATCTATGACAGCCACTTCGAGCGTGCCCATGGTGGTCATGTGCAGGGCGCCCGCGTACGGAGCCACATTGATGCCCGGGCTCTGCTCGGGGCGGTACTGGATGCGCACCTCGACTTTAGCGCCTGGCCCTGAGAATTTTATGGCGTTGGACATGAGGTGCAAACAAATTTGAGAGATGCGGTGCCCATCGCCGCGAAGCTGAGTGTGGAACAAGGGGGACGCCTCGCACGCCCTTTCGCGCACAAATTCGAGCGGTGTGGCCGCTTTTTCCGCCTCGGACCGCGCATTAAACATGTTTTCAAGGTTCTCAAAGATCTCGCCAGGCGTGAAATCGCTGAGTTTGGGCTCCATATCCACCTGCGATTTCGAGAACGCGAGGAGCTCATTGAGTAATTTCATGAGGGTGCGTCCGCTCTTTACAATCACCTCGAGCGCTCCCCTTATCTTTGGGATCTCGTCTTCGCTCAGCGTGACCGAAGTCATGCCCATTATGCCGTTGAGGGGCGTGCGCAGCTCGTGGGTAATGTTTGCAATAAATTGGGACTTGGCCGCGTTGGCTTTCTCGGCCTCGATACGCGCTTCCTGCGCCTCCATTGTGCGGTCTTTGACCTGGTCCTCCAGATAAAAATATTGGTTGTTGAGCTCGGCAACCAGGCCGTTGTAGGCCTCGACCAGCCGGTCCAGCTCGTCGTGGTAGAACCGCCGGCCAAACGGCTTGATTTTGCGCGGCACTTTAAACGTGGCGATTGACGAGTCGTCCGTTGGAGCTGGGTGGCTGGTTTTGCCCCACGGCGAGCCAATGCCCACGAGCCACGCGGCGCGCTCAAGGTGCTTTTTGGCCGCCGGTTTGCGCGCTGCGGGTTGCTCGCCATCACCCTCCATTTGCGCATAAATGCTGTAGAGCGGGGCCGTCATGACGCGGCCCGTGGGCATCACCATCAACAAGACAAACCCGAGCATACCAATGCTGAGGCCAATGACCTTGTTGCGGAGCGCCACCACACGCTTGAACGCCAGCGATTTGCTGGTTTCAATGCAAAAGACCCACTCAATCGAATAAAAAGATATACGCGAGCACCCCACTGAAGCTTTGGCATTTGAGAGGGTGTTTGTATTGAGCCATGAGCTGCCCGAGGTATGGTACTGGTCCGATTCGGCCAGTTCTGCCATCCCTTGGATCGCAGGAAAGTCGCTGAGGGGGTAGAATGTGCTCGTACGCGAAACAGCGGGCTCATGGTTGCTTGCGGCGTACCTAAACCCCGTGATATTGCTCTCTGTGAGCACCACCACAAGATCATAATCCGAGTCTTCAAAGAGGTCGTCTTGCCCTGATGTGATTTGTTCGGCCAACTTGTCTGCATCAAGCACTAGGGTTGCATACCCCTCGACTCCATACTCGTAGGGCGTTGTGTTTGAGATGGGCACGGTGATGCTCAGGGAGTAGAATGGCGTACCTTTGGAGGGCACTGTGAGTACTGGGGCAGTCAGGATAATATTTGACGATCCAAAGTCCCACAGGCTGAACCCGGGCTGGAGGATTGGAGAGAGTTCTTGGAGGGAGGCAAGCACCGCGCTCAGACTGGCAGTATCGTCTGACAAGACCAAACTGTACACTTGATTGAAGTCCGAGTCACTAATAAAAACTCCTCGTGCCTCTGTGGTTTGCTTGGACACGACACTTCGGGCAAAAATACCCAGCTCGCTGATGATTTCCGAACTGGCCGTAATGGAGATATTTGCATCGTTTTGAGAGCGAATGGCTTCAAACACAATGGGTTGGCGCATCGCAAACACAAACTGGTCCATTGCCATATTCAAATCGTCCCTTAGGCGAGCAGTATACATTGCCGCTGCCGTCTCGAGTTTGGACCGTACGAGGGTCTTGCCGTGGGACCATGTATGGATCCCTACCACTAGGGATATGATGAGGAGTGAGGCGACGCAAACTATTAGAATAGATATTGTCATTTGCGTCCAAAGAGGGAGGAACATCACCCCTCGCCTCAACTTCATCTGATGACTGGAGAGGTTGGAGACGGAAAAGCTGGAATGTTTTTGTAGATTAAGCTTGGCACGAAAAATAAAGAAGGTCGATAAATTTGCTGGGTCACATGCGCGGGAGAGCGCTACGCAGCTCGCGCCTGGGCAACCCCCGCGCGCGCACCTCCCGGCACCCCCAGTCCTATAAATAACTATTTAATCGCAGCCAAGCGCGCGGCATTCAAATGAACATCGATATCCAGTTCGTCCGTCTGCCTTGTGATCCGCTCGAGGCGCCGGTTCTGCGACTCGACCTCGTCGCCCATACTCTGGGCAAGGCCCTTCATGCGCCCGGCCGCGTTGGAGATACCCTCGAGGTTGAGCTCGAGCTCATCCTCGAGATCCTCGTCCTCGCTGTCGGCCTCAAACTGGAACTTTTTGCGGCCCTCATTGTTGCGCATCTGCTCCTTCTTATGCTTCATGGCCGTGTCCGAGTACGAGACGCCGTTCGAGTTGAGGCCCTCAATCACGCGGCGCTCGCTCTCAAACGCATTTTGCCGGCGGTGCTCGCGCGCAACCTGCTCCTGAGCGTACTCACTTTTGATACGCGCCTCCTTTTCTTGCAGGCGGCGTTTCGAGGTGAACGGGTTTGAAACGTTGGGAACAAATATCGAGCGGTTAAGGCGCGCCAGCTCGGCGTTCTTTTCGGCTGCAACCTTGGTTTGATTCTTGGCAAGCGCCAAACTGCGCTCGGTGTTGGCGATGCGCTCGCCTTGAGAGCCGAGCATGCCAAGGGCGTTGCGCCCGGAAGCTTCGGCCTCAGCAGCCAGCCGCAGCGTGTTTTGGGTCGAGGAAAGCGATTCTTTTTTGGTGAATTTGATCTGGTTGCGCAGCTCCTCGAGTTCCTCGTCATCCTCTTGTTCCTGCTGCTCCTGGGCACTCTGGCCTCCGTAGCCGCCATAGCCACCCGCCTGGGCACCTCCAGCGCCTCCGGCCGCCTCGCTCCGGCGAGTCTGGACCCTCGAGCTATCGGGCAACTCATTCAACTCATCCAGCTCGGCATCGGGCGCCTCGTTCAACTCGTCCAACTCGGCATTGTCGTCATAGTCAAAATTGTGCTGGCGGCCGCTGCGGCCACCAAACAGCTCCTCACGCGCGTTCGAGGGTGCATAAGTGCTCTCGGCGTACTGCGACGGCGGCTTGGCGGAGGTGGCTTGGGAGGCGTACGGGTTGGCGCCGCTGGTGGTCTGGGCGTAGGGGTTGCCCGCAGTTGTATCCTGTGCGTAGGGGTTGGCAGAAGAGGAGGCGGTGGGAGCGCTCTGGGAAGAGGCACCCTGGGCACCGCTCTGAGCGCCCTGGCCCTGAACACCAGCACCCCGCTGAGCACCTGGTCCACCTTGGGCATACGGGTTGGCCTGCGCCTCGTACGAGTTCAAATTCATGTTGGCCTGGGCATAAGGATTGGCCGCAGCCGGCTCCGCGGGCGCAGCAGCCGCCTGAGCCTTGGCTGCCTGCCTATCAGCTCTGGCCTGAGCATAGGGGTTACCGCCCGGCCCATAGATTTGCTCTTCTTGTTTGCGATAAATATCGTCGGATTGAGTTTGGACCCCGCTGGAACTGTAATCCTTCTTGCCTTTTGCAGCCACCTCGCGGGCATATTCGGAGAACCCGCCAAACTTGCGCTCGCGGTTGCCCTTGAACGTTGAAACTCCAATACTTTCAAGGTATTCTTTGTTCTCCTCATGTGAAGCCTCTTTGGGCGCCTTTTTCATAAACAATCTCTTCATGGTAGGGAGACACGTTTCAAGGTGTTTTGGTACCGGCTTAATGGGCGTGGCGTGCGGTGGCGTCAGGGTTGGGGCAAGGGGCTTGACCTTGTTCAAGGGTCTTAGCACTACCTTTACGCGCCATATTTAGATTTCAATTCATGACGTCATGCCGCGTCGCGTGGCTCAGGGGTTTACTATCGCGCCTCGGGGATCCCCAACGGGGTGCCCAGAGGAGTGCCTCTGGGGGGGGGGGCATGTGCTTCTATATCTTTTATGCTGCAATTCCATGTCAAGATGTGCATCTTGCATGATAGATAGGGCTGGGGTCAACAGCTTCCATAGTGCGTACATAGTACCCGTCGCCGCTCGGCCTATATCATAGCTCGCTTTAGCATACCAAATTCCCGTATTTGAAAACCGCAGGGCGTGTCTAACACATGTAGGCGTGCACATGCGCGCAACCGCGTTGATGCACGCGGTCCTGCACGTCATTCAAGAAAAGGTACGGTGGCTGGTGAACAGTAAAAATAGCACTTACGAGGCTTTTAAACTTGTTTTTGTATACTTTGTACGCATTACACCCTATATACAATCAAAATTTAGGGCTCTGGTCACTCAAACATACATACGCAGCAGGAACCAGCCACCCTCGGTAATCGACAAATTTCCCACGCGTCTCTCCTTTCATTCACGTCATGGCCGACTCTGAGCCGTCCAAACGAGACTCGGTCTGGAGCCAATTCCACTCGCCTATCTTGGAAAATGCAACAGCGGTTGAACTGGAGGCGGGGTTTTTCCAGGAAAAGGCTCGGCAGGTGGAGATCCGAAAAGTGCGGCAGTCAATTGAGGAGATGAGCATGCTTTTGGCGGAAATGCAGCACATATACCAAAGTTCGAGCTCTAAAGAGTCGGACCATGAAGATGCGGCGTCGATAAGCGATGAGTACATTAGTGCTATTGACGCTGTGTCGCCGACCCCGAATGCCAGAACACAGGCACCTGGGGCACCCACTGCCGCTCCCACGGCCCCCGCTGCCGAACAACCTCCTCTCAATACAGTTTCCCGCAAGGTACCACACATTCAAACCACCCCGCAAAGAGACAGCCTCCGGGCCTCGCTGGTAAATTCGCCGCAACGAGAGGCGGCTCGCCGGCTCAGTGGCAAGTCCCCAATCGATAATGAAGAGCGCAAGCACCAGCACTCGCGGGGCCATGCCTTCGCCTATGCCCAGCAAACGAGGCGGCCGCGTGAGGAAGTACATGCTCCCGCACTCCAGGGGCAGCATCAGGGCCCTCATGTCGCCCCTTCGCAAACGCATGTGCGGCCTAGAAGCGAGCTGCGGTATGCAGAGCACCCTCGCAGCGAGCAGCAGCAGAGGTATGAGGAGCGGCCCAGGAGCGAGCTGCGATACGAGGAGCGGCCTAAAAGTTCGGGAGCTCGTCGCAGGGACCCTAGGGAGTCTACGTGGCTTAGGGAGCCCATGAGAGAGCGGGACCCAAGAGAGCTCAGAGAGCCTCTGAGGGAAGTCGTCGTTGAGCCCACCCGCCGCTTCCAAGCAAGAGACTCGAGAGACCATTCGTCCAGAGACCACTCGTCTAGAGACCATTCTCAGGGCTCCCGCGGCTCCAAAGGCTCCAAAAGCTCCTCCAACCACCGGCGCACCGAATTCAGTAAACATGGCCTGGAAGAGCAGCTCCAGTCGGGCGACCTATCAATTGCCGATTTGGACCTACCCTCGAGCGAGCGCAAGCTGCTGGAAAAGTTTATTACCGCGCTGTCCAAGCTCAGCATTGAGGTGCAAATGGACGAGGCCAAGCGGCACGAGGGCCGCCGCCGCATGAACATTGCCCTGAGTGCACTTGAGGGCTGGCTGTAGGCTTAGGCTTAGGCTCTCTATCTATATTTTGTTAAACTCATAGACACCATCGCAGTGCGTAATTGTGCCCTCGGGCCAGATGGTTTCGTCGGCGTGCGAGCTACGACGTTCCATCTCGTGGTCGAGTTTCCACCTTAATTTTTGGCACAACAGCTCAACCACATCATCGCATGGACCCAGCAACGACATCTCAAACGTCTGGCGGCAGGGCGTTTTGGAGATGTAAATCTGGGGCACTTCTCTGCCCACCACCTTGACAATACTCGACACAGGGGCCACCTTAAGGGACGTACCAATACAAACTAGCAGGTCGCAGCGCTTGGCATCGCCGCGCTTGATGAGCATATCCTCAAACCGGCTGGGCAGCGACTCACCGAAAAAGGTAATTTCGGGCTTGTAAACGCCATAACTTTCGGGCACTTCGTGGTCCTGGGCCTCCAAACGCTTACCTTTTGCAGTGCAGGGGGCGCACCGGGGGATCTTTCCCGCGCGAATGTCACCATAGAGCGACTTGCCGTCGACGCGTTTAAAGCACGTAAAACAGTACGCCATACCAAACGACCCGTGGCATTGAACAAGCTTGTCTTCCTTCAGACCCGCCTCGATCTCCAAATTGTCGATATTTTGCGTATAATTGCGTAAAAGTTTGCCGTGATCTTGTAGCAGACGAATGAACTTGTGTGTCGGTGTGTACCTTGTTTCCTCGGGCAAAATCTGCTTGGCGACTGTGTAGAAAATTTTGGGGTCTTGGCGGAACTGCTCAATATCAAAAACGTCCTGGGGGTCAGCTAGGCCAAGGTGCTTGAGCTGGGCATAAAGACCATCATCCGAGCGAAAATCGGGGATCCCGAGGCTTGTGGAGATACCTGCCCCGCTCAATACAATGATGTTCTTGGCTTTTTCAATTAGCTTAACCAGATCACCCAGCTCTCGAGGCCAGGGGAGCCGCTGCCGCTGGGTCATAAAATGCTTCATTGCGACCTGAACCATGACTGCCAACCGCGACTCGGAGTGTGTTTCAGCCTTGTCAACCAGCAAACTAAAGCCCAAACACGCCAAAACTTGCGCCAGCGGCACCGGCCGCACTAGAACGTACTTTTGCATAAACGCCATGGGGCTCTCGTTTTGAAGGCAATTTTGGATCTCTTTTTTTAATTGTGGGTCAGGCGTCACTGTGAACTCCGTGCCGTCGCGCTGCTCATTCAAGAGCTCCTCCATCTCGTCCAAAATCGACTCAAAATAGGTCTCGTCGTCCTCCTCCTCCTCTTCGGGCTCTCCCTCGTCATCCTCAATCTCCTCCACCGTGACCGAGCTCTCGGGCTGCTCATTAGAAATCTCTGGCCTAGGTGGAGCCTCTGGAGTCTGTGCCCGCGACTCGAGAGCCTGCTTTTTTGCGGGTTGATCCATTATGTGATGGCGAGAAGTGGGTCGAGATGGAGTTGAAGTGGAGATGGGTAGGCAAAAGCAGTGAAAACCACACCAGTACTTTCCTAATTCTTCCAACCAATACCCTCGTAGCCTTTTACGGGTGTATAAATTTCGACCTCCTCCACACCCATCCCCTCGTCCCCTACTCCTCTCCTCAAAGCAGCTCCAAACTCGGCTACACTGAGCTTGGCATAATCTTCAGTGGTCGGATCATCTGCGCACAAATCAATTGCTGCGTCCAAAGGCATTGGTTCGTACTCGACAAAGGCTCCGCCACGGGGCACAAGTCTACGCTTTGGGGGAGCTAGAGCTGGTGCCTCGAGCTGTGTGACCTTGCGCGTGCGCTCCTCTGCAGGTGAATCATCCAACAACGCTCTTTTCTTGTTTGGTTTCTTTTTTAGACTAAAGTTCATAGAGTCCAGAGCTCGCTAGATGACAATGACATCATTAGCACGACGGTTCCTCCTAGGCCGGCACCTCAGCACTAGTGCGTGCAGAGCGTCCATTCTCGATAGAGTGCAAGTCCTCGCAGCGGATGTGGCTCAGCGGGCAAACACCGTCACGGGGTTCACCCAAATCGAGACAATCAAAGGCCGCATCTCTGCGACTGAAAAGTCGATTGAAGCGCTCAAGCTGGCGGTGGAGCAAAGCCGATCCAAGTATAGCAGCGCACTGGGTGCCCATTCCTCGGTGCAGCGTGCCATTAACGACCTGCTTCACCGGAAATCAGAGTGGACGTCCCAGGACGTGGAGAAGCTGAGCCAGCTTTATCGCGAGGACCACCAAACCGAAAAGCGCATCGAGGAAACTCGCACAGCCGTTGAGCTTGAGGAATCCTCGCTCGAACAAGAGCGCGCGCTTGTGGGCAAGTTGATGATGGAACGGTACCGCGAAGAGCAGATTTGGAGCGATAAGATCCGGCAATTTTCGACTTGGGGCACAATGATTTTGATGGCGGTAAATTTGTGCTTATTTGTTGTTGTTCAGCTGTTTTTAGAGCCGTGGAAAAGGCGCCGTTTGGTGGCCCAGTTTGAGGAGCGTTTAAGCGAAAGATTGGGGGAAACTCAGGGCACTTGCCAAGAGGAGACCTCGAGCAACCCCATTGCACCCTCTTTTGAATCCATCAAAGAGTATGTGGTCGAAAAATGGGCGTGCATATGGACCCACATTCAGCATGCAGTGACCTCGCGCGACAAGTTTTTCAGCGAGTGCCTCATACTACAAAACTATTTGCTTGGCCAGCTCCACCAGCTTCAGCTGCGCCTCAACCTTGACCCGAGCGCAGTCCTGCTCGGCCTGTGCCTTGGGCTCCTCATCCGCTGAGATTTGTCAGAGTTTTTTCATGGCGAACAAACGGCTTCCCCAAGTGCCGTACCTCAAGGTCAAGGACACGCGGTACGGCCAGCAAAAAACCGGCGGGTGCGTTGTTGCTCTGACGAATCTGCTTTCGTGCTGGGCCTCCAACGGCGAGGGCGTCGAGCAGTGCAAGCACCTCGAGCAGGAACTCAAGCAGTGCATGGTTGGCCGCAAGTACGTCAAGGCCAAGCGCAGCACTGTGAATTATCATTCGAATCGGTTGTTAGACAAGGTTAACCCCAAGCCTCACGATTAGGGGACGAGTGTTCCAAAGGGTGCCAGGGGTACAGGGCGCCAGGGGTGCCCCTTTATGTATATATATGAAGCTAGCAAAAGAATTAGCACATGAGCTAGCCTAGGAGCATAGAAACTAGCATAAAGTGTGTAGTAGCTGTTGCAGTAGCTGTTGGTTTACAAATTCTAGACCGGCCGACCCTTGCAGTCCCACGCGTTTATATCGCGCTGGCTCTCTGCGCTGATTCATCTTGACCCCTTGGATGAGTGCCCCCAAATCGGACCGGATCCACGAGATGATTCGCCGAGAAAAGGCGCTCCTAGAGGGCGCCAAGAGCATCTCGGCGTCCACGTCCAACGCCACGGTCCTGCAGCAGTGTCGGTCCAAGATCCGCGACAGCCAGGCCAACATCGCGTATCTCGAGCAGCAGCTGCAAATGGTCGGCCTCGAGCCTGAGCAACCGCCTGCGAACATCACGGGCCTTGAGTTGCTGCGGTACGACAGTCCCCATATGGGCCCGCGCATCCAGTTTATGCTGCAGCAGCTCGACTACAAGCTGAGCCTCGCCAAGCAGTACAAAAAAGGTATTGAAAAGCTGCAGAGGTTGTACAGCGAGGACCACGACAAGCAGAATCGCGATACCGCGGCGCAAAATTTGGCCGAAAGCACCGCGAAAATCGAGTTGCTGCGGTACGCGCTCAAACGGTACACCGACCTCCAGTTTGATGCCAATGAAACCGTGCCCTTACGCGAGAATGCGAGGCGGCCTGTGACTGGTACGCTGCACCTCACAATCACAAAGATTGACGGTGTAGACCACACCACTCTTAGCGCCTCGCGCAATGTCGAGACGCGCCTCCAGCTCAAGATTGAGAACCAGCTCGTGGGCGAGACTGCGGCAAAGGGCGATGTTTTCAACGAAACTTTTGAGATCCCGATCGAAAAGGCCAACGAGCTCGAGATTGTGGCGTACGACCAGGCCGGCTCGGCGTCCAAGCCGGTGGCCATAATTTGGGTCCGCATCAACGATGTGGTCGAGGCGCTGCGTCGCAAGGGTGTGCAGAGTCGCGCAGACAAGGGCTGGGCCAATGCAGACACGGTTATCCGCGAGGGTTCGGTGCATCCTGCCAGCGGCGCCAGAGGTGCCCCGGGTGCCCATGGGGGTCGCTCGACCTCCCCGGGGCACGTAGGTGCTCACTCAGGCTCACGTTCCCCTGGACACGCGAGCTCTACTCCCAGTACTGACTCAATAGAAGGCTGGTTCATTTTGGAGCCCGCTGGCCGCGTGTACCTCAAGCTCGAATTCGACAAGAATACGCCCCCCAAGCGCGCTTACAGGGACGGCCTCGGGCGCCACAATGCCATTGTGCGCAAGCAGGAGGACGCCACCGAGGTGATGGGCCACCAATTTGTGCACCAAAAGTTCTACACAATTATGCGCTGCGCCATTTGCGAGGAGTTTATGTCGATGCCGTTCCAATGCGTCGAGTGTAATTTCGCCTGCCACAAGCACTGCGTTGCAAAGGTGGTGACCAAGTGCATCACCCAGCCAAACAATGAGAGCGAACAGTTTGAGCAGCTCAACCACCGGATCCCTCACAACTGGGAGCCGTCGTCTAATATGAGCGCCAACTGGTGCTGCCACTGTGGTTTGATTTTGCCGTTTGGCAAGAAGCGCATTCGCAAGTGTGTGGAATGCGGTATCATGTGCCATTCGGGCTGTGTGACCTATGTGCCCAACTTTTGCGGCATGTCGATGGAGATGGCCGCCCAGATTTTGAGCGCGATCCGCATGACCAAGTACGACCAGCAAAAGCGCGCTGCGGTGCCCTCGCCATACACTGATGGCAAGCGCACCCAGGCCCAGGTGAGTGCCCCTCCGCCGCCCACCAGCCGCCGCGTGCCGCGCAAAAAGGTGCCCGAGCATGCAAAGACCGCGAGCGAGGACAGCGTTGATCAAAAGATGGAGTTGTCGCTGGATTTGGGCGGGTCGACCTGGTGGGCTGGCGCGACCGCCCCGAGTGGCACCACGGCGAGCGCAGGAGATGCCGCAAGTACCCTTGCCCCGAGCTTGGCGCCCAGCACCTTTGATTCTGCTAGCACTGACACTGCATCTACGCTCGCCCCGAGCGCCCAGGAGCCCCGGTGGAAGGCCCCTACGGCGGCGCCTGTGGCCCCCAGCGTTGAGCCCAAGGCCACGGCACCCACTGTCACCTCTCCAGCGCCGCCCAAAGCAGATAGCGCTCAGATTGAAAACGCGTCTACCGCTGCTGCTCTTGCCGCCGAGCAGCTGTTGAGCGCCAAGGACCACAAGGAGGCTCCCTCGGGCACTGCCTCAGCCACCACCAAGCCGGCGCACCGCCGCAAACCCAAAGTGTGTCTTGACGATTTCTCCTTCCTTACGGTGCTCGGCAAGGGCAACTTTGGCAAGGTCATGCTGGCCGAGTCCAAGCACACTCAGAAACTGTACGCCATCAAGGTCTTGAAAAAGAATTTCATTATTGAGAACCGCGAGGTCGAGAGCACGCGCTCTGAAAAGAATGTTTTCCTTATTGCAAACAAAGAGAACCACCCGTTTTTGATCAATTTGTACGCGTGTTTCCAAACGGCTAACCGAATCTACTTTGTGATGGACTATGTTTCCGGTGGTGATCTCATGTACCACATTCAAATGGACCTTTTCTCAGCCGGCAGGGCCCAGTTCTATGCTGCAGAGGTGCTGCTTGGCCTCAAGCAGTTTCACGATAACAATGTGATTTACCGTGATCTCAAGCTCGATAATATCCTCCTTACGCTTGATGGTCACATCAAGATCGCCGATTATGGCCTGTGCAAGGAAAATATGGGGTACGGCAAGACTACCGGCACCTTTTGCGGAACGCCCGACTTTATCGCGCCCGAGATTTTGCTGGACCAAAAGTACGGCCACGCGGTAGACTGGTGGGCCCTAGGTGTTTTAATGTACCAAATGCTCTTGGGTAAGAGTCCATTCCGCGGCAAAGACGAGGATGAGGTCTACGATGCTATTCTTAGCGACGAGCCGCTGTACCCCATCCACATGCCCAAGGACAGCGTTTCGATTTTGCAGCTGCTGCTGGAGCGCGACCCGACAAAGCGTCTCGGTAGTGGCCCTCGCGACGCCTTGGAGATTATGGAGCACCCATACTTTTCCAACATTGACTTTGACAAGCTGCTCAAGCTCGAAGTTCCGCCCCCGTACAAGCCACAACTGCAAAACCCCCGCGACGTCTCATACTTTGACAAGCTGTTTACCTCTGAAATGCCTGCGCTGACCCCAATGAATAGTGTTTTGGCGCCAAACATGCAGGAGCAGTTTAGGGGCTTTTCGTATGTGAACCCCGAGTTCACCTAATTCTTTCTTTAATTTATCGCTCTTTAATTTATCGCTCTTTAATTTATCGCTCTTTAATCTATGTGCTCTTTAATCTATGTGCTCTTTAATCTATGTGCTCTACGTCTCTGCGCTGTACTCTGCGCCAGGGGGCACCCCGCGCTCTGCGAGGGGAGCCCAAGGGGAGCCCAAGAGGAGCGCCATGCCCTACGCCCCAGGTCGCGGCTGGTGTTGTATGTGCAAGCCGAGCTCATTAGATTTAGCTTTTATTCTATACTACGGTGTGCACTAAGAGCTGCCTACTCAGGGCTGCACACCGTCGTTTTCCCTAGCTGCGTCCTATCCACCCCTCTCCCGCTCTCCGTTATTCGTCCAATAATCTACCTCTTAAAACTAAAACTGGCTACGATCGGAATATGATCACTTGGGTGGTGAGCGTTCGGGAACCCCACATAGTGCTTTGCATACTCCTTGTCGACCGCCCCCAGCAGCGCAGTCACTGCCAAACTTTGGTTGGAGTACCAAATGTAGTCAATGCTCTCGATAAAGTTGGGCGTGTAATTTGTAAACGGCAGCTCGAGCCCGTCGGTGTATGCGCTCTTAAACTGGAGGCTTGAGCTGATACCCGTTTCGGTGAACTTGCCATAGGAGTAACCCTCGAGATCGCGGTGGGTAGGCTCGACCTTGGACTGCGAAAACAGCTGGTACACGCCCGAGTCTGACGTGGAATTAAAATCGCCGCAAATCACCATGGGAGTTTTGGGGCCCACGCCGGCAGCGATCTGCTCCATTTCTTCGAGCAGAATGGCCGACTGCACCACCTTGACATCGCAAAACGCAGGGTCCCAGTGCAAGTGCGTGTTTCCCACAATGAATTTGTGCTTTGAGGCGCGGTGCTCAAACACTCCCACGAGCGCAACATTGTCCTTGGTCATGACTCGGTTGAATGTGTCGACAGACTTTTTGAGGTCATCGCGTAGCAGGGCTTTTGAGTTGTACTCAATGTGCGTGTGGCTGATGAGTCTAATTGCGCTCTCGCGATAGAAAATGGCGCACCCGTCCACGGTGCGGGCCTCGACCGGCGAGCTCATGGTGCGCGCGCGCGTCTTGGGGTAAAAAATGTGCTTGTACCCACGAGGCGTAAAGTGCGGCAGCCACACCTTATCGCATGCGTCTGTATTCACTTCTTGCAGACACACAATGTCTGATTCGTGGGCGGTTATCTCCTCAATCAGCAGCTTTGAGCGGTACTCCCACTCGAGGGCCCATGAAGGTGTGTACCCGTACAGCTGTGGCGTTGCGTACTTTTCACAAAGCGTGTTGTAGCTGAGGACAGTAAAGTTGGGGGCCTTGCCATCACCCTCGAGCTCGATCCACTGACGAGGGCTCGGTGCGTCGCCCACGGGCGCGTGGTCCCTAAGTTCCACAATCAGGCCTCTTGTACCTTCTTTGGCGATCAACTCACGGAATTTGTTATCCACAGGGTTACCCTCAATGCCCAGCACCTCGAGCTGGAACAACGAGCCGAGCTCGCTCGGTAAAGTTGTGATTTGGTTGTCAAACAAAAACAGGTACCTTAGGGAGACCATGAGGCCAATCTCGGGAATCACCTGCTCGATCTGGTTGCTGCTGAGGTCCAAAACCCGCAGTTGGGGCATCGCAGTAAGGGCCAGCGGGATGGTTGTGAGGTTGTTGTGTCCGAGGTAAAGACGCTGTAAAAACACGTACGAAAACAACCGTGGAACTGTGACCGCCAATCCTTGGCCGCTCAAGTCAATCGAGGTCCAAAATTGCTTGTTGATATCCTCATTAATGTGCCGCACGCGCTCGGCCTCCAACTGGTCTTTTTTCTCTTGGGGGTCGGCCTGCTGGCGTGCAGGAGGGCCACCTGGAGTGGTTGGAGTCGGGCCAAGCGACGAGCGGTGCTTGCGCACAAGCACATTGGCCACTTCGTCGAGCGTTTGCACGTTGCCTACGCCCGACCGTGACCGCCGCGCAGCGGCCCGCGCAAAGCTGTGTGGCGCCGCAGCGTCTCTAGAAATGGCCGCCAGCTGGTACTGCTGCTGCCAGTATGCGCTGCTTTCCCAATTTTCGTCTTCTGTGGCCGTCATTCATAGAGTGCTTAGTGAGGTTTAGGTGTGTGCTGGGGAGAGATGAGATCAGCATGCACACTCGCTCCCAGGCAGCGTTTAGCGGAAGCGCCGTAAAAAATTCGTCTATAGAAACTTTTGATTTGGCGAGCCTGAGGGGCGGGTGGGTCATTGTTGTTTACCTGCAAGCGTTTCGCGATACGCAGCAAGTTCTTGACCTAGCCATCTCACAGCCAAAAATCACAAACAGAGATGCCCAACTAGTTGTTGTTGCCCAAGACTCGGTGCATGCCCTGCTCATGTGGCAAAAGCAGCTTGCAGTGGATGTCCTCTTGGTGTCGGACAAAACACGCCAGCTAAAGCAAGCATGGGGTGTACAGAGCTGTGCGACCTTTTTGCTCGATGCAGACTTGAGGGTGGTCCACGAGTCGCATGCGGTGGCGTCCCCAAGTGAGATTTTGCGGGTTTTGGATGGGTTCATTTTTGCCAAAGAGCATCAGAGCATTTAGCATTGATATATGTCTACATAGCAAGCATGTAGCAAGCACTCCTAATTGTACACCAGCTTTCTCGCTCCCAGTCCCTCAGTTTCTCCAGTATGCCCTCCCTGCCACTCCCAGCACAAACTCTCAAGCCCCTTGACCCTGCATCTGGGCCGAGGTCGGGCCAAGCCCCTTACTGCAATGGGAGTCTAGGGCATGACAAAACGAGCAGACTGGTACCCCTTGAGTGCCCAACCTTTTAACTATCTTTAGCGACCATCTAACTGGCTGCCAAGACCTGCACGCCAAGCGCCAATTCAAGGCCGCCTTTGGTATAGCGCTCTTGAGCAATTTTACTTTCCTAAATGATATAAAATTCCTGTAGAGGCCTCAAAATGCACCACTCAGAGCCCATACGTCCGCAGCAGCTTTCGCACTTTACCACGCTGGCCGCATACGGTACGCACATGCATGGCATCTGCATCTGCACCGCACCTTAGTCATTACCCCGGACCCCAGCTTTTCCAAATGATGAAGGAAATGATGTCTGTTGCGCCAATGCCGGCAAAAAAGATGCCAGAAATCAGTCCCCGCACAGGCAAGCCCAAGAGAAGAAAGGCAATACGCGCGTGCGTGCACTGTCAACGCACGCATTTGACCTGCGATAATAGCCGGCCGTGCGAGCGGTGTGTGGACCGGGGGCTGGCGGCCACTTGCTGCGATGGAACACGAAAACGCGCCAAGTACCTGGGGGAGGAAATCAAGCAGGAGCCGGTGCACGAGGCCGGGCTTCCCCATGGGCTTCCCCAGGGGTACCGTCAGGGGCTTGGCCCGCACCAAGGGCCCCAGGGGCAGGCTCAGATGCCTGCGCCGCACATGCCGCTGCATTCAGATATTCCAATTCACATGCTCATGCCACATGGCCCAGCGCAGGCCCCTCATCAGGGCACTTCCCCGCACCCCCAGGGTCCCCCCTCGGGTCCCCCACAGGGCGCCTACATGATGCCATTTGAGTCGTTCGAGTCCACTACTGCCGACTCTGAGTACAATGTGCTTGGAACCATCCTTCATGTGGACCCCAACGATGCCTCACCGTTTAGCGACCACACAATAACCAACGCCGACCTGGGAAATGATTTGACCCTCGAGAACTTTGACTTAGACCACCTGCTGGACGACTCGCCCCTGAGCGACTGGCTGGCCCCGAAACCGCCTCCCATATCGCTCACAATCAATCAGACCCCGCACCTGCACACTGCACCCTCACACGTCTACACAGTGACCCAGCCGTTCCCCTATACCCCCGGGTTCCACGCGCTGTTTGGGTACCTCAAGCGGCGATTTCAGCGGCCTCAATTAATGCAGATTGTGCAGTCCATGGCCAAGTACCGCCCGAGTTTTATTGCCTATGCCTCGAATCTCACCCACGAGGACCTGGTGTTTTTGGAGCAAGGGTTCCAGCGGTCACTACTAGAGTACCAAAAATACTTTGCATTTTCGGGTACGCCCACAATTATATGGCGTCGCACCGGCCAGATCGCAGCTGTGGGGCCCGAGTTTTGTATGCTCAGCGGCTACGACATGCGCGACTTGGTACCCTCTGAAGGCTCAAAATTTATTGTGGAATTGTTTGATGACGAGTCCACCTTGGCCTATTTTCAAACTTTTTCAGAGATTGCCTTTGGCGATCACCACGGCGTGCGCATGTCGGCCTGTACCCTCACCACAAAAGCCGGCAAGGCGGTGCGCACCTCGAGCGTCTTGACGCTAAAAAGGGATATGTTTGGGATCCCCATGCTGATTATTGGCAATTTCTTGCCTATTCTTGTATAGCTATTTATTATTCTATTCTTCCAAGCGCACCCCTTGCACAGAGCTCGGGTAGGCGCTTGGTCATGCGTCAAACGGTCTTCAAATCCCAAAGCCAAGTTTTGGAACTAAGAGAGCTATTTTACGGCGACCAAACCACACAAAAACGAGCCCTTGCACTCTGTAGAGCCTACGAAACCCGCCACCGCCTGCCGGTGAGCGTGCACCTCACAGCCCTCGTGACCGCGGCCATGCATGCAGACTGCCAAGCAAACGATTTGTATGCAGTGCGCCTCGGGTACTCTGCGGCATTGATTCGAGTTGTCAATGAAGTCTTGGACTCGGCACAGCAAGGCAAAGTGGCCGCGCCGCTGCACGCGCTGGCCCTCATGGTTGATTTGCCCAGCTCGTTTGTCGAGGTGCGCCATGCCGCTACCCACGAAGAACTACCGAGCGTGGATGTCCTCAGGGAACTAACGCGGCGTGCTTTGCACTGGCTCGACGAGCACTTTTGGCGCCTCCAGGTGGCCCACGCTCCCAAAATTGTCAAAGGGGACACAAAAGAGCTGTTTAGCCTGTGGAGGCGAAGCCGCCGTGCCGACGTTGCGGCCCCACTAACCAGCGAACAAAGAGCAATCGCACGATCACTACGGCTCAAACATGCCGAAAACAAGCGCGAATTCCTCAAGGTTCTCACGGAAAAAAATATTTTGGTGCCCCAAAACGGTAAAGTGCAGCTGGCAATGACCATGTGGACGCCGTGCTTTGAGCACATAGGGAGCGACGAAATTGTTGTTGAGCTTGTGCACCACCTCAACGCACAAGAATGGACACCGGGGGAAGCCTCAGACCTCAAGGCAGAGGCGCTGAGCATGTGGGTCGACCACTTTATTGCCGCCCTGAAGAGCCCCAACCCCCCTCTTCTTGGCGAGCTGGGGTCCAAACCGCGCCCGTGGAATGCGAAAGGGTTGGCGGCCTATGCCCGTAAGTTTGGCGACGCGGATGTGCAGGTCAAGGCCGAGAAAATGGCAAAGTTTACGGGCACCGAGATCTCCAACGGCAGTAAGGTAGAGGCCTCTGCCAGCGAATTACGCACTGAGAAGAAACAACGGCGGTCGAAATGGAATACGGTGCCAAACTGGACGCCTCGACCCCTTGGCGTTTAGGCTATTGTGGTTGGCATGGCAACGCTAATGCCACGCGTACATTCTTAATTTTTAGCTGAACTCGACTACATTAGTATACCTAAATATACGCCCTCCCACGCCCACGCGCTCAAATGACACATGCTCTTTGCCCACACGCCTTCGCCCCTGCGCGCTTCGCCCCTACACCCTTGTCCCAGAGCTTACCTCACCTCCACGTATGCCACGCCCATACAGGGTCACCACGCCCGATGCTCGCCTCGCGCCGTCGCGGAACTTGACGAGAACGGACCGGATCTGCCTGTTTGTTATTATGCTTATTGCCTCGGCCGTGCGCCTCTACGGCCTGGGTTGGCCCACCTCGGTCGTGTTTGACGAGGTCCACTTTGGCTCCTTCGCGCGCAAGTACATTATCGGCCGGTTTTTCTTTGATGTGCACCCGCCGCTCGCCAAAATGTTGTTTGCGGTCGCCGGCTACGCGTTTGGCTTTCGCGGAGACTTTAACTTTGACAACATTGGCGACGACTACATTGAGCCCCAGGTCCCCTACATTGGCATGCGTCTGCTGCCCAGCGTCCTGGGTCTTTTTACTATCGCCCTTTGTTACTGCACGCTGCGCGCCTCGGGTGTGCGCACCTTCATTGCCTCATTTGGCGCTCTGCTCCTGACTTTTGAGAACACCCACGCTACAGAGTCGCGCTACATTTTGCTCGACTCGCCGCTGCTTTTCTTTATTGCTATTACCGCCTATGGCTATAAAAAGTTTGAAAATGAGGTCCCCTTCACTCTCAACTGGTACAAATTCATGCTGTTGACCGGTTTGGGTCTCGGCGCCACCATCTCCTCCAAATGGGTAGGACTTTTTACTGTTGCGTGGATTGGCTCCCAAACCCTTTGGCAGCTGTGGTGGCTGGTGGGAGACCGCAGCGTCTCGATGCCCAAGTTTGCCCAGCACTTTCTTTCGCGCGCGGTGTTTTTGATCGGTGTGCCCCTCGGTTTCTACATGCTCATGTTTTACCTGCACTTTTTGTGCGTGGACAATGACGGCAGCGGTAGCGACTTCATGCCCCGCCCGTTTTTGGCCGGCCTCAAGCACAACAGCTTGCCCGGCGACATCCCCGCCGATGTGGCCTATGGCTCCAAGATCTCGCTGCGCCACGTCAACACCAAGGGCGGCTGGCTGCACTCGCACAATTCGAGCTACCAAACTGGGTCCCAGCAGCAGCAAATCACGCTGTACCCCCACATGGACGAGAACAACCACTGGACGGTCGAGAACGCCACCGAGGAGTGGAACCCTGATGGTGCCTCCATGGTCTACCTCAAGGACGGTGACCTCATTCGTTTGAACCACGTGCCCACTGCCAAGCGCCTGCACTCGCACGACCACCGTGCCCCCGTCACCAGCCACGACTACATCAACGAGGTTTCTGGCTATGGTTTTGAGGGTTTCGAGGGTGACGCCAATGATAACTGGCGCATCAAGATTGTCAAGTCTCACAGCACTGGCGCTGGCAAGGAAAAAGTGCAGGCCCTGCGCACCTACTTTCAGCTCGAGCACACTCTGACCGGCTGCCTCCTTTATTCCAAGGAGGTCAAACTTCCCGATTGGGGCTTTGAGCAGCAGGAAGTGTCGTGCATCCGCAACGGCGCCAAGCCCAACACCCTGTGGTACATTGAGTACAATGAGCACGATGCCTACGAGGACCCCGAGCTCGTGTCGTACGAGAAGCCCAGCTTTTTCCGCAGCTTTGTGGACCTCAACAAGAGCATGTGGAATGTGAACAAGGGCCTGACCGCCACCCACAACTGGGAGTCGCGTCCCCTCGACTGGCTCACCCTTGACCGCGGCATCAACATGTGGGTCCGCGAGAACCGCCAGGTGTACCTGCTTGGTAACCTCGTGGTGTACCTTAGCATCACTGCCTCGATCGCTCTCTACATTGTTTACAAGCTCGTGCAAGTACTTTACTGGCAACGCTTTAGCGACCGCGCCCTCCGCGATGGTTTGCCTGAGCCCATCAAAAAGGGTACTGACGTGACCCTGATTGCCCGCACCACCGCTTGGGGCCTTTTTGACGAGCAGTTCACCTCGTTCTTGCTCGCATGGGCCTTCCACTACTTCCCCAGCTTCCTCATGGTTCGCCAGCTGTTTTTGCACCACTACCTTGCCAGCGTTTACTTTGGCGTGCTCATGATTGCCCAGGTGTTTGAGTTGCTTGTATCTGTTGTTCCTGTGCGCAGTCTCGGTAAGGTTCTCACCGTGCTGTTCCTTGCTGCGTCCATCACGTTTTACGCCTACTACAGCCCCCTCATCTACGGTACTCAGTGGACCAAGGAGCAGTGCGAGGCGGCCAAGTTTAACCGCATGGACTTTGACTGCAACACCTTCTTGAGTTCGAGCGAGGACTATATTGCCGTCAACTCGCGCATTGCCGATTCGGTGTTTAGTGCCAAGAATGGTTTGTTCCCTGAGGAGACCGACGAGCCCGAGCACCACGAGGAGCACCACGAGGAGCACGTTGAGGTCGCTGAAGAGCACGTCGAGGTCGTCGAGGAGCACCACGAGGAGGCCGCCCAGGCCGAGCCCGAGGGCGAGGCTGAGCACGAAGTCGAGGCCGAGATTGTCGAGCAGCGCGCCGCTGAGCCCGAGCCCGAGGCCCAACCTGAGCCCGAGAGCGCTGAGGAGGTTGCCGAGGAGCCTGCCGCCGCCGCCGAGGAGGAGGAAGTCGAGTATATCGACGACGACGAAGAAGACGCCCCCGAGCCCCCTTCGGAGTCGCCGGCCGACATTGAGGAGCCCCAATATCAGGGTGACGTCGCCGACGATGTCGAGAGCGCGCCTGCCAATGTGGCCGACCCCGCGCTCGAGCCCGAGACCGTCTAGATAGATAAAATTTTAATCATTTTCTGTGAGCCATCGTATGCCGCACGCCGCACGCATTACATGACCCACTCCATGGCCCCTCGGTGCCCCAACTCCTATCGCCCCACGCTTACCCGGCATTAGCTGCACCCCCATGCACCCCCCGTCCCATTGCGCAACCCTCACTAATCCACTTTCATGAAACAGTTTGAATACAAGGTCGACCTGGTTCCCGCCTACCTCAATGGTCTCGTTGCGTCCAATTCGCAGCTCGTTCTGCTTGGCCAAAACTCGGTAGCCTCGAAAGCCAGCCTCAGCTCCAAGAAGGTCAAGCTCGTCTCTGGCGGCGGTTCAGGCCACGAACCCACCCATGCCGGGTTCATTGGTGAAGGAATGCTCGACGCAGTGGCCGTGGGCCACGTGTTTGCGTCCCCTAACACCGTGCAGATCGAGAGGGCCATCAATGCGGTGGAATCGGGCCAGGGCACGATCCTTATTGTGAAAAATTATACTGGAGATGTACTTCACTTTGGTCTCGCGGCCGAGAAGGCCCAGGCGGCCGGCAAAAACGTGCACACGCTTGTCATTGGCGACGACGTCTCGGTTGGTCGATCCCAAGGTGCCATTGTGGGCCGGCGTGGTCTTGCCGGTGTGGCCGTTGCTCACAAGGTGTGTGGCGCCGCGGCAGCTGCCGGTCTCAGCCTCGAGGAAGTCCTAGAAGTTGGCCAGAGCGTGAACGCCAACCTGGCCACGATCGCTGTTTCGCTCGACCACTGCGTCGTTCCCGACAAGAAATTCACTACAGAGCTCACTAGCGAGCAGTACGAGATTGGTTTGGGCATCCACAACGAGCCTGGACTCTTTAAAAAGGAGTTTCCGGCCAACGTGCCCAAGATCGTGGACGAGCTGTTGCCGTACATTTTGGACCAATCCGACAAGGACCGGGCGTTTGTTGACTTTGAGGGTGCTGATACCGCACTCCTGATCAACAACCTTGGCGGTCTCAGTGGGTTTGAGATTAGCGTCATCACCGATATCGTCCTTTCCAAGCTCAAGGGCAAGCTGGCACGTGCGCCCACGCGCGTCATCCAGGGCACTTTCACAACCGCATTCAACGGTCCTGGTTTCTCGATTACGCTGCTCAACCTCAGCAAGAGCCATAAGCGCACACTCGAGTTCTTGGATGCACCCACGAGCGCTCCCGGCTGGGCGGTCGCACAGCCTTCGAACCTCGAGGTGGAGGCGCCCAAGTTTGACGAGCATACCGAGCACATCAAGAGCGGCGTCAAGCTGCCTGCAGGTTTTGCGAGCAAGCTTCGCCAAGGCCTCCAAAATGTGGTCGAGGCGGAGCCCCAAATTACGCGCTATGATACCGTTGCAGGTGACGGTGACTGTGGCGAGACTCTCAAGGCGGGCGCCGAAGGTATCCTCAAGGCCCTGGATGCCAACAAACTCAATCTCGAGGACGCTGTGGCGTGCCTTGTCGCGATCGCCGAGATTGTCGACGTCGATATGGGCGGCACCTCGGGTGGTCTCTACTCAATCTATTTGACTGCATTTGCCCGCCACCTGCGCCAGGCCAACCCCACAGAATTTAATCTCGCAAGTAGTGCCGAGGCGGCCAAGGGTGCCCAGGACGTGCTGTACAAGTACACCAAGGCGCGCGTTGGCGATCGTACCATGATTGATGCGCTCGAGCCGTTTATTGCAGCGCTGCCCAAGAGCTTGGAGGGTGCAGTCGAGGCCGCCAACAAGGGCGTTGAATCCACCAAACACCTCAAGGCCAAGGCCGGCCGCGCCGCCTATGTGGGCGAGCTGGGCGAACCAATCCCTGACCCTGGCGCCTATGGATTAGCCAAATTGTTTGAAGGATTTTTGTAGCGCGTCTATCGCTAGTGAAACAGCTCATGTGATTTTATAAATATCGTACATACGTCCGCTGCTGGGCGCCCAGGGCTAGCCCACCTTCGAGATAGCCCTCGTGATCATACGGCAGTTATCCAGACCGTACCGCGTCAATTCCTCAAATTTATCCATCGCTTGCGGGTCACTGCGCTGCTCAAAGCTCTCGAAAAACTGCACCAACATCTCGGCATCCAGCTCGAGCTCCACTTCTTTGGTCGGCTGCGAGCGCCCATCCGTAATCACCGAGGTCAAATCAACCTGACAGCCCTTTGTTTTCCATGATGAGCGGTTCTTTAGGCGCACCAAGTTGTGCGCACGCACGTCCTGGGGCGACCCTTCAAAGGGGATTTCAAGGCTCAAAGAGATGCGCAAATCGACCGCCTCGTGCGGGAAATGCACAATTAAATCGCCCACCCTTTGCTTTGTGATTTTAGCCACCAGCTGGTCTTGCTCATCAAGCGAAACGCGCACCACTGCACCTCCGTCTGTTGGATGAAACTGGTCACGCGTACGCGAGTCACCGAGCGGTTCGAGGACCTGAGAGCTCGTGTACTCGCCAACGAGCGTCTCAATGCGGGTAAAATGGTTGTGGGAGATGCCGCTCTCAAAGAAAATGTTGTTTTTGACGTAGGTGCTCTCGAGGACCACCTCGCTCAAAACAGGCAGGTCAAGGCGCTTATTGTTCGATTTGGCGCATGCAGTGCCAAGTTTGAACTCGACTTCGAGGTATTTGCGGTTCACGTCACCCATATTGTGCATGTGTCCATAGAGCCATTCACAAATGCGGCGGTTGAGGTCATCGGCCGGTACCACGCTGCTAAAGCTTGGTGGTAAGCCTAGAAGCGAGGGCACGCCTCCAGGACCAGTGGGGCCGCTAGATGTGGTGCTTGCGGCAGCCGCAGGCGGCGCTGGCGCCTTGGCCTTGGCCCCGCGTAGCCGGTACGACTGGGCCCAGATGGGGGGCTGTGCATAGCGCTTGGGGCCGCGATGGTGTTTTGTGGGGGGCCCGCTATTCAGCATGTCGTGTATTGAGCTGTTTTTGCGTTTTGGAGGGGCCCCATGCCCGTTTAGCATTGAGTTGAGGTTCATTACAAATGGCAGCTGTGGGGACCCAGCTTTGGCTGGGCTGAGCTAGGCTGGGCTGGGGGGGGTGAAGGGTGCTGAGCAAGTTGGGCAAGGGCAATTGTCCTTTGGCAAGTCGAGGTCACGGGGATAAGAGAATAAAGAGAGTCGGTTTAGGGTTTATTGTACACTTATGGAGCTCAAGGACATAGGCCAACCCTCACCTAGCAAATTAAATAAATTAGCACCTGGGGCAGTCCGTTCTGCGATGCCTATGACATGTCTCAGGGTTTCTACGGTACTCAACTTCAGCAAACTCAAAAAGAAGCCGCCGCTTCTCATGCCAGGTGCAAGCTTCGTCGCCCCATGTGGCCAGCGACGGGGCAGCGTAAGGCTGCGCACAACCAAGTCGTAGTCGGCGTCAAGATTGAATGGGTAAATAGCAAAAAGTCTGTGTATCAGCTTCAGGTTTTGTCGACGTCTAGTGCCGAGCGATACTTTGCGCACTTTCCATTCGCCAAAAAACTCCTCCACATGCTGTAGCACCCTCTTGTCAAGACGCACCTCAGCGGGCATGTCGCCAAGCGAGGCCAGCCAACCAAATTCGATCAGCTTGAGCACAAGATCTCGATCACGAAGAACACTTGGTGCGATGCGCTTGATTCAGATTGTGTAGCAGCTTTCGGGCGTGTCAGAACAAAGAGCTGCAAACACAACTTGCCAATCCTCCTGGAACTTATTAGGTACAAGGTCAAATGCATTTTCAAGTCTGTATCCCGAAAAGAGGCTTGCAGGAACGGCATCGACAAATTCTGGGTAAACAAAATTCTTGTGTGAACTGGTAGTCTCCACTGCGGCGTCGAATACCTCAATATCAGCTCGCAATTCTTCCTTGAGCAGCATGTAGTAGAAGTGTTCCACTTGCGCGAGGCCATAGATGCTTGCAGCATTTCGTAGGGGTTCAGGTACCCTGCAATGACCACGAGTGCCAAGTGGGGAAGCTCAGCCCAAGATGAGCTGGGCCCAAGACAAAGCCTGGCACACTTTGACATAATAAGTATTTATATGCCACATGCGTGCACCTAGTTTCCCCTGCATGTGCTGGGTCATACCGGATATGCGGATCACATCGGATATGCTGGGTCACGTCCGATCTAATCAATCTAGATGAGCTTGATAATGGTGTAGGTAGTTGTGATTTATTTGATTTTACATACTCCAGCGCTGGGCTGTCAAGGCCTATCTGTACATGCTCGCATCATTCCTCGTCCTCCAAATCGCCCGGCTTGATGAGCCCCGGAACTTGGGCATCGCGCTGGGCCTGCTCGCGCTTGGTCTCCTCGAGCTCGCGCGCGCGCTCCTCGGCATAAAGGTAGTCGGTCTCATCACCACCCATCTCCTTGATTTGGATCAAAAAGTCGCGCAGGTGCGCCCTGAACGCCGCGCGGCTGTTTAAGAGCGAGAATAGGCCCTCGACAAACACCTGGACCTTTTGATCAAGCAGGTACGGGAACGCGAGCTTGAGCGAGCGCATCAAGTACTGCCTAAAGTACTGGCCGTTGGAGGTGCCGGCAGGGCACTCGCCTTCATCGTAAAGAGGTACAGGCACTTTTTCGCGCTCGACCGCCTCAATAAACACCAAAAAGATCTCGGACTGCAAAGCAAAACCAGACTTGTGATCAGGGTCGGTCAAAACTGTGAATGTGTCGCCCACAATAAGTTTTGTGTACGTTTTGAAAAAGTTGCCGACCAGCTCAGGCGAGTCGAGTTTGAGCACATTAACCACGATTTCCAGGGTCAAGCTCAACCCCACATCCTCGACATCGCGGTTATCGTGCTTGGCAGCCCACAAACAGCTGTTGAGGGTCTGGTCAAAGATACCGGGGGGTAGCTGGAGAAGGGTCGAGAAGCAGTTGCTGTTGATTGCGCGCAGCAGCTTGAAGAAAGAAACCCTAAACTCGGGGTACTCGGTGAGGTCCTCGCTGAGCATGCTGAGGGTGCACTCAAAGACGTGGGCAAAAATCTGGATAATCATGTCTTGGATGAGGTCGGCCACGCGCTCGACAATTACAGTGACACACTTGAGTACTTCCGACTCGCGCAGCGCGGCGGGCGCCGTGCGGTAATCGTCCAAAATGGTCTGCACGAGCGCCGGCGCGACGCTGGTGGCAACGAGCTCCTTGTTATCAGCCTGACTCAGGTACGACTCCATTAACCTAAGGATTTCGCGCTTGACTGCGCGGAGGGTCCTGCACTGGTGGGTCAGGGGGAACTGTGGGTTGGCCGCCACCTGCTCGAGAATCTGCTTTGAGACGAGACCATACAAGGCAATCATGTCGCTGAAGATAAAGCTGAGTTGCGACTCAAAGGCAGTACCCAACGCAGAGCACACGGCCGTGTTTGTCTTGATCACATTGACCAAGATCTTGACCATTTCGTTATCGGGGACACTGCTGGGGTTCTTTGCGAAATCCTCAATGAGCTGGCTCCACACGCTGTTGGGGAACCGCATCACCTCCTGGAGAAGGGAGTTTTGGATCTCCTTGTTGTTTTGGCCGCTGAGGATCTGGCCGCACGACTCGTAAAAGCTCTGGACTTGATGTGGGGCCAGGTCGGCCGTGTGGTCCTGCATGGCTGCAATCACCTGCTCGACAAAAGGGCAGGCCTCTTCGGGACTAATTTCGAGGAATTGGGCCTTGCACTTGGTCGCAATCTTGTTGAACGTGTCGCAGGCCATATCCTGGACTCCCTCGTGGCTCTCGTGCATAAACTCAAACAACTTGTTGACGACCGCTTTGAAAAACGAAAAGTGCACGCGCGCACGCAAAAACCGGGGGTACTGGCCCACAATGTACATGATGTTTGAGGCAACAACCGCCTTGGAGTCCTTTGTGGTTTTGATGCCTGTGAGTTTAAGCAGCCGTTTAATCACGTGAATAAGGAAATGCTTCTCGGTAGTGACCTCCATGGTGCCGCTGATGGAGCCAATGGCCCAGCACAGAGTGTTGATGTGGTGGTGCGACCACTCAGACCCATCAACCTGGCGCTCGAGCTTGTCGTTCATGATGGCCTCGATATCCTCGACATTAAGGTGGGTCAAGTACACCAAGACATCGCGCATACTCTTGTACAGCGTCAGCGTATCATTTTCTTTGTAGGCGACGCGCACAATCTCGCCATCCTCGTTCTCGCTGATGAGCACTTCCTCGGGGCGCACCATGTGCTCAATCATAATAACGCGGAGCTGGCTGAGGATTTGAGCGTAGCTGTGAGCGCGCAGGGGGGCCTGGCTGAGGACGCTCGAGCTGACGGCGCCCGAGGTGTGCTGGATGTTGGGCAGCGCCTTGATCTCGTCAAACAGTTGGGTAACGAGCTTGCTCCAGTAATCGAGGCAGCCTTTAAAGATCTCGCGCTCCTCAACTTTGGAAATTTGCAAGAGAATCACATGCACCTGCTCGAGCAGGGTGGTATCTGCCTGCTCGACGAGCCGCAGGTGGTTACTGAGGAATATTGAGAGAAACAGCGAATAGTTTTGAATAAAGTCCTGGTCCTGCGAGTTGACCTCATTGTACATGACCCTAAGGTCCTGGTCGAGGGAAATAACCCCTTGAAGCGCCTTGACCGCCTCGGCAAACATGGCGACCAGTTTGGGCGCATATTCCTCGCTCTTGAGGCCCGCAATCTCGGTGAGGCACTTGAGCGTAATGTTGCGGTACTGGTACGGCACCAAAAACTTTTGAATGAGCATTTCAATAAGGTCAGTCTCAAAGATAAATGCCAGCGGAATCCACGACAAGTACCGCTGCAAAGTGCTGAGGGTGGCGCTAATCAGGCTGGGGCGTGTAGCCATCTTAAGCACCTCGTGGCACAGCTTGAAAATCTCCTCAAACTCTTTGCTGAGCTGGTTCTTGAGGGTCTTAGTCTTTGCCTGGGTCATTTGCTCGCCGCTGTAGTCAAACACTTCTTCGCTCAGCAAGCGAATGATGGTCATGTTGTTTTCGCACACTTCGAGGCCGGCGCGCGACGTGGTGACGAGATCGGGCACAAACGTGGGCCAGTGCTGGGGCCAGTCCTGCTTGAGGATTTCGACAAGAGTCAGGTCGGCCTTGTTGAGCAGCGCCTTTTGAGTACTGAAAACTTCGCTGGCCGCCCATTCCATGCACATTGTCCCGACAAAGTTGCGGATCCCCGAGCGCTCGTCAAGGCTCAGGGTTTTCCAGCGCTGCTTGATCATCTTGTCGAGCGTAGCCAGTGCCAAGAACTTGCTGTGAGGGTTGGAACTCTGCTGGAGAATTGTGCCCGCGCGGATCCACGCATCGGGGTGATCCCGCAGCTGGTTCAAAACCGAGTCTGCTTGCTTGCGTTCGGCTTCGTTTCCCTTGCCGTTGTAGAAAATGTCCACAATGTGATCCAATGCCGCCACATCGAGCTCTTGCGAGAAGTCAAGCAACGTCTCCATGGGAGGGTGGGAGATGGGGAGAGTGTTCTAATGTACTTGACGGGGGTGCGGTGACTAAGCGGTCAAAAAGATTCCAATAAAAAATAAATACTCGGGAGCGCCAAGGGCAAAGGTGAGATGCAGCTGGGGGAGGGGTGCCAAGGTGCACCTAGGCTAATTGCAAACCCTGTTTACATACCTACAACTCATCTTCACCCTCATCCCTCAAACTGAACGCCATCATACCAACAGCAGGCAAATCAAATTCCTCTTTTAAATAGGTTGTGACCTTGTCCTGCTTGTTTGCGTCCAATAACCCCAAAAAGTACAGCAGTGGCTGAAAATGTTCGGGATCAGGGTTGGCCTTGGAGGCCAATGGGTGCTTTTTATAGCGTACGAGCGGGTGATCACTCGCTGGTAGTCTCGAATTCACTTGTTTTTCCACAAAATCGTTCCAGTCGTGCGCATATGGATGAGCCCCGATCCGGCTCCGATCAGCGGCTAAATTGTGTACAATACTGCCCGAGCACACAATCAACACACCCTCGTCGCGCAATGGGCTCAACTTTTTGCCCAGCTCGAAGTGCCACGCCTCGCTCTGGCGACGATCAAGGCTCAGCTCAATCACCGGCACATTTGCTGCAGGGTACATGTGCTTGAGAATACTCCATGAACCGTGATCGAGGCCCCACCCAGATTCAATTGGTTCCACATTGCCCAACAACTCCTTCACACGCCTCGCCAGCTGAGGGCTGCCAGGAGCTGGGTACTGCACGCGGTACAGCTCGTCGGGGAACCCGTACATATCATAAATAAGTTCAGGTTTGTCCATCGCCAGCACCTTGAGCGCACTTTCCTCCCAATGGGCGCTAATAACCAGGATGGCCTTGGGTTGGGGCATCTCTGCTCCAAGTGTCGACCAGACTTGAGTGGATTTGGATTGGACAATGGCGTTCATGGGGCTGCCATGGCCAATAAACAGCGCAGGGAATCTCATCTCTGTTTGGGGTGCTATCTAAGCTCGGGTGACTATTTATGGTCTCAACGTGACTAGGTGCAATTCAGGCACTCTTGTCGGCATTCCGAGCGCTACAAGGGGCTGCAGGTTGTGGTGACTAATCAGGTTCATGCAGGGGGGCCGGCGTACAGGATACGCAGGTGCGCCGCAGCTAGCACCGCACAGCACAGTGTCGAGCAAGCAGAGCAGAGAAAGCAACCGGAGTTGAGAGCTCTGAGGGATTTTTCTAGGTTCAAGACACTAGTCCGGCTCGGCCGGCACCTAAACTAGCGTAGCCGAAATGGTGGGCACTTGTATGCAGGTACCTGGTTATATTGCGGGGGTGACCAAGCCAAGAAATTGCCGTCATGCCAACATCTCCAAAGCAACCTGGTGCTCTAAATTCCATCAAGGAACGCCTAAGCGTCGACAACAAGTGCGATAGAGAGCATAAATCTGAGAGAGAAGACCTCCACAGCCGGATAAGCAGCAGGATTGATAACCTCGCCGAGAAGCAGTCCACGACGACGACCTGAACATCCCATGAAGACCATGACCCAATAACAACGCAAACACGACCCACAGAATAAATAAACGAAATATAAACGATCACTGGCCACCCCAGGGTCCCCCCAGGGCCACCCACACCCCACGCCATCCCAAATAACGTCAAAATATATATTAAATGCAAATCCATGCTACAGGGCAATCTGCGAGGCGCTGGGGATAACGCCCTTGTGCTTGCCAAACTTTTTCGGCTTTTCGAAAAACATGCTAGAATCGAGGGTTGGTTGGCCCTGGGCACGCTGCTGTTGTTGCCCCTGATTCTGGTAGCGCGGCGAGCGCGGCGCGGCCATCGGTACATCGGGGCTCATGTATTCACTCAAAGAGCCGCGGCGGCTACCTGGGCGTGAGCTTGACGAGCCAGCAGAGGTAGGGGTGTGCACACGGTGATGAGGGGGGCTGAACGGCACAGAGTGCAGTGGTGTCGACGGACTAAGGGGCGAGCTATCGAGCTGCGGCGTTTTGGGCGGTCCGGCGTGCACGTACCCATGGTTGTAGCCCCCGCTCTGCCCGTGCACAGGGGGCATGGGAGCACTCGATAGCGAGGTGTCTGGTGACGACTGCATCGAGTTGGTGCTAAAACTGTGGTTAAGACCGGGGCTCGGGTAGGTGTAACTGTTTTCCTGCTTCAGCGGTTTTGTCTCAGAGTACTCAAACGAGTCACCCAGCTCCGATTGGTCGTAGACGCTCGAGGCGCGTGCGGCGTTGGTTTGCACTTGGAGGCTGTTACTCTGGCTGCCCTGGGCCTGAACATGGTCGTAAACGCTCGAGGCCCGCTTGACGGGGGAGGTTTGTTGGTGGTGCTGCACGGGCACAAATGAGCGCCGGTTAGCCACGGCGGGGGCGTCCTCAGGCTCAGGCTCGAGTTCAGGCTCGTACTGGGGCTCGGGCTCAGCGGCAGGAACAGGAGCCACGGCCGCTGGAGCCGCTGGAGCCACCGTCTCGAGGCTCTCGCTCCTGAGGGCCTTGGGAGGCACTGCGGGCGCCTGCTGGGCCTGCTCAGCCTGCTCGGCCTGCTCAGCCTGCTCGGCCTGCTCAGCCTGCTCGGCGTACACTTCGCGCCCGCTTTGCTCGTTCACATGATCATTGATATCGGCAGCAGAAACAAACTCGGGCGCCTCATCTCGGTGCTCATCAAACGAAAATTGCGACCTCGTCTCATCCGGGTCAAACGCACTGCTCTCGTCCACCTCAAACGGTGAACGGCGCTCGTCCTCTTCCCTGAGGGTGCTGGGCCTTCTTTGCTCGTCAAAACGTGGCTGGTAAACGTCGTACAGCTTCAAAACGGTCGAATGACCCTGCGACTTTTGCCGGTCAACCATGGGCGACGAGCACGCGCTATCACTTAGGGAAGCACGCCTCGACCACTCATCGCGGCCCAAACTTCCGCTCGAGCTCGAGCTGTGCAACTGAGGGATCCGGGGGTACTTGGGGGCCTCAAACCCACCGAGGTCGCGTGTAAGGTCCTCTGCAGAGGCGGCGCCCTCTTCATGGGCATAGGGAACATAGGCACTCTCATGGCTTACCAGCGACCCTCGGCTCTGCGCTACTCCTTGGCCCTTGGAGGGGGGCATCACGAGGCGGTCCTCGGAGCCCAACTCGCGAACGGTCAAATCGCGTTGAGATGCCGCGTGCTGTTTTGCCAAGTAGGTTGTACTGCCAGGAACAGGGCGGTGGCGCCGCTTGGCGCGTTCGGCATGGAATGAAATCTCGCGATCGAGGTCTATCTCCTCGTGACGCTTGTCCTCCTCTCGCGCCAACTTGCGGTGCCGCATTGTGAAAAAAATGATTACCAGCACCGCCAGCACCGCAGGCACACCTACACCGAGGCCTACAGCAAGCGCTAGCACCTGATGCGTGTCCGACGACGAGCTGGAGTCGCTGCTCGAGTCGGTCATGTGTAAGACTAAGCCAAGGGGTAGAGGTGTGTTCTTTGACAGTGAGAATGTGGAGGAAATTATGTAAATCTAATCAAACCAAAACGCGTCACGCAGACAAGACGAGGCTTAAGGGGGGGCAAGAACTAGAACAGCTAAAAAGAATAAATTTCACGCACGCACGTGTGGGCCCTCAGATGTGGTTCCGAAAAATTATCCGCGCCTCCTTGTCAGGTCACCTGATGGTCCCAACGCCACACCCACCGCCACACCCTCCTCTTAGTCTCGCCAACCACTCAGCGTCTGACCAATCCATGATTCGCACTATCGCTCGTCGTAACTTTTCCACCTCTGCCAAGAGACTCGGGCACGGTCCCGATGGCGCCTACTCCAACCTTCCCTGGAAGGTTCACAACCGCCGCGTGCCCTACTGGGTCCTCCACTTTGGCTTCTTTGCCGTCGGTCTCGGTACCCCCTTTGGCATCACCTACTACTACCTCAAGAAGGCCGGTAACCTCTAGATATTTAGTTTTAGTTAAAAAAAAATGTGACGCCATAAAAATACATCCGAGTACACAGCTCCAGCGTGTACCTTGCCATATTTAATTTGTCTTGCTGGCCCAAGCCAAAAAACAGCAAAAAAGATTGGACGACAGCGGACTCGAACCGCTGACCTCGTGCATGCTAAGCACATGTGATAACCACCTACACCAGACGCCCTGATATTGATATGTGGTCCGCTCTTAATGGTTCCAAACTACAGGCCAAATGTTTTTAAATTTTTGCGCTCTCAAGATAATTTAATAACCTTTAAATAGCGGTTAGTATATAAAAATGATCCCCGCTATGTTACGTTCTGGCCAATATTGTTCTTTTTTTGACACCAGTCGAGTTGCATAAATATACGTATATGCATTGTTTATGACATGGCTTCCCACGTCAATTTATGCATAAGTCGAGCCTTCGGCTCCCGGTCTTCCCTACTTGCGCCACGCTGCGTTTAGGGAGAAAAGAAAAACATTAATATTAGCTTCTCTAAGGATAATAGAGATGCATAGAGCTGTTTACGATGAGAGCAGAGCCATTCTGCTCTTCTCTGTGAGACAAATCACTTCAACGAGTAATTCTTATAGTAAAACCATCGGCACCTATTGAGTCAACATATCTATATCCTCCAGTCGCGCCGTCGGCACCATTCTCGAGCTCCTTTGAGTTCAATTTGGGGCTAGGAGCGCATCAGACTGTGCCTGCGCTGTCAGAGACGATGCTTTGCGCAGCTTTTTGACCGGCCAGAGCCCTGATCGCATGGCCAACGCCAGCCACATGCACCGTCCGCTGGATCCAGTCGCACAGCATCGGCGAGAGGGCGAAGAACTGACACAAATACCCACTCCAGCAGGTGACGGCTCCATGCCTTCCGCCACTCATCCTTTGGAGACCGCACCTCCCGCATGGTTTTCTGCTTGCCGTCGGCACAGTCCACAGTTGAGGGGCGTAGATGGCAAATTAGGCCCTCAACATCTCGATCGAGTCAACAGTTTTGAGGTCCTTTGATTGAATCTCCTTGGAGTGCTCGATGAGCACGTCAATCTGTGAGGTTTTTCGGGGCGCTCCAGGGTGGCTCGTAGCTGCGCAGGCCGGCCTTGGTCTACGCGGTGTACACCTGGGAGGAGAAGTGGTCTACGAAGGCGCCGCAGAGTTAAGTCCACTCCCAGCGAGTGTTTATGGGGGCAACCTTGGTTGTGTTCAACCTTTCATCAATCTCGATCATGGCGACCACTCTCGCATGTGCCTTCGTGGGGTAGGATGCCGCGGAGGCGGTCAGTTTGCCCACACCTGCACCATGTTATAGTAAAACCTGTAGTGGGAGCTGTTGAGTAGTCGCTCAAACTACATCCTCGTTACTTCGTCCGATTGGCCTGTCTTTTTAAGAGCGACCTGGCGGCGAGCCCCCTGAAGAAGTTGATCCAGTGCGAGAAAAGAACGACCTATGGCGCTTGGAAGTGGCTAAAGTGCCGCAATCCACGTAGATTTAGATCCTCAGAAGCTATAGTGGATGTTGCCAAGGAGACGTGCTGCTTCATGTGCGTAGACATGCGAATATTGATTTAGCTCTATATGTTGAAAAGTGACAGTGCAAGACCAAAGCAAAAAAGTTAGTGAATCGAAGGTAACGAATGAGAAAAAAAGAAGTAGTAGTCGCCTCATGCCTTTTATAACTATTAAAGCTCCAGCGATCGCAGTCGCCATCTACTACCTTCTAACTAGCCTTGTGAGCCAGAATCAAACTCGAACCCCACTGGGTATCGAGTGTTGTACTAGCGGTGACTCCGTACGTCTCAAATTTTTCGGCACAATCTTCCACAGGATCTTTGGCCCCGGGGTTGGCCTCGCGCCAGTTGGTGTAGGCCGAAGAAGTCCGAAGTAAGGAGACAAACTGACCTGCAGGGAGACTGCGCTTGATCTGCAGTGGGTGGCTTGAATAGCCTGTAGCATTCCCGGGAACAATCTCTCTTAGGTCAACCTTGAAAGAAGCAGGGATATCAATATCCTTGTAAGAGTCAGTCAAGTGTTGACGACCAGGGTCCCAGTATGTGCCCAGAGCCTCGGGGCTATAAGACACCCAGCGCACATCTTCGCGTAGCTTGGGGTACTTGAGGGCCTCGAGGTCGATGTACGCCGAGATGGCCAGCTTGCCGTTAGGTTTGAGAATGGTGCGTGCCTGCTCGAAGAACTCGGGAAGATCAAACCAGCGTACTGCTTCAGCAACAGTAATGAGGTCTACACTGTTTGTCTCATGTATTGTGGTCAAGTCCGTGGCAGTACCCACCCTAAAGTCGAGGTCAGGGAACTCGGATTTTGCCGTCTCGAGCATAATGGCTGAGGGGTCAACACCTACGGTGCAACGCCCAAAATATTTGGCAATGAGGTTTATGGCAGCACCAGAGCCGCATCTCAAGTCAACTGCGAGGTCAGTGTTGGGGGCCCATTTGGCCAGGTACTGAAAGAACTCCCTTGAGTAACTAGGACGAAAGCTAGCATAGTTGGAGCTTGAGTATTCACTGTTTCTAATTGTTGCCATTGCGATCATCGAGTGCTGAACTCGGTTTAAGTACTCTCACGTGCGTGTGGCAGCTTGCGACCGCATATTCCCAATATCGGTCGACTAAAACGCTTAGATTTTAGTGATTGACGAGGAAAATAGTAGTTGACTCAAACAAGAGGTCAGAATTAGGGTAATGGTGGCTTTTTGAGCTGTATAAATACCGACCGTCGCAGAGATCATACACAACTTGGGCTAGCATTAGCAAGGTAAATTGAACAAAGAAGTAGGATGAAAGCAGTCTATAAGGCTACGTAAATTACCAGGCTATGGGTTTTTTAGTGTGGATCGTGTTTCAGATCTGAGGTCTACGGCTCGGGCTGAAGGCCAAGGCGCGCTGAAAAGGGTTATCAAGTAAAACTAGGGACTGAACACGATAATTTAACAGACCAGGGGGAATTTCAGTCAAGTTCGCGCGTAGCGAGGTGCGCGTCACGAGGTGATTGCGATGAGTATTGGGCAAGGGACTGGGATAGTTGCCAGGCGATGCTTGGCACCAGAGCAGTAAAAATGTAGCCTGAGTGCTTTGGATAGTCTATTGAGGCGCCCCAAATTGTGGTAGACAAGTACTTAGGATGGGCCGCGGCTAATGTGGAGCCTATGGCCGCTGGCTGGTATGGGCCGCTAATGTGGGGGATAGTTTGATGGCTGCGACCGGGACTGTGTACCTAACAGCCTTCAAGAAACGCACGATATGAGAATTTGTGCGGACTATACTTTTGGCAAGTCGATACGGTCGACATGGCCCCCCTGGAACAAAGTCCACATCGCCTAACTCAAGCGATCCCGCAAGCAGGAACACTACATTCACTAGTTAATAGCTTTAGTGATCCACAAGTACTCAGAGCTAGTCAGTTGCTTTTATACTGTATCTCTGGCGCGAGGCCCATGCTCGAGCCCCCCAGTGGAGGCAGCTCCGTGGTTCCCTAGGTGCGTGCACACCAGGTATTTAATATTATTTTTAGCAATCAAGACGGCCAGAAACATGTCAATATGAACCCATGCACCGCTTGAAGGCCTGTGCCCGCCAATTCTATGCACAATTTCGAAATGAAGATTTCAGTGTTCAAAAACCAATTAAATCGATACTGGAGTTCTCTTGTAAACTTAAAAGTTTGTTAAAACGCAAAACACGTCCAATTTCAGACCAGGAAAAATAAAATATTAAAAGCACGTGACTTTTGAAAAAATCACCGCTGGTTATTAAGCTTTCCAAAATTACAAGAAAACATTTTGGTCAGCTCTTTTTTGATAAATTGTCAGAGTATTTACCATAAGCATATACTTGTTCATCAGAAATTCGAAAATAAGATGTCCTCTCGATAGCTCAGTTGGTTTAGAGCGCGGGACTGTAATGTACATTGTCATCCTGAGGTCGGGAGTTCAACTCTCCCTCGAGAGATTCATTTTTTGCATTTTTGTCCCTTGGACAAGCTCATTAAATCTTCAAGTCCCTCATTGTGCGGTAATTGAGTCTATTTCCTCGAAGCGGCTTGAGGTGGGCAGTCTTTTTTTTTGTTTTTTTTTTTTTGGCAAAACGTAGCAATTGAGCGATTAGCACCAATTTATCAATGTTCTTTAAACGTACATACGAGGGTTTACAGTCTAGTTTAGTGGCAGGCCATTGTGCGAGCGCTCTCTTGGCCCCAAGTGTAATGGCCCAGACCAGCTCCAATGGCAACGGCAGACATTGCCCAACCATTGTAGGTCATAAATACAAGCATGAGAAAGTACGAGTATGCGACGAGCAGGGCGTAGCCTAGCGACTTGCGCACCTTACCCTGATTGTTCTCGACAGTGGTTGTGGCCTTGAGGTCCAGCATACGCATCCTGTGGCGAACGTACTCGTATCCATAACTGAGAGCAACAATTGCGAGAATTGTGAGAATTAAATCCAGTTGAGTGCGCACGTGCCACCATTTGAACACGACGCACATGTTTTTGTAATTCCAGGTAAAGAGCATGTTCATTGAGCACATATCGTCAGGCATGGGCATCGACTTGGCCTGAGCCGCCGTGGAGTGACCCGCGTGCATCGAATGATCTTCTCTAGCCCCCAACATTTGGTTAAGAAGGCTGACGAGCCCAGACATTGACTAAGGTTATATATCCATGTTGGATCAAGTCTTGGCTGGGCGGCAAGTCACGGGTTCCAAAGACTCAAAAAAGCAAAAAGAAAGCCCAACGCGGGGGTCGAACCCGCAACCTTATGATGACTATCACCGTCGAAACGTATTAAGAGTCATACGCTCTGCCGATTGAGCTAGCCAGGCTTGTTATTTTGAAGTTATTGCGAAGTATAAACACAGTGATAATAGTGTGTAAAAAAGTATCAAAAGATGGAGAAAACTTACTAAAAAGCAAAATTAAATCCAGATTTGGAAAATATAGATTTGTAGCAAGTAAAACCCTAAAATAGCGTTTTTCACGCCAAATTTAGCTCTTTAAGCAATTTTAATGCAAAAAATGACTATCAAATACCGAAACAAACACCTACAGCAACTTTTATACTCATCCACAAATCGGAATCACCTCAACATCAAATTTTGGCCCGCCACACACTTGCCACAATGACACTCGCCGCGCTGAACCAGTCGCGTCCGGCAGGCTACGTGATTTGGGTGCTTATTTTTATTGGCCATCTCACTGCGCTTGGTCTTTTCACTCGAGGATTCCTTCTGACGCGGCAGGTTTTGCCCAATATCGCCGAAACCCCCAACAATGAAGAATTTCAACGGGCGGTGATTTTGATTGTGGACGCCCTTCGCCACGACTTTATTGTCGAGCAGGCCGACTACAATGGCGAGCACTACCTCAACAAGATGCCTCTTGAGAGTATTGGCGGGTCTGTGTTTGAGTTTGTGGCTGATCCCCCTACCACCACTCTTCAGCGCCTCAAGGGCTTGACTACCGGCAGCTTACCGACCTTTGTGGATGCTGGGTCCAACTTTGCTGGTACTGAAATCAACGAGGATAATTGGTTGTTGCAAGCTTCGGCTGCTGGCAAGCCTATTGCCTTTGTTGGCGACGATACCTGGGATGCCCTCTATGGCCACATTTTCAGTCAAAAATACCCCTTCCCCAGCCTGAATGTGCGTGACTTGGACACTGTTGACAATGGTGTCAAGTCTATCATGCCCTCGCTTATTGCCAATGACTCCAACAGCATCGTTATTGGCCACATGCTCGGCGTTGACCATGTTGGCCACCGTTACGGACCCAACCATCCTGCCATGGCCGAGAAAATGGCCGAGACGTTTGACTTTATCAAGGAAGTTGCTGCCTCGATCGACGACAACACTGTTTTGTTTGTGATGGGCGACCACGGTATGGACCAGACCGGTAACCACGGCGGCGACTCGTACGCCGAGCTTAGCGCCGGTTTGTGGGCTTTTGCCAAGGGTCGCAACTTTGCTCGTGGTGGTTCTGTGCAGCAGATTGATTTTGTTCCCACTATTTCTGCCCTACTTGGTTTGCCCGTTCCGTTCAACAACTTGGGTTTCCCCATTTTGGAGCTCACGAGATTCCCCGACTTGGTGGCCATTTCTGCCGCCGAGCAACTTTCTAGTTATGCGGAGGTGTTTGGTCACGCGGTGTGGAGCAAGGACGCCGAAACTCCCCTCGAGTACCAACAAAGGACCTTGGCCCTGTTTAGAGAGACTTGGGCCACCTTCAACATGCCGCGCATTTATCGTGGTTTGGCATTGTTGGGTCTTTCTCTCTACGGTCTTTTTTCGCTTTACCAGACCGTGACCCCTCAAAACTTGACCCTCAAGGCCCGCCGTATGGTGTACGGTGCCGGGGTTGGTATTGTTACTTCGACTGTTGTTGTTTGGTTTACAACTGATGCCAGCTTCATCAATGTCGCGCTGGATATCCTGACTGGGCTGGCTGCTGGCGCATTTTTGGCCCCGATTACTCTGCCTCGCCCTGGTCTCCCTGGCTGGCGCACTGGTCTTGCCATTGCTTTGTTATTGCTGCACTGCTTGTGCCTCTTGAGCAATTCGTACACTGTTTACGAGTCTCAAATTGTCCTTTTCTTTAGTGTGACCATTGTTTTGGTGCTGCTGTTCAAGTGCATTGGGTTGGGCGCCGTGGAGCAGTACATTGGCGTTCCGAGCGCCTTGCTGGTGTTGGCGGTTTTGAGGATTTCTAGCTCTCTTTATGTGTGCCGTGAAGAGCATGGAGAAAAGTGTACCAGCACTTTCTACGAAGTGGAGGGAACCTCCAGCACTGGACACTGGGCTCTTGCCTGCCTCTCTGCTCTCATTATTGCCTGGCCCTTGTTGATCAGGCTCTCATACACCATTGGTCAAAATATGACCGGTATGGCCAGCATCTGCTTGCAAGCCGGCGTGCCCTTGACCATGATGATCATCACTGGCTACTGGTCGCTAGATGCTGCCGAGACCCGCGGATACATCTCTGAGGGCATGTTTGATACCTTTAAGGTTGTGCTGAGCCGCATTGTGTTGGGCCTAAGCTTCTTTGCTGGGCCCTACATGTGGGCCAAGGGCACCCCTTGCGTCTCGATCGATTTGCAGGGCGACAAGCCTCGTATTTTGGGTTACCAAAACATCTTTGGCGCCTACGCCTACCTTCCGCTAATTTTCATCTCTTGGTCGGTGCTCATTTCCAGCAAGCCGCCTGCCATTTTGTGCGTGTGCGGCCTTGTCGTTAGCTTGTTCCAGCTCAGCGACTTGCTGGACTTGAGTTACAGCAAGCAAAGCCTGTTGGGCCAGGTCACCTTTTTACTGCTTGGATTCCTCGCATTCTTTACCACTGGTCACCAAATGACCTTGGTTAGCATCCAGTGGGATAGCGCTTTTGTTTCCTCCAAAAACCTCAGCTACCCTGTCTCTGCAATTACTGTGGCTCTCAACACGTTTGGCCCGTTTGTCATTGTGGCCATGGCTGCTGTGCTCATCTCGGTGTGGCGCCGCGCTCAGCACACTGATGCGCGCATCATTTACACCTTGTTGACCCGCGCCATGCTCGCCACCTGCGGCATCGCCGCTGTGCAGGCCCTCACCAGCATGGTCGCCGCAACCGTCTTGCGCCGTCACCTCATGGCCTGGAAGATCTTTGCCCCTCGCTACATTTATGGCGGCATTATTTTGCTGGTTATTGATATCGGCGCGCTCCTTGGCTTGGCGTTTGGAGACCACGCCATCAAGAAGGTCACTGAGCTGTTTGGCGGTTAGGCGCTAACTATTGCATAAACGTATATACTACTCCCCGAGTTCTTTGGGCTGTTCCCGCATCAGATTGCCACTCCTGTAATCTCTAAACGCTTGCCTCAAATCCTCATTGGAGTCCATCACCATAGGCCCCCTAGTTTCATAGTGTTGATTTAGGGGCTCGGCACTGAGAACAACGCACGCGCCCTGTCCCTTAATGGTAACCTCGTTTTCCACAACGGCAAGGTCACCTGCCTCAAGGACCTCGTCGTCTATCGTGAGCGGTCCCCGCCGTACAAGAGTGAGGAGACATAGTCCTGCTTTAAAACAAAATCCAAGGAGCCGTCGACGTCCACATTAAGAATATCCATTGGTGTAAACGTCTTGGCAGGGCCCTCAAGGCCGTCGTAGCTCCCCGAAATGACTTCAATTCCATCCCTCTTGGGGAACTCTGTCAAGGTCTGATAGGCAGGAGGCGCCCAGCGGTCTTTTGAGGGGATATTGACCCATAATTGCACAAGCTCCAAGAGGCCGCCCTGCCTCGAAAACTCTGTGCTATGTATTTCCTCGTGTTCAATGCCTGAGCCGGCAGTCATCCATTGTACATGGCCAGGGTGAATAGTTCCACTGTTTCCGGCAGAATCCTTGTGCGAAAGGTGGCCCGAGTAGGTAATGGTCACCGTTTCAAAGCCGCGGTGAGGGTGCATTTCAATTCCCTTTGGGGTTTTTGTGGCCTCGAATTTGTAGGGTGCAAGGTAGTCTAGTAGCACAAACGGGTTGAGTTTTCGCCCAAGGGTAGCAGGATCGATAGCTCTATGGATAGGAAACCCGTTTCCTACCCATTGTAGAGGCTGTTTGCGCACAATATGGAGCATGGAGTTATTAAGTGAATTGAGGGAGGTTGAGCGAGCTAAATTAAACAAATGATTGTGTTGTACCGAGATTGCATGAGTTAGCCAATTTGGAAGTTAGCCAATTCGAAGCCTCATTTACGGGCTGCCGAAAATGCCCTAGCCGAGTAGCCGTCCGACCATATTTGTACTTTTTTGACGCTAAATCGCCTAACATTCCAATCCTTGAAGAGTTCCCCTCAGCATAGCCGAGGCATATAGCCGCTGGGTATTTAAGCACCCGGTCATGCACCCCGCACCCCCCCATGATTAGAGCACGTACCGCGAGAGAGGCCGCCTCCAATGCGCTGAAATTGTGGCAGAAGCACGGTCCTGCGTGTCCTTGCCACACTTGTCAAAGTGCTAAAGGCGCAAGCCTCGGCGCGTTGCGTCAAAGTGCAAAGTTATTGTCCAATGCCGCCTCAGATGCCGCCAGTACGCCCGACTATGCGTTTGAGATGGCTGCCAGCAATGTGCGGTACGGCCGTGGCGTAACTGCTGAAATTGGCCACGATTTAAAGCAGTTGGGCCTTAAAAGGGTGGCTCTTTTCACTGATGGTAACCTCCTAAACATGGCACCGGTCAAAGTGGCTACCCAAGCTCTCGAGAGCCAAGGCATCGAGTTCCGCATTTATAGCGATGTTATTGTTGAACCCAAGGACTATGGCGTTCAGAAAGCGGTTGAGTGGGCCCGCGAGTACCAGCCGGATGGCTACTTGGCTGTGGGTGGTGGTTCAGTGATGGACACAGCCAAGCTGGCCAATTTGATGCAATCGTACCCTGATGGTCACCTGCTTGACTTTGTCAATGCCCCGGTAGGCAAGGCTCAGCCTATTACTCGCGCAGTCAAGCCCCTGATTGCCGTGCCAACCACAGCTGGTACCGGCTCTGAAACTACCGGCACGGCCATATTTGATTTGCCCGATATCAATGCCAAAGTGGGTGTGAGCTCGCGCTCGTTGCGCCCCTTGCTGGGGATCGTGGACCCGGCAAACAGCGAGTCCATGCCCTCGAGCGTCAAGGCCAGCTCGGGGCTCGATGTGATGTGCCATTCAATGGAAAGTTACACGGCCATTCCTTATGACCAGCGCACGCCTCGCCCTTCAGAGCCCATTTATAGGCCGACGTACCAGGGAGCCAACCCGATTTCTGATATTTTCAGCATGGCCGCGCTGCGCATGTGCGTCAAGTACCTGCCGCGCTCGGTACGGGACCAGGGCGACACAGAGGCCCACGAGCAGATGTTGCTTGCCTCAACGCTCGCAGGTATCGGCTTTGGAAATGCAGGCGTGCACCTTTGCCACGGTCTTTCGTACCCCATCAGCTCCCAAAACCCTGGGTACCAGCACCAGGGGTACAAGGTCGACCACCCCATCATTCCTCATGGAGTTAGTGTTGCCGTGACTGCGCCCGCTGTTTTCAAGTACTTGGCACCTTCCAACCCTGAGCGTCACCTCGAACTTGCCGAGATCTTTGGCGTTGATACTTCTCAAGTCAAGCGCGAGAGCGCCGGCGACGTGCTCAAGGAGGCTCTGCAAAAGTTTCTTTATGAGGATTTGGACGGCCTCCAGCCGCGCGGCATTGAAGACTTGGGTTTCAAGCGCGAGAACCTCGATCAGCTTGTCTCTGGCGCGCTCCCTCAGCGCCGCGTTATGACCCTTGCCGAACCAATCCACTCCAGCCCCAACCAGGAGATCTCGGATGTGCTGCACAGCATTCTCGAGGAGAGCCTCAAGTTTTAGTGAAGTAGATCTAATCTAGCTAGATATTGCTCCCCAAAGCCTCCCAGCGGGTGGTGCTGTTGGGATCGAGGTAGGGGCGCTCGCCAATGCCCACGACGCGCACGCCGGTGCGCACAAAGTCGGGGTTCCACTTGACAATATCGCTAATGACAGTGTGGTAGTTACTGCGGTTGTCCCAGATGGCAATATCACCGGCGTTCCACTTGAACCGGAGCTGGATCTCGGGGGTGGTGGTGAGCACGCGCAAAAGATAGTCGCGCAGAATGTCAGACTCGGACTGCGTGAGCTCCACAAAGCGGTTAAAGTGCTCGCCAATGGCAAAAATTGATTTCCAACCGGTGATTGGGTTCGTGCGAACTACGGGGTGATGAGCGAGAAGCACACTGCCGACATTCTCAGGAGCACCACGCGGAGCACTGTAAATGGGGACATTCGACCGTTTGAGTATCTCGTTAAAAACAGGCTGGCTGAACTCGCCGGTCAAGGTCTCCAAAAAGGCAAGTAGGTGGGGGCTGATCCGCTCGGCAAGGCCATAGCCCGAAGCCCAGCCAGTGTCACCGCCAGAGCCACCAACGGCACCACCACCGTGGCGAGCCAGCTCAGCCTCGGTCGGGAAAGCGCTAGGGGTCTCAACAAGTCTCAGCGAAGTAAAGTCACTGGGAACAGGCTCAAAGGTGATGTCGCTGTGCCAGCCAGTCTTGTAGACACCGCGTGAGTACTGAGACCCGCCAGCGCCAGAACCACCAAGCCCTTTCTTCTTTGCATCTTCAAATTGCTTCTTGACGTGGCGCGAGCTGATAACGCTAATCTCAGGGTCGATCTTGTCGCCGTCCAACAACCCGCCATTGAGCTGGATGGGGTGAATGTGCAAACCGCTGGTCTTGGGCTTGCCCGTGAGTTTACCAAATTTGTCAATTAGCTCCTTTTGCTCTTTTGCACTCAGGTCGTGCTGGTTGCGGAAAAACACAACACCGCGCTCGGCAATGGTGATGGCCAGGTCGCGAGTGAGCTCGTTGCTCTTGAGCACATCGCGCAGGTCAACGTCAAAGTAGGTACGACCGAGCTCAGGGCTCTCCTCAGTAAACTTGTAGGTGCTGTCAAGGAGCCCAGTTGTGTAGAGACGCTGAGGAGGAGCAATCACCGAGGGGCCATTTTTGTTAGTGTCGACTGCATAGGGGGATTGGCCCTCAACGCGCTGGTCAAGGGGCTGGACATCGAATGCCTCAGTGTTGGTACCATCATTAAAGATATAGTTAAGGAGCTCCTTGGGAATTGAGCGAGACCCATAGGCAGGGGGTGCTGGGTCCGCTTGAGGAAGTGTGGTGGCAGTGGCAGTAGCAGCAGAAGCCATGTCGATCTCGTCAGGTACACCGCCTTTTTATATCGATTATTGTGGAGCTGCACGTGATGACCCGATGGTGCCTTAAGTTGTGATCTCAAGTGTAGGGAGGTCGATGGGGGCTAGGGGGAACTGCTGGCGACTTGTGTGGACTGGAGACAGAGAAAGATAGTCCACTTGAAGGTCGTTCTTGTACAATCTATAATCTATCAACTAGCTGGATTCTTCACAGTTCGATAGTGGGGAACGATGTGCCATGGCACGTGCCTTGCAGCGATATGTGCGTTTGCATGCTGAGGCGAGGGGCGATACGCGCCGATGAAACCGTCAGCCTGCATTAGATCGCGCGCGAGGCCCCGATTGGCCTGGGAACTGCCGCCCGGGGTGCAGAGCTTAGCGCTGAGCAGGCAAGGGATTGTACATGACTAGATCGAGCAAAGGAATTGATTGTGATTGAGCTTCTGTGAATTATCGATGATTTCACGAGCCTAGTTACCAAACTCTGCAAGCTCTGCAAGCTCAGGTCAAGCGAGTGTCGCGCTAGTTGCCTAGTGAGGTTGTCCATCGTAACGCACCATGGTAACCAATTCCCAATTAAGGTGCATGTGCTATCGATTGTGATTGTTATCAATTCAGATTCCCTGGCGACGGTGGAGTGGAGCTAGCTAGGGCAACAATAGCCAGGGCCGCCAAAGACGCCAACGCAGCGAGCTAAGCAAAAAAGTGCATAAACAATTACTATTAAATCTACTATTACTGAGCAGAGTAGCCCGTTCAAGAGCTCACTCTCCGCATTTTCTCCTCAGGCGCTCAACCTCTGCCTCGAGCTGCTCGTTGAGCCTCGAGAGCTCGTGGACGCGCTCCTCAAGCTGGGTCATACGCTCCATCTTGCGGGCTCTGGAACGGCGCGCGGCCTCGGTGTTACGGGCCCGCTTTGCCGTTGCGCTGTCCGCGTTGTCAGGGAGATCCACGGGCTGAAGCGGCGCTTGGCGAGGCTTGCGGTTGTACATGGTAAAACCATGCTTGTCCACCTTGTGAGGGGGCTCTGCGCGAGCGGCAACCAAGGGGGTCTCCTTGCGCTTGAGCTTGCGATCGACCTCGGCAGCCAGAGCCTTGGCAAAGCTGGGCACCTCTTGGGGCACCGGCTCGGATTGCTGCTGGGCCTGCGCGAGCAGGTCGGGCTGCTGCTGGGGCAGAACAGCGGCCTCCTCCTGCTTAATCTCCTCAAACGAGAAAAGAGGCGCCCAGGTAGAGGCGTTGTGGCTGAGATCGGTCTCCTCAATTAGGGGGGTATGGTCAACGTCGCTAAAGCAGTTGTTGACGGTGGAGGTGGTGCTCAGCAGCTCCGCGGGCGAAATAGTCATGGCGGGAGTGGGCTGGAACTGCTGCTCAGTGTAGATGTCTTGCCACTGGCCGGCGGGGAATGCGGGGACTTGGGCGGCCGCGTAGTGGTCAAAGACATTGGAGTGCTTGGTCGCACTCTGGGCGGGGAATTCAAATTGGTCAAACATAGGGGTGTTCATGGGTTTACTGGACATTTCGTCAAACGGTAAACAAGTATTCAGGTCATTTTCGGGGTTTCTTAGGGGTTGTTGGAGTATTTGCGGGGGGTAATTAGAAGCACATGGTTATTCTTGTCAATTCAAAGTCTAGGTGTTTCTTTCCGGCAAATGCACCGAACTTGGGAGTTCTCTTGCTGATTATATAGTGAAATATTCCTGACAAATGGATGCAGGTGGCCTAACCCTAAAGTAGATAACTGATTAAAACCTGGGATGAAAATGAGTCACCGGCAAAAATTTGACAGGGGTGGGCCTCTAAGAGCTTGATAGTGTTAATTATTCAGGAATATTTCAGTGAAATTTAACTCTTCAAGAGACATTGAGCATAAATATTTTTTTAAACCTCTCAATGCCCACTCTTTCCCCGACTTGGCTCTAAGCCAACCTCCTCGGGCTCCGGTTTCGGTGCGTCAGATATTTGCTTACTGTGTTGCGCGCCTGCTACTGCATGCAGGTACATTGCACGCATGAAATATTCACATTCCCGCATTGATTGAGGTGAAATTTAAGTGAAAAATAAATACGGATGCTAAAAATACCGGGAAAACTTTTTTTTTAGGTTCATCAGGCGAACTTTTTTGTCGCGTGTTTTACCCCTGCATTCAAACTCTAGATGCAAACAAATACGCGTTCTAATGCGACAATTGACCCAATCAACTTCTACACATGGTCTGTTGATGTGCATTTAGACATAGAAGCCCACAATAATTGATCCCGCACTTGACGCAGCTGTGATCTCCGAAGTAGCCACAAACGTTGCATTTGGGTTGTGAGGGGTATTTGCTCGGTTGCGGCGCAGCTTCCAAGAACTTTTCGTAGCTGCGCACGTCGCCATCAAGATGATTGAGTAGTGTTTTCCTCGAGCCTAGGATACGGCGTGAATTCACCGTCTTTCCACTCTTGGGAGCACCCTTGAGCATTCCTACGGGGATCTCAACTTTTTGTTCCTTGTAATTATCGGAATTGAGTTCCTGGAGGCGCTTGCGGCGGGCCTTCTCTACCCGATCCGGGGTCGTTGCAAACATTACAAATTTACTCGCCGTGGAAAAAGCTATTTATGAAACGCTGTCTATCGAATGGGCAAACAAATCCCATTAAAAAGATGAGCCTTGATGCCACTTGGCAGTCCACAATGCCTCAAGTCATCAAGAACGTTGTATCCATCCACTTTTCGTCCATTACACCCTTTGACACCGAGGACAGCTATGTCTCCGAGGCCACGGGGTTTGTTGTAGACTCAAGTGGCCTCATCATGACCAACAGGCACGTTGTAGGCCCCGGACCGTTTTGCGGTTACGCCGTATTTGACAACCACGAGGAGTGCCCGGTAAAGGCCGTGTACCGCGACCCCGTGCACGATTTTGGCTTTTTGAGGTTCGACCCCAGCATGCTCAAGTTTATTGATGTCAAGGGCCTTGACCTGAGACCCGACCTTGCTCGTGTAGGTAGTGAAATTAGGGTGGTGGGTAACGATGCTGGTGAAAAGCTGTCGATCTTGAGCGGCGTGATCTCGCGGCTCGACCGCAATGCTCCAGACTATGGTGAACTCACCTACAATGATTTCAACACAGAGTATATCCAGGCTGCTGCGTCTGCCTCAGGCGGTTCTTCGGGCTCGCCGGTCGTGGACTGTGAGGGCAACGTGCTTGCGCTGCAAGCTGGTGGCGCTACTTCTGCATCCACAGACTTTTTCTTGCCTTTATTTAGAGCCCAGAGAGCGCTGAGGTGCCTACAAGAGAATAAACCTGTGACTCGTGGTACCATCCAGGTCCAGTGGCTGCTGAAACCATTTGACGAGTGCAAGAGGCTGGGCCTCAGCGAGGGTTCTTTGGTCAAGGTACGGCAGATCTTCCCTGCGGCGCTGGGTCTGCTTGTGGCCGAGATTGTGCTTCCCGAGGGCCCTGCGTCTGAGTTTCTCGAGGAGGGTGATATTCTGCTCGAGATAAATGGTACGCCCATTTCATCATTTCAAACTGTGGATGATATTCTTGATTCGAGCGTGGGTTCCCGTATTCAAGTCACTGTTGAGCGCAGCGGGCAGCAAATCACACAGGAGATGCCGGTCATGGACTTGCACTCTATTACGCCCAGCCAGTATGTCGAGTTTTCGGGCGCGGTGTTTCACAACTTGTCCTACCAAATAGCTCGGTTGTACGGCATCAAGTGCAAAGGCGTGTACATTTCAGACACCGGCCTTGCCTTTAACTTTAACCGCGACAAGAGCGGCTGGATCCTGCTCGAGATCAACAACAAAAAGGTCACCGATATTTCAGAGTTTGTGGAGGCTGTACGCGATATCCCCGACCGTGCCCAGGTGCCTGCCAAGCTCGTGCATGTGACCGACCTGTACACCATTCGCACGCTTGTTGTTCCTATCGATCGCCACTGGTCAAAGAAGTTGAGGGTGGCAACCCGCAACGATGCCGAGGGTGTCTGGGATTTCGAATCGATTGGCGAGCCGGTGCCCCCCGCGGCGCTTGTGCCTCAGACCGCGCGTTACAAGAGCGTCAACATCGGCGGCTCAGCCGCGGCGTGCTCGCGTCTCACCAAGGCGTTTGTGCGCGTCGAGACCTTGTTGCCATTTAGAATTGAGGGGTACACGGGTTCATCTGTGAGTGAAAACGGTATTGTCGTGGATGCCTCCCAGGGTCTCGTGCTTGTGTCGCGCTACTGCGTGCCTCACCGTCTTTGCGATGTTACAATCACTGTGGCAGACTCGGTAATGGTTCCAGCCAAGGTCAAATTCCTGCACCCGCAACAAAATTTCGCTATTGTGCAGTTTGATCCCAAGCTCGTCCAGAGCGACATGGAGAGTGTGCAGTTTTCAACTGAGCACCTGAGACAGGGCGACGAGCTCATGTTTGTTGGCTACAATAACCACCGCATTGTCTTGACCGAGACATGCCTCACTGACATCACGACCATTAGCATCCCTCAAAGTCACGAGTTTAGTCCGAGGTACAGAGCAACCAACCTCGAGAGTTTAGGGCTGGATGCACCCATGATTGCAGAGTGCTCGTCGGGTGTGCTGGCCGACTATGACGGTACGGTGCGCGGCGTGTGGCTTGCGTTTATGGGGGATGTCCAGGACCGCCGTGACCGCCAGTTCCGCATGGCGTTGGATTCGGTTGAGATTGGAGAAATCGTGCGCAAGTTGCAGCAAGACGGGCAAGTGGACCCCCGGTTCCTTGACTTTGAGCTTGGGTCTACTCCCATCGTTCATGCTCGTGTAAACGGTGTTGGCGAAAAATGGGTCGAGCAGCTGCATGAGATGCGTCCCCAATTTTGCATTGTTTTAAGGGTCTCGCAGCACCTTGCTGAACATGTGTACGAGGGCGATATCGTCTTGGCTGCCGATGGCGTGCTTGTGTCGCACTCTGCGCAGCTTCAAAACCTCGAGAGCGAGTTTGTGACTCTCACAATTGTGCGTAACGGCGAGGAAATTGAGGTCAGGGCGCCCACCACGCGCTCGAGTGAGGCGCTCATTTCGAGTTTTGTGTCGTGGAGTGGTATGCTTGTGCATCCCCCTCACCACGCCGTTCTCCAACAAATCAAGGCTCCTCCAAGCCAGGTATACATTGCCAATATTAGCCAGGCTTCGCCGGCCAACCAGCGTGGAGTTGGGCCGACCCAGTTTATCACCCATGTTGATGGAGTGCCTACCCCGACCCTAGGGGAGTTTTACAACAGAGTCAAGGACCTCAAGGACGATCAGGATGTAAGGCTGCGCATTGTGAGTTTTGATGCTATTCCCAGCGCCGTTTCCATTCGCACAAACTACCACTACTTCTCTACCTCCATGATGGAGCTAAGGGATGATGAGTGGGTAAAGGTTACATAGACATTTGCATATAACTAAACTAGACATACTCAATAGGGTCACGATCCGTCTTTGCGATTGAGATCTCGGCATCATCCAGCTCAGCCAAGAGCTGCTTGCGCAGAATGTGGAGGAACCCGCGCTCGGTATTGGAGTGGCCGCACACAATTGCACTCTTTCCTGATTCACGCAAGTGGAGCATCTCGTGGTGCCCGAGCTCACCAGTAAACACCAGGTCGGCCTTGCTGCCGCGCACAACTGAGCCACCTGACCCTGCGCAAATGGCAATAGAGGAAATGAGAGGACGATCTGAAGGGGCCACAAGCTGCACAGTACTGAGACAAAGTCCGGTCTTGACGTTTTGCACTAGTTCAGCAATGCTCTTGGGGTGCTCAAGCTCGATGTAACGGCCCATGCCAGCCTCGTGAGTTGGGTGAGATACAGGCTGAAGGAACTCGCGCGACTTTTCATTACCTGCAGTAATAAGGTCGGCAAGCCAATCATTCACACCGCCCTTGGCTGCATCCACGGCCGTGTGAGGACAGTAAACGCTGATACCTGCGCGAACCAACCTCAGCAAACTCGCCTGCTGGGAGTCCTTCGGGGTAATGCTTTTGAGTCCTCGGAAAATAAAGGGGTGGTAGGCAATAATTACATTGCACTTCTGCTCAATCGCTTCAGTGCATACACTTGAAGTAAGATCAACTGTGAGCAACACTTTGAGGGGTTCATCACCCGGCAGCGAGGAATCAAGCAAAAGCCCTGTATTATCCCAGCTAGAATCAGCAAGTTCTTTGGGGTAGAGGCGTTGCACCGCGCCGCAAACCCGTTTAAGCGCTTTGCTCATGAGTAACCAACCAACCTGAGAAAATGGCAGTTACCTCGCAGCAGTTGACCAAAGTGTTGACCGAGGGGCTTGGTGCTTCACATGTTGAGGTAAAAGACACCTCGGGTGGCTGCGGCCAGGCGTTTGAGGTTAATGTTGTGAGCTCACAATTTGAAGGCAAAAACAAGCTTGCAAGGCACCGGCTGGTGAATGGACTGTTGAAAAAGGAGATTGCAGAGATCCACGCGTTTACACAGCGCAGCTATTCGCCTTCAGAATGGGAGAAAGCCCAAGAGACTGCTACTGTGTGAGGACAGGATCTCCCTTTGCAAACGAATTTGAACGATTTATGGGTATGAGATACGACGAAAATATCATAAAGATGTGCTGGTTTTGAGAATTTAAACATTAAAAGCTTTATAGCCGGTTAGTCGCCGCGGAATGTGCCGAATTTTGCTGCGAATCTGCATATGCAGCAGCTCGACTAAGAGCGACATGGCACGTGAAGAGGCTCGGCCGTGCATTCTCTTCAACTTGGCTAGAAAAAACACATATTTCGTCCATTCCTTTAGCTTCTCGTCTCAGCCTCTTTACAAATCGATGGTTGATCTAGAGCTGTCCTCAAGGTGTTTCCACGCCGTTTCTCTTGCTTGGAGCTCTCTCCAAGGTGTAATTGACGCCAAACAGCACACTGCCGCAAAAAATAAAGCCCAGACTCCTCAAGATTTTGATTTCAAGCCGGCAAAGGGCATTGAGGAGTTGACTGACGGCGATCTTACCCAGTTTCAATGGGATGCCCTGCACGAGGCGTGGGCTGCCGATAGCTTCAAGGATATTTCATCCATGCACAACAGTATGGTCAGTGCCGGTTACGACTACTCTGCATTTTTCACAGCATTTGAGGTTACGTCCGAACAGTGTCTTGGCAAGAGTGTATCCTACACTGCAATCAAGGATGCGCTAGCCAAGAACGATGAGTGGGTGGAGATGTGGAACGAGGAGGTCAAGTGGCTCAAGCAGCAAGAGGAAGCCGAGCAAAAGGCTGAGGCCAAGGCGGGCAAGCCCAAGGATGAGCTCTAGCTACTTTCCCCTACTGTAAATAGATATAAATAAATAAACTAGCCAACATTGAGCACCTTTTTTTGCGCATCCTGCAGCATTTTCGACAGCTTGTAGTAGGCTGTTGCCCCCAGCTTTTGGGTTTTGGGGTCGGCTTGCGACTGCCAATCAGCACACCACTCGCACAAATCAATTATGAGCGGGTTGCGCAATAGCGAGCCAGGACACACATCCACTAAAAGTAACAAACAGACATAGACAGCTTCAGGGGCAGTAGCCTTGGCGCTCACAAGAAGGCTAACCAGCTGCGAGGACATGCCCGGCATATCATTTGAGGGGTAGCTGTAGTACACAAGCAGCCCAAGAGTTTTGAGCCAGTGTTGGTAGACGAGGATCGTGTAGTCACCATAGTCCTTTGAGCGCAAAGCTGCAAGCGGGTAGAAAAATGACCCAGCTAGCTTGGCAAACTTGTTGACGGATGGCCTTTCACTGGGAGCGGCATCCAAAAGCAAGCCATTTAGCTCGACTGACAAGTCTTGCTCAGAGTAGAATGCATTGTGCAAAGCCCCAGGCAGCTGAGGAGTAGCAAACGCAGGTGCCTTGTGATTTGCCAGCTTGCGTGCAGCCATAACTAGAGTGTTCATGAGAGAGATGCGCTGGCTCAAGGAATAGTCGCCACCTCCCAAGAGCTGGACCACTTTTTCGGCAAGACTAGGATCCGCTACAATCAAAGCAACCAGCAGGCGCTGGCGTTTACCCGCAAAGTCCGCCACACTGTACTGGTCAGTGAGGCCTGCCAGCACAATGAGGAGCTCGGGCGCATAGTGGGTTAACTCGGTACCAAACTTTGCTTTGCGGGTCACCAAATCTGGGCCATACTCAAGAGCAGCATGATGTTTGCCATAGTCTGTACTGTGGAGGTAGGCCAGCAAGTCACGGATGTACACAGGGGCCTCAGCCTCTTGTTCCTCGTCGTCAGAGTCCATGGGGGTGTCCACCTTGGGGGAAGGGGGGCGCTCCAGGTAAGTTGAAGCCTGGTTTTCCGGCTCCGGCAGTGGCTCAAATGCATCGTCCAGGTCCACGATCTCTTCCCTGGCGATAAAGTAAGTGTGCTCATAATCCAAGTCAAAGTTGAGCTTTTCGCCGGCCTGCTTGGCGTAAACTTGAGCAACAATGGTGCCCATCTCGCGGATCCGCGTAAACTGGGAGCCAAGGTGGCTGGAAACCCCGTTCGAAAACGCCTCGAGCCGGCTGGCCTCGAGCGCCTGCTGCTTGTTCAACTGGGTAGCAATAGAGAGCAGGATCTGGGTTTGCGCGGTTTGAAGAGCAATCTGCGTGAGACTTATTGGGGAGCCCCACTCTTCAAGCAGGACTGGCAGCCATTGAGCCAAATCGCTTGGCCAAATGGCCGCGGCGCGTTGGACCTGGATGTTGAGCTTGTATGCGAGCCTGATCATTCTCAGCGTCGACTCAAAAGCAAGCTCTTGCCAGATAGCGGCAATTGCTGGTGCTTGGAGGGTGGTGGACTGCAGCCATGACCTTAGGATGTAGAATTTGGAGGTTGGGCTCAAGGCTTTATAGCACTTTTGGAACTTGGGAAAGTCAGAGAAAAGCACACCATAGATATCAAAGCCGAGCTTGCAAGCTCTATCCAGTAGCATAGGGGGAATATTCTGAAACTCCAGCAATTGGTAGGCAAGCCATTTGGCGTAGCGCAGGCCATGGCAGTACCACCGGTTGAGCATAGTGCTTGCGGCACTGGTTAAAAGCCTTGATCCACAAAATAGAGCCGCAGTCTGGTTCAAATCAGTTACGGCGCACATGCAAACCAGCCGTGGGCAGGCCAAAACTAGGGCCAAAATTTCGCCCAAATGAGATTGGCGTGCACCAGTCTCGAGCGTGATCTCGCTCACTAGGCACTGGATTCCCTGCAGGGACGAGAATTCTTTGGTGTACTTTTTGGGCTCGAAATTGTAGCACTCTTCAAGCAAACTGGCATAGTGCTCGAGCTCGCTCATGAGGCAAATGTGGCGATTATTTTTCACATGAACGACGAGCTCGCTCGTCTCTATGAGAGTTATGGAAGGCTCAAGAATAGAGAAGAAAGAGAGATTGCATCCAAAGCCCTTGCAGAATGGCCTGATCTAGCCGCAAAGCTGGCCGCTACCACAAGCAAGACCCTTGCTCCGACCGATGTGGCCACTTTGCTGCAGTTTGCCAACGATGCGAGTGAAAAACAGCCCAGCGCAGAGCTTGCGCGAGTCCAGTCGCAGCTTTTGGGCCAGTGCTTGGAGATCCCTCGTGACCGTTTGGCTGCTGCGTCCATTGCTCGCACCAGGCGCGCCGTGCACGAATCCTCGGTGAAATTTGGCCCTCAGGTTTATTTGGACCTTCTTAAAGTGCCCACAATTGCTTCTCTTAGCTTGGTGGCCCTGCTTGCCGATTCAAGGCAGGCCACGGCTTTCAGTGAGCAGGTGCACGAGGCCTCCAAGGCCTGGGCTGAAGGGTTTGTGAAGACGGTGCTCTCGCTCAAGGTTGCACCCTCTGACCGCGTGCTGTGCTCGTTTGCCGGTATGTTGGCCCTTTTGTCTCAGCAAGTTTGGGATGAGACGCTCGTGCCTGCGCTCACCAAGGCGCTGCTCAGAGCGGCCGAGATGACCTTGCAGGTGTTACCGGTTATCCTGAGGTTCCTTCCCCCGCTCAATTTCGACAGGACCTCGGAGGCCCTCAAAACTTCGCTTGTCTCCAGCATTGGTTCAAGCAACGCCGCGGTACGCCAAGGCTCGGCAAAGGTCATGGGTCTGCTCCTCGATCGCAGCCAGCACCTGGCCGCCACTGTGCTCTCTGCCTTTTCCAAGGCGACGGGCGAGGCCCGCATCCTGTATGGTCAAGTGCTCTTGCATGTCGCGCCCTCGGAGGCAGCCACAAAAGCCATTGATACCGTGGCCGCAAAAGAAACCTCGGAGCAAACCCTCAAAACGCTTGTCCAAGCGGCCGCGCATTTGGGTGCTTCTGCCACGATTGCTCGTGGTATGGCCGATAAACGCCCTCCTCTTAGGCGCGAGTGGGTATTCGCTGGTGCCCTTTTGGCCGAGGACGAGGCTATTAAGGCAGCCCTCGAGGTCGCACTCTTGGACGTGCTTGCCAACCCCGTGGCCTCAATTGCCAACAAATTCATTGCGGCTGGCTACGCCGCTGCAACCGCACTCAAGGCCGGTGGGGAGCTGCTCAAGGACCCCAAAATTTACGAGCGCCTCAACACCCACGACGAACTGTTTTGGGCGCTGAAGGCAGTTACGACCCTCGGCTGCCCCGAGATTGCAGACGCCGCCGTGTGGCTTGCTCAAAAGGCACCTCGCGAGCTCCACAATGAGGCTAGACAAACCCTCGACACGGTCTACCAGGTTCGCGATGTGCCTCAAGCGCTTGCTGCCGCTGCCGAACGCCGGCGCTACACCAAGCTCGCGGTGTTTGGTACCCCCAGCCCTGATGCCGCCGAAGCTCTTACTGCTCTTTTGATTGTGGCACATGTTTCTGGGCCCACGTCGTGGACGTCGCTCTGCCTCAAAGCCCAAGAGGACCCCGGCAAACTCGTGCTTGCGCACCACGAGCGCATGCTCGAGCGCATTTGGGACGCCCCTGCTGATTTGAGAGAGGCTGCAGACAGCGCCCTGGCGACCATTGCGTTTGTGAACCCTGACGCCATTGCCCCCAAGGTTGTGGAGTACATCAAGGAGCACCTTGTTCCCGTCAGTCTTAGTGCCGACGACATCCTGGTATACCAGACCCCGGCTGGCCAGGTCGCGCTCACCAGCGACATTAAAAAGAAACAAGGCCAAAATGCCCAGTCGTGGGATGACCAGATCCGCGCCGAGCTGGCCAAAAAGAACGCCAAGCTTAGCCCGGAGGACAAAAAGCTGCTGGAGCAGCAGGCTGAGACCAGGGCCAAGGTGGGCGACATTCTTGGCGGCTACTCTCGCGCCATCTCTGCAATTGATGGGCTCTCGCAGTCTCCTGCCGAGACCGGGATTAACCAATGGTTTCCTGTGGCGGTGGAGTACCTTATTGCCGTGTCCAAGCTTGAGCTCGCCTCTGAGGCTCGCCAGTGCCTTTTGGCGATTTCGCGCAACGTGAGCTCGCGGTTCGGCGATGTGCTGCCCAAGGTGGGCCCCTCGCTTTTGTGGCGCCTCAAGCTCAGCCCTGAAGGTAGCGGCGAGCGCCTCAGCGAGGTCTTGTACCGCGCCAAGTTTTTGGCCGATCAGCAGCCTCTGGACCGCGTTTCGCTAATTTATCTGCTGCCCATTTTGGTCGCTATCATCAAGCAGCCCACAAAGACCGACGAGCAAGACGAGCAGCTGCTGCTCACACTCAACATTATTGCCACCGAGGCCGACGAGCTCGACTTGGTGCCGCGCGGCGACCTTGTTGTGTCGCTGATTGCCTTGCTTGAACGTGACCGCGAAAAGGCCAAGGATGTCAAGGACTGTTTGCAGCGTGTTGCTCAGGGCGTGCTGTTTGATGAGCACGAGCAGACTGCGCTGCTGGCTTCCACTGTGAGCCCCAACCCGTACGTGCGCACGGCCACGCTCGAGATTATCGATGCAGAGGTTGATTTGAGAGCGCTTGAGACATCTCCCGAGGTGTTTATTGAGCGGTTCGGCGAGAACGCCGCCTTGGCCCACACAATCTACCAGGAAAACTCGCTTAAGTTGCCCACGGTCTCGCAGCTGGTACCCTTCTTGGGGCTGTCGTCAGTGGCCAAGGCTGTCGAGTACGTTGTTGCCCAGGACGTCAATACCTTGGAGGATAGCATCAAGCAGCTGTGCGACCACTACCGCCTGCTGCGCGAGCCGCCCAAACGCCAGCTCGACGAGTTTGGTATGGAAATTAAGCAGCGGTTCGAGGACCCCTGGAAGCAGCGCCAAGGTACGCTCGAGGCCTTGACTTTGCTCACCTCGCTGCTCAACAAGGACCTCACCCTTGAGCTGGCCAGGTTCGTTGCCTCGGACGCAGTGAGTGACCCCAATGCTGTTGCCTACTCGCAGGCCCACAAGCTCGGGCTTTCGCTCGTGGAGGTGCGGGGCGCCGAGTTTTTGGACCATTTGCTGGCCTTGTTTGAGAGCTATGTTTCCGAGAACCACGCCGACGAGCAGGTCAGACAGGCCCACGTTTTGCTCTACGGTATGGAGGCCCGCCATTTGGGCGCGGATGACCGCCTGAGCACCATCTTGGGCCAACTGCTCGATGCCCTCAACACACCCTCTGAAAAAGTGCAGGTGAGCATCGCCGAGTGCGTTGTGCCGCTCGCCAAGCGCGTCGACTGCGGCGACCTGTTTGCGACCTTGTTGGGCCGCGTGCAAGCGGGCGAGAACGCCAAGGGCGCATCGTACGGAATTTCGGGGCTGGTCAAGGGTATTGGTATTAGCGCCCTTAGCGACTATGGTGTTGTGCGCACCGTCTTTGAGTGCGCCGAAGATGCAAAGAACCTTGTCAAGCGTCAGGGCGCGCAAACTCTAATTGGGTGTCTTAGCACTATGCTTGGCAAGCTGTTTGAGCCGTATGCGCTCGAGCTGCTGCCGATCGTGCTTGGCGGTCTCGGCGATGGCCAGGCCACCGTGCGCGCTAGCGCCACAGAGGCCGCGCGCACTGTCATGAAATTCACTACTGGCTACGGTATCAAACTACAAATCCCCATGGCGCTGGATCGCATGAACGACAATGCATGGCGTGCCAAGAAGGGCGCCGTGGAGTTGTTGGGTACAATGGCATACCTCGACCCTCAGCAGCTGAGTGCAAGCCTTAGCACAATTGTGCCCGAAATTGTGGGTGTGCTTGGCGATACCCACAAGGAGGTGCGGGCCGCCGGCAAGAGCTCGTTGCACTCGTTTGGCGAAGTGATCAAGAACCCTGAGATCAAGGAGCTTGTGCCTGTTTTGCTTGACGCCATTAGCGACCCTACAAAGAACACAGACGCGGCGCTCGATGCGCTGCTCAAGACCAAGTTTGTGCACTACATTGATACTCCATCCCTGGCGCTCGTGATCCACGTTCTCAAGCGCGGCCTCAGCTCGCGCTCGGCCGGTACAAAGCGCAAGGCGTGCCAGGTGGTGGGCAACATGAGTATTCTGACCGAGGCTTCGGACCTCGTGCCCTACTTGGCCGAGATTATGCCGGACTTGCAGGTGGCGATGGTAGACCCAGTGCCTGCCACATGCTCGACTGCTTGCAAGGCCTTGGGTGTTTTGGTCGAGAAGCTTGGCGAGGACACGTTCCCCGATGTTATCCCCGACATGCTCGAGACTCTGCGCGACCCCACCAAGATCAGCGACCGTTGGGGTGTGGCCCAGGGTTTGTCCGAGGTTATTCACGGTTTGGGTGTACAAAAATTGGACGAGATGCTGCCCACAATTATTCAGGGCTGCCAGAGCGTCAAGAGCCACGTGCGCCAGGCCTTCATCCCTCTTTTGCTGTTTTTGCCCAGCTCGTTTGGCCAAGCTATTACCCCGTACCTCAGCGCCATTACGCCTGCCATTTTGCAAGGACTGGCAGATACCTTGGACGATGTGCGCGAAAACGCGCTCAAGGCTGGTCGCCGTATCGTGCGCAACTTTGCCTCCAAGGCGGTCGATTTGTTGTTGCCCGAGCTTGAGGCCGGTCTCAGCGACCCCAACTGGCGCATTAGGCTCAGCAGCGTCGAGCTTACCGGTGACTTGCTGTTCCAGCTTAGCGGTGTGTCCAAAAATACCAGCGAAGACGTGGCGGTCTCCAGTAAGGTCCAAACAGCCCTTACCGAGATTTTGGGTGACCAGCGCAAGTCGCGCATTCTGTCGCTTATTTTTATTTGCCGTGCCGATGTGGTTGGTGCCGTTAGGCAGAGTGCTCTTGAGGTTTGGATGACGCTCGTGGCAAACACCCCGCGCACTGTCAAGGAAATCCTCGGCACTCTTAGCCAGATTATTGTGCGCAAGCTTAGCGACGATGACGAGGAGCTCCAGCGTATCGCTGCGCGTGCCCTTGGTGAGCTTGTGCGCCGCGTCAATGGCGCTCTCGTGCAGTTGCTGCCCCTCTTTAGCTCGCTTGCAAGTGACCCCATGGCCAAGGAAGGTATTTGCATTGGTTTGATTGAACTTATTCAGAGCACGCCGTTTGAAACTCTCAAGGAGAACGAGCAGGACCTCACCAAACTCATTCGCAGCTGCCTCACCGATCTTGACGACAGTGTGCGCGAGGCCGCTTCCCAAGCATTTGACGCTCTCCAAGAAGCGTTGGGCGAGGTTGCCCAGGACATTTTGCCCGAACTTATTTCGCAGATGGAGGCCGGCGACGATGGTGCGTTTGCTGCCCTCAAGGAGATGATGTCCACATCGCCCGACGTGGTGTTCCCTGCCTTGCTTCCCAAGCTCGTGGCGCCGCCCATGACCCCATTCAAGGCTGCCTCATTGGCCGATGTGTGCGAGGTTGCTGGCGAAGCCTTGTTCAAGCGTATCGACACTATTGTGGATGCCTTGTTGGTTGACGACGAGGAGATCACGCCTCACCTGACGCGCGTTTTGCTCGTACACACCCCGCAGTCGCACTTGCTGCACGTGCTCAAAAACGACAACCAAAAGGGCCAGCTCATTTTGCGCCAACTTGCCACGGTGTTTGCCGAGGATCACAGCCAGATCGACATGCTGTTTATGCCCGACTTTGTGTCGCATGCCATTTTGGGTTTGGAGCGCGACCCCGCGGCCTCGTACGACTTTTTGATGGCGCTGAGCGGCTTCCTCGCCAAGCCCCAGCTGGCAGAACTCGTGGACTCGGCATACAAGGTGCTGCTCATGACTACCGGCCCTGTGGATGGCTTCGCTCTGCCCAAGGGTGTCAACTGCGTGCTGCCAATCTTTTTGAATGCGCTGACTCTTGGCTCCAACAAGCAAAAGGAGACTGCTGCGCTTGCCATTGCAGCAGTTGTCGAGCGCACCGAGCCCGAGCACCTCAAGGCCTCGGTCACGGCAATGACCGGTCCTTTGATCCGCGTCGTTGGCGAAAAGTACCCGAGCGATGTCAAGAGCGCCATTGTCTACACTTTGAGCGTTTTGCTGCAGCGCATTGGCGCCTTTTTGCGCCCGTTCATGCCTCAGCTCCAGCGCACTTTTGCCAAATGTTTGGCCGACCCCTCCTCGGCTATTTTGCGTGAGCGCTCGGCAAAAGCTCTGGGTGCCCTCATCAATTTGCAGCCGCGCCTTGAGCCTCTTACCAAGGAGATTCTGAGCGCCATTGAGGCCGCCGAGCCCGCAGTGCAAAAGTCGATGCTGCGCGTATTGTACGAGATTGCCACCAAGGCTGAGACCCTCAGCGAGGCCACGCACGAACATATTTTGGATCTTGTGCAGCAGTTGAGCTCTGGTACAAGCGACGTGCGCGTGCTCTCAAGCTTGGCCTCCATTGCTGCCCTTGTGGCAAAGGATTTGGCCCGGTTCCAGTCCGAGTCGCTGTTTGGCCTGCTGGTACTGAACGCCGCTTTGCTGCACAACCCTGAGCAGGCTGTGAGTGCGCTCGACTTTTTGGTGGCTTCGTCCCAGAGCCACAACCCCGAGGTGTCCGAGGCTGGTGTCCAGGCGTTGGCAAAGTACGCGCTCAAGTTTGAGGACGACAAGGCCGTGGCTGCGCTCGTGCAGTGTGTTGGCAAGGACGAGTCGCGGTCGCCCGATGCGCGCCGCCTTGCCCTGTTTGCTCTTTCTGCGCTAGCCAAGCAAAACGTTGCAATCGACCTTGACGCGCTCGTTGTTCCGCTGTTTGCCAGCGTGCGCGACACCACCATCCCGGTCAAGTTGGCAGCTGAGAATGCGTTTTTGGATGTCTTCAAATTTATCGAGACCGGCACCGCCGCCTACTTTGATTCTTGGTTTGCAGGCGCTTGTGAGCGCGGCGCTGTGCCCGAGCAGTACCAGCGCTCGCTCAGCGAGTATGTGCGCCGCGTTGCTATGAGGCACACTGTGAACCGCCGTGAGCAGCTCGAGGCTGGCGTCAAGGAGAGCGACGACCTTGCCGAGCTCATGTCTGTTGGGCCCTTGGAGGCCGAGAGCACTTAGTTCTATGTCTATATGCTAATTTGCTCATGAACGATTGTCCCTGCGGCTGTAGCAAGCAGACGAGCTCTGCTGTAGCCTGAGTGTTGTTTATACTATGTCTAGTTGTTTTAAAATGAGCTATTCAGCGCAATAATACGCCATAGTCTCCAAATTAGTCGCCAACTCCTCGCATTTGGTGCCAATTTGGCCGCGGATCCAGCCGGCCAAGACCATTAAATTTTGCTGGCCAGAGACGAAATGCAATGTGCTCTCCTTTTTCTCGCAAAGGTAGTCGCGTTTGGCGACCTGGTACTTGCGCCTCACCTTCTTTGGTTTGCCCTCGGCATCAAGCTCGGGCTCCTTTTGTTGTAGGACCATGCGCTCCTCGTCAAACGGCAAGACGCGCGCTTCGCACACAACACAGTTGCCCCACTGGTCACGACCCTTTTGCTGCAAGATCCAGTAAACATTGCCAAAGTTATCGCTGCCCACGGCCGACGTCCGCAACGAGAATTTGCGCAACCGGTTGTAGAGCCTCTGCTCCTCCTTGAAGATTTTGTCGGCAACTTGCTTGTCTGCGAGCTTCTTTTTCTCATTGTAGACAATCTGCTTGTTGTCCTTTTTCATTTTTTCCAAGGACGCGGCATGCTGGGTGTGGATGAGTTTGATGTTGTCGACATTTTCTTTGCGTAGTTGTTGCAGCTGCTCGTGGTCGCTTGACACAGTTTTGCGCACTGCCTCAGTTGCTGCACTCAGCACAAGGATGCGACGCACAAGCTCGAGGCGGTACATCTCGCCGTCAAGCTTCTCGGCAGCGTGCGCATAGGGGTCATGCTCATACAAAAAGTCGCCCACAAGAGTCCACAGCTGGGCGCTTTCGGCAGGAGTCTTTTCGACAGTCAAGAGCAACGGTTTGGCCTGGGGTATTAACCACGTCTTGTCGAGGCTAAACAACCTCAGCAAGGCCACAATCACCGCCTTGTAAATTGGGTCTGTCCAAGATTTTGTGGGGTCATTAAGCCACGACAGATGGCGCGGTTGGAGCCGGCACAGCTTGTCAAACCGCAGCAAAAACTCTCTGATTTGGACCCGAAGCCAAAAGCACTCGAGAGTACCTTCGTGGTGGATAGGGCTGAAATCTGGTGCGGCCTCTTTATTTTCGATGCGCAGCTTGAGCATTTTCACGGGCTTTTTTGCCTTTTTGGTATTTTTGCGTCGTTTGGGGGGCGCGGCGTCGGTGGGCGCTGTGGGTGCCCCGTTGGGGTCCGCGGGGGTACCAGCGGGTCTCTTACCGCTTTTAGCGCCCGTAGAATCCGCTTGAGCGGTAACGTCCTCGCTTGGCACAGCCGCGGCACCCCCAGGACCCTGCATTTGCTCGTGGCTCATCTCTGCACTAGACGCGTCCAGGGGCACATCAGGCAGTCTGGGGCGCGCCGCTGCCACCGCCGGCACCGCCTGCGCGTCAGGCACCACTGGTGTACCCCCAAGTTGCGGGTTTTGCTCGAGTGGCACCCCGGTTTGACCGATTTCTGTCATGCTTAGATGCAGACGGTGGTTGGGGCCGTATGGGCGGCGAGCGGGGCGGCGGGCGGAGCTCACGGGGTGCAGCAGAGGCTCAAGCTAGTCTATTCTAGATTCATTTGTAAAATATGTGGTTAAAAAACATACTCCTCCCCCTCTGCCCGTATCATTATCATCTAATGCAAGACATCACAACCAAACTCGAGCTGGACAAGCTGCTCAAGCAACCGGTGGCAGTGCTCAAATTTAGTGCTGTTTGGTGCGGCCCCTGCAAAGCGATTGCTCCCTACTTTAACAAGCTGGATGAAGAGTTTACCCAGATCAGGACAGGTGGCGTCGATCTGGACAAGGCCAAGGACATTGCCCAACAATTTCAAGTCACGAGCGTACCTCAATTCATTTTTTTCAAGGATGGCAAAATGGTCGACACGGTCAAGGGCGGCGACAGAGCTGCGCTTCGGGCCGGGTTTGAGCGCCTGAGCGCCACCCGCTTCCAGATGCCCAAATCGGGCGGTCACAGCCTCAAGCAGCCCACTATAACAAGCACGGCCGCAAATGCAGGGTCAACCCTCTATAAATGGGCCGCGTTGTACCTGCGGACCCTGTTTAGTTTCGATGCTCGAAGGGCCGCCGAGGCCTAGCTCTATTTAGCTTTATCTATCTCTACAAACCCAACTTCTCCGCCAACTGCTCGTCGCTAGGCTCAATCAGTAGCGATCCATCAGCAAAAACAAGCGTGGGAATGTTTTTCCTTCCGCTCAACTTCTCGACCTCTTCCCATGCCTCGGGGGTCTCGACGAGATCAATTTTGTCATATTGCACATTGTGCTTGGTCAAAAACGCAGATGTGCGGCGGCAGTCGCCACACCAGTCCGCTCCAAAGTACTTTAAAAGTTGCATGTAAGACGTGATCTCCCCTGCTGATGTTTCAAGGCACCAGCGGTCATACCCACCAATTCTGGCCACCTCGCGCCTCGTTTACGGGGCAGCTGAGCCCTCTTGCGCGCGTTCGCCTCGAAATGCAAAAGCACAAGATCGGCTACTACCTTGTCTTGACCCAAGACGCCCACGATAGCGAGTACGTTGCCGACTCTGATGGGCGGCGCGAGTTTGTTACGGGGTTTACGGGCTCGGCAGGAACAGCAATTATTGCCGAGGACTGGGCAGAATTGAGCACCGACGGGCGCTACTTTCTGCAAGCAGACCAACAATTAGGCCCCGAGTGGAAACTGCGCAAAGAGGCCGTGGACGAACCCTGGATTGATGCTCTTGCTGCTAAGGCTGATCGCACTGGAAAGCCAATTGGTGTGGACCCCACGCTAATCTCGTCTAGCATCGTGGACCAGCTTCAGGCCAAGCTCAAGTTTGCCAAGGTTGTGCCCATCAAGCCAAACCTCGTTGACCAAGTTTGGACAAACAAACCCCAGGAATCACGTGAACCGGTTTTCGCGCTCAGTTTGGAAGTCACTGGCGAGTCGCACAAGTCCAAAATTGAGCGCGTACGCAAGGCCCTCAACAAGCGTGGTATGGCTGCCCTATGCGTCTCTGCGCTCGACGAGGTCGCATGGCTCTTCAACTTACGAGGCGCAGATATCCCCTTTAATCCTGTTTTCAAGGCGTATGCGATCGTTACTCTCACCTCGGTCAAGCTGTACACTGACCTGTCCAAAGTTAAGGATGTGCGCAACCTATTTGAGGATGTCACGTTCAAGCCCTATACCTCTATCTGGGAAGACATTGAATCGCTTGCCGAAAAGGCTGTTTGGACACCCTCGGGCTCGTCGTGGGCGCTCGTGACCAGCTCGAGCCCGGCATGTCAGGACGCCAGTCCCGTCAAGCTGCTCAAGACTATCAAGACAGAGGAAGAGCTGCAGGGAGCACGTGATGCTCAATTCAAGTGTGGCCTCTCTTTTGTGCGTCTTTTTACCTGGCTCGAGCATCACATTGATACCCGTCCAATCTCGGAGTATGACGCCGCGGAAAAGTTGCTCAGTATTCGCCAGGAGCTGCCGGACTTTGTAGGTCTCTCCTATGGCTCCATCTCGAGCGTGGGACCCAATGCGGCCATCATCCATTATGAGCCCGAAAAGGAGACTGCCGCAACTTTGGACCGTGAGCAGCCGTACCTGTTGGACGCAGGGTGCCAATTTTTGCACGGCACCACCGATACAACGCGCACGGTTCATTTTGGAACCCCAACCCCCGAAGTTAGGCAGGCCTACACTCTGGTGCTCAAGGGCCACATTGCTTTAGCCACTGCCGTATTCCCCCTGGGAACGGTCGGAAGTAGCCTGGACGTGCTGGCCCGCCAGTTTCTGTGGCAGCATGGCCTTAATTATCGCCACGGCACCGGCCATGGCGTGGGCTCGTTCCTGAATGTTCACGAAATACCCGTGGGTTTCGGCGGCCGCGGCTACGACTACCCGTTTCAGGTGGGCCAGCTCACCTCGAATGAGCCCGGCTTTTATGTTGACAACAAGTTTGGCGTGCGAGTCGAGAGCATTTTGGCAGTGCACCGCGCGCAAACCCCCCACAATTTTGATGGCGTGCAATACCTGAGCTTTGAGTACCTGACCCTAGTTCCTCTTGCGCTTAACATGGTTGACAAGAGCTTGCTGCTCCCTGCCGAGCTCGAGTGGATCAATGCCTACAGCGCGCGCGTGCGCAGCGAGCTGCAGGACCACCTCGACCCGGCTGAGCGCGAGTGGTTGTATGCCAACACAAAGAGTATCTAAATTACCTTAGCTGTTGCCCATTTTCGTGGAAATGAGATTATATTAGGACTTATCGGTAGATGGGGCCATCATAGGCATAAAATGGATGCCGTTTGGTACATCAGTGGGATTTGCGCCTGAGAGCTATTGAGAGGCGCCGCTTCAGGCTGAGCCGTGGACTCGGGAGCCTGCATGCGGTGTGTGACTGGTTGCCTTTTATGCGGCCTTCTATACCAAACGCGCTGCGGATTGTGAACCAGCATATGCACATGCATGCAAAATGTGTCCCAGCACATGCACTACTTCATGCACCTTAAAGGGGCCCCCAAAAGACACCTACCGCTCCCCGAAGCTTCATAAATAATCACAAATCACGCTAAAACACAAGAAATCTGCTTGTTGCTGTCTAGGCTCAAGCTTGCCTTCTCTATGCCAGGATCAATCGCGTACTGCTCCTCCTCCTCATCATCACGGCGCTCGGGGCCAACAACGGCAATAATTAAGACATAGCCAAATACTGCGCTCAGGAGGATCGCCATGACTAGCGGCAGTGCGCCCAAGGCGCGCTCGCTCGTGCTACAATTACACACCTACTCAATAAAGGCTGTCCGCCAGAGGCGTGTCAAGAGCATTCAAAAGAAGGTCCCTTTACTGTCCAAAAAGTTGCCGGGGATGCCGCAGCAAATCAATTTATGGTAGATTTCAGCAAAAAAGACAAAAAGGTAACGACACCTGAGAGATTCGAACTCTCGCGGGCAAAGCCCAACGCCTTAGCAGGGCGTCGCCTTAACCACTCGGCCAAAGTGCCAAACGTTATTAATGTCGACTCGTCTAAAATATTCATAATGTGCAAACCATGTTTTCAGATTTTTGTTCAATAAAAATGGTATTTTGAATGACAGCATTTTTGATTTTTTGAGTTAATACAAAGATTTTTGTTTTTTTCCGCTTACTGAGTCAGCAAATGGTGATTTTGGGGCACATTTTAGCTCTTGAGCAAATTGACCTGTGGGGAGTGTAATGTTTAGTCCTTCACGTGTTTGAGTCCCGCATGTGCCTAGAGGCGCCTGGAGGGACCCATAAACAGCGAACTCAACTTTTGTCATCATGGAGGATCGACCGCACCTGCCGGCGCCAAGCCCAGAAATGGCGCAATTTAGGCGCAATGTCCAAATAGATGAAGTGACGATGAACAGCTCAGCATTTGCAGCGTCACCGGGCGCGCTAAACGGACTGGGCGCCCCGCCATTCACCGCCAGCCAAGCCGCCGAATCGGGCTCGCCGACGCGGTCTCCTACACGCGCTCACACGCGTATTATGAGTACGCAACCCAGCTTTAAGCGCGCAATCAACATGACGGGCATCCAGCAGATCCCTGCGTCTACGCCTAAGCGGCCTGCGCTCTTGTCTACATCGCGCCTGCTCAAGACTGAGACTGGGGCGCCCGTGGGCCAAGACCAAGGCCAGGGCCAGGGGTTGCCCGAGGCAAACGCTGGGCATGGTGACCGTAGCTTTATGGGCGACGACACAGTAGACGTTGATGTCTATGAAGACCCCCTCACTGGCGACCAGGCGCGGGACCCGCCATTGCGGCCGCTGGGGAGCCCTCAGCTGAATTCTTCGGGGTACCAACCGGTACAGCAGTCGGCGCAAGAACCATTAGAGAGGCGCAGAGTTGATGATCGGCGGTCAGCGTACATGTCGCCATTGTATGAAGCGTCAGTGGAGAGCCCGAGCGTTGACTCCCAGCGCGAGCGTGGGCGGTTCATTGAGCGCGCTCAGAGCAGACCAGGCTCGAGGGAACCTTCGGGAGAGCCTCGAGAACACTCGCGTGAGCCCTCGCGCGAGCCCACTCGCGACCTCAGCCAGTGGCAGAGGCGCCGTTCAACCAGTCGCGAGCCCACGAGGGAGCTCACGAGGGAGCACATGCGCGAGCACGCCGGCATAATTCCACCTCTCCAGCACCCAAATGAGCCCACGCGCGAGCTCTCGGGCCCCCTGCCGCGCCTACGCCAACCAAGCACTCCTCGCCGTGCACCAACCACCCCGCAGAGGCGTAACCACACGCCGTTCCATCCGGCCACGCCTGGCCGTGTTGTTATTCCCAGCAGCCCCCAACGCGATCACAGCATGTCCTTGGCCGAAAACGAAATTGGCACTGTGGATCAACTCATGATCCAGCTGGGGGTTCCTCTGCAGGTGGAGCCCATTGACAAGTATCTGCCTGGCCAGCTCGAGCTCGAGAACCTGAATCCGGTTCAGTACGTCTGGGCAGAGCTCGTGCAAGCCGAAATTGTGCTTTTGTGCGAGGAAGGCGTGGCGCTCGAGGCCAGCCTCAAAAAGTTTATTTCAAAGCTCGATGTGCGCGCCACCGCGCGCCAGTACATGAGCGACGACCGTGCGCAGCGGATAGAGATTGCGCGCAGGGTCAAGCTGTTTAGCGAGTACCTCTTAGTGGGGTTTGAGCAGGCTCGCGTCGATCGCGAATTGCAGCTACACCACCGCTGCTTTGACCGGGTAACGGTAATCAACAGCGAGTACAGACAGCGCCTTGCCGAGTTTGAGCAGTTGGGTGCCCGCCGCACCGAGATTTACGCCGAGATGGACCGTCTGCGCAGTGTCCAAGAGCAGAGCACTGCGCTCGACGCCAGGCTCGCACAGCTGAATTCGGGTGTGCTGGAGGACTCTAGGGTCATGGAAAAGAAGGAATTGTACCTCAAGGACCTTGTTCAGCGCAGCACGCTTGTTGAACGGGGTCTGTTGGCAAAGGAGAAAGAGAAGGAGGAGAAGGAAGTGGTACCCGCGAACCCAGCGTCGCCCGAAATCAAGACAGAGGGTACCCCACAGGGTACTGCTGCTCCTGCCCAGAATGTGGGGGCCACACGCCAGCAGTACTGTGCTCAATTGGAAGCCATTCGCCTCGAGCTCGGAGCCGATGTGGTCGACCAGACCGCCATGGCATTGATTGTGACTTTCCAGGGGTTAATTATCACGTGGCAGAGGGGTTGTAGGTTGCAATTCGAGCCGATTAGCAAACACGAAACGACTCTCTCCAGCCACTTTTTGCACTACCTTTTGGAAAACTCCCGAAGCGTAAACCCCCTAAAGCTCAAGGAGGCCACCAAGGTGTGGCGCCGGTACCTAGATTTGGAGCTCGCAATCGGCGAGTTTATGAGTCGCGGTGGCTGCAAGTGGAAACCGGTCCGGCCGGGAGTTCTCAAGCTCGAAAAAGGGGATAATGTGGTGCTCACCATCACCAGCACCAAGGTCGAGGTGATGCCCAAATTTAGCCAGCTGGGTTTTATGACCGTCGATTAGTGCGCGTACTATTTATATATTTATTGCTTTTAGTTTGCGGCGCGAGTGCAACATTCACTCACCCCACATGCCGCTCCCAAAACCACCAAAGCTCGACGAGTACCACCCCATCACACTCTCCTATACTCAATTCCCCGAAGTCCAGTCCGAATTACAGTTTTTGGAGGCTGCACGCAAATGCGAGTCCATTTGTGCGCAAAACAATTTGGGGCCACAGATGATCCGGCTGCGCCAGCTGGTCGCCGAATACAAGTCGAGAATTGCCCCTTAGATAACTAGTTATATTATGGTTAGCGTGGAAGAAGTTCTTGCAAACTTTAGCATGCTGGTTGAAAACCAAAAAAGAGTATTTTTAGGCTGGCATGAGGAGGAGATCGCTCCCTCCTCGCACCGCGATTACTACCATGCCTCCGCTGCAACTCCCGCTAACAGTTATTGGGCAAATTGCAGACTGTTTAGAAGATCCGTTCCCCATTCACTACCTGAATTTGGCCCAAGTGTCCAAGGAATTCTTTCAGGTGTTCACCAGCGATCGAGCCTGGTCCAAGTTTGATGTCTATGGAGTCAAGCACGGCGTTTATCGGCACTATCTCCGGCTCAAGGCCACCATGTCACAGTTTGAGTGGATGTACGAATTTATTGACGTTGAAACAGAGATCGAAGACTTTAAACAAGAGTACCGCGACCTCAACCGGTACTCGCAGCTGAGCGTGCTGCGAATGCGCAACCGCGAAAAGGAGTGGCTCAGCTATCATGTTTCGTGCCGCGACTTGATGCTTAAGGCTGTTCAGCTTGATGGGCTTGCCATTGAGTACGCAGACGCAACCCTGCGCAATGACGTTGAGCTGGTGAAGCTGGCCGCCCAGCAGAATGGAGAGTGTTTGAGAGTGCTTCCGGCCAAGTTTGCCACTCAGAGAGAGATCGCACTGAGTGCTGCGAGGTCCAATGGGTGGTCGATGGAGTTTTTACCGGCCAAATTCAGGTCCGACCGCGAGATCGTCGAGGCCGCTGTGCGCAGCTGCCCCAACTGTATAAAATTTGTACCCGACCCTTTGGCCAAGGACGAGGATATTCTCGGACTTGTGTTTGGTAGTAGTTACCACTGTGAACCGCTTCGCTTCGTACCCCTGGAGCGCGTCACCAAGGAACTAGCCATCTTGGCCGTGTCGCACCACACCCCACAAATGGGCCAGCTTGCGGGGAAATATGGTGATGACCGCGATGTTGTATTGGCAGCAGTGAGCCGCGAGGGGTGGACTCTCTGCTATGCCTCTGACCGCCTCAAGGCCGACCGTAAATTGGTGGCCATTGCGGCCGAAAACAATGGCGCTGCTCTTGGAGATGCGGCGCCCAGCCTCCGCAATGACCGCGACTTTGTTTACCGGCTCGTCAAGGCCTATGGCTCAGCCTACAAATATGCTCCGCAAAAATTCCAACAGGAGCGTGAGCTGGCGCTGTTGGCGGCCGCGACCCACGGGTACGCACTGCAGGCCATGCCCGACAAGTACAGGAACGACCGCGAAATTGTTCGTACCTCAATCCTCAGAGATCCCATGAGCCTGCGGTTTGCGTCCGATCAGCTGCGCGACTGCAAGGAGCTTGTGCAGCTCGCCGTGGACCTGCGGCCTCGAGCGCTGCTGCACTCCTCTGACAGGCTCAAGGCTGATCCCGAGCTTGCCCTCAGCGCTCTTGCCCGTGATGGCAAACTGCTGGATGTTTTGCCTCAGTATGCAGACAATAGGGCGCTCAAAGTGCACGCAATCATGGCGGGCGCTGAGAGCCGATCGCTGTGCGGTAACGATGCAGAGCTCAAAGTGCTCAGGAGATGGAATGTTGATCTGTTTGGCGAAGAAATTAGCGGCTATGAATGGTGGGGCATGAACCACAAGGAGAAGCTCGCGGCCATTTTTCAGCGTACTACCTGGAAGCCTTCATATTAAGAGGATGGTGTGCGGGTTGATCAACATGCACATGCTTGGTTGACCGAATGTGTTAAAATTCAGTCATTTATTAGATGAAAATGAATGTCAAGAGGGTTGTGCTCACCGTGCTCACCGCGCTCGCCATGCCGCCCTTATCGCAGCTGAGGTGCTAGCTGAGGTGCTTCGCCTGGGTGCAGCTGGGTAGCTCACACCGAGATCGCAAATCTCGAGTAAATACCAAAATGCCAAACTATGCATTCATAAAGCCCCCAAACACACCCTACATCACTCAGATCAACCAGATCAGATCCCCCCACCCCTCATCGGGCAAGTGGGGGTGGCCCTAACCCTCGAGGCACGCGTCGCTTCGCCTCTGCGCAGTGTGGGCCCAATCGATAGCGCAAAAGTGGGTGCCAGAAAGGCAAATTTTCATCCCCACTCGCAGTCAGCCACCCCCCTTAAAATTGTTGACCGATTCACCAAGCGGGCGCACAGCCCCACTCTGCTCAACTCAACGCGCGCGGTGCTCTGAGGTACCCCTGAGCCAGGCTGTCACGCGCGCACCCTCGGGTGTTCCCGGGTGCTCTGTGCTCCAAGAAGAAACAAATAATAATTAGTGCAATCTACTCTATAATGCTAATGACCAAGCTTGACCGACGACTGGCCGGTCATTTTACCAACCGTTTCCTTGGCGATATCGCCAAGTCCCACCATGCACACAGTTTGCCAGATTCCCAGTCCAATACGCGGGGTAACGCCGCGGTAAAGACCCTTAAGACCATTGTTTTGGTAAACATATTTGATGGCTGAGGAAGTAGTCAACTTTTTGGGGCGGTTAGGGTCGTCGGTCTTGCTCTGCATCTCGATACGGGCAACCTCAATTGGCTGATTCCAGGTAGCGAGCGCGCCGCCAATGGCTGAAGCGGCAATTTTTTCTGGCGCGCCGAGCTTTTCTTCGGGCGCGCGGCCGGTAAACGAGCGAATCGAGTCCTCGGCGAGACGGGCAAACCCAAAGCGTGAGCCCCAGTTGGTGCACTGGCGAATTGCCACGGCATTCACGCCCTTATTGATCCCCCTGAGGCCCTCACGGCGCCAAATATCGGCAAATACTTCAAAAGTGCCGGCGGGCTTTTGTCCCGCGGCGGCCTGCTTGTGACGAGTGATCTCGACCGTTTTCATGCAGGTGCAAAACCCAACCGACAAGTACGCCTGCGCAATGCCGCCAATCATACCGCCCGAGATGCCCGCCACAAAGTTGGAGGCATTGGCGCCCTTGGCGAGGTGCTCGACCTCAGTGCCCACAAACATCAGGACAGCACCCTTGGTCGATGCTTCAATCCACGCCCAAGGTATAAGACCTTGATAAAAGCCAAAGATACCACCGCGCCCCCAAATGCGAGACATTGCGCCGCCAAACGAGTCGCCGCGGTTGGCGGCCATGGTGGTCTTGATAACCTCAAACGGCTGGCCCAGCGTTGTGACTTCAAACATATTCATCGATGCGCCCACGAGGATGTTCGAAAAGTTGATCTGTTTGCCTTCTGGTGCCATTGTGTGCAAACTTCAAGTCGGCGGGTCAGGGGTGTGTCTTAATTAAAGGGTGCGCGCGCCCGCTGGGTTGTTGGCGAGTTGAGCTTAACAAAGGGGGTTAGGGTAAGTGGGGCAAAACTGCGTACGCAAGCACCGCCAAGCCGAGAGTGCAGGTGAAATCAGGTGGGGGTGGCGTAATCGGTGGTGGCAACCTGCATCCTCGCCTATCAACGCTGGGTTATTTCAGAGGGGAGGCTGGGGGCTGGGGGCACGTGTAAAATTATGGGATGAATTTTATTGGGGAAGGAGGGAATTATGGGAGTGCGTGAGTGAGAGCTTTTGAAAATGTGTAGAGTGGTGTAGCACCACACTAGCCCACGCCCCCTCGCTAGACTCTCGGCTGCAGGCGCTCACCTCAGCACATGGCACCACATTATCAAGCTCTGGCAGAGCCGCCAAAAACTTTGGATCAACTCATGCACACCGACCGTGGCTGGTCGCCTCGTGGTGCACGCGCCTTTGTAGCGACTATGAGCATATTAATTGGTGCCTCAGTGATCACCTCAATCTGTTTATTTTGTTTGGCCACGGATGACGGCTCGCCAAAGCTGATGTCGTTGCTTCCGTTGCTTTCTGGGCTGCCACTGGTAGGGTGTCTTGTGGCGGCAGTGTACAACAAGCAGCACCCATTGGGTGAGGCCCTGAGGAGCAACTATGTGAACCCAGAGTATCCCCCTGAAGAGGTTAGTTTTAAGCTGAGGTACGATCTGCTGTGGGTTTTTGGGCCTCTTGTGGGCATCTTTAGTGCCCTTGGTGCTATTGGTCTTGGTATTTGGTACTGCTTTTCGCCCCATACTTGGGACAATGCCGTCTTTGCCTTTACGCTAGGTCTGGGGTTATTTGGGGTGTGCCTCGCATCGGTTCTCTTGATTAGAGTTAAAAACAGGCTCATACATGCTGAGTGGGAGAGGTATGTTGCTGTTAGGGACGCTAAAAGCCCACCTTGAGGGAGCCCCGGGGAGCCCTAGGGTACTCCCTAGGGTGCTCCCTATTTATATTATAGCGCCGTGAGGCCATATTTATCGAATTTTATCTAGCGAGGGAATTAGTGGGTGGGAGCGGGCTCTGCATGCGTCCACGTTTACAAAAAATAAGGGTGCTCGACGGCGCGCTTGGCAGAGATGCGGCTCGCCGGGTCGTAGGTGATTAATTGGCTTAGCAGTTCGATCCCTAGGCGATCAAGGCCCGGCACGGCGCGGTCGAGTGGGGTGCGAGCCCATTGGGGGAAAGTGGTCTTAAAGTCGGGCAGCGAGGTCACACCGGGCCACACACCCTCATTGGGGGTTCCAAGCAACCTGAAAATCTTGAAGATCTCATCAATCTCGGAGTCTCCAGGAAACAAGGACCGACGCGTGCACATCTCGGCAAAGATACAGCCAATGGACCACATGTCGACGCCGGTGGAATATTGGCGCGTACCGAGCAAAATCTCGGGCGCGCGGTACCACAGCGTAACCACTTCATGGGTATAAGTCCTCAATGGGACACCAAACGCGCGGGCCAAGCCGAAATCGGCGATTTTGAGGTTGCCTTCTTTGTCGATAAGTAGGTTTTGCGGTTTGAGGTCACGATGGAGGATGCGGTGTGCGTGGCAGTAGCGCGTACCCTTGATGAGCTGGAGCAAAAACTTTTTAACCATATTTTGGCCGAGCCCTTCGCCCTTTGGGATGCTTTCCATGTACTTTTTGAGGTCGAGATCCAGGTACTCAAACACCAGGTACAGCTTGTGCGAGTCGCTGTGGACAATGTTGTAGAGAGACACAATGTAATCGTCGCGCATTTCCTTGAGTAGCGAGATCTCGCGGATCGCTGTGGAGGGCACGCCCTCGTCCTCTGCTTCAAGGCGGATTTTCTTGAGCGCCACGAGGCGGTTGTTATTGAGGAGGTCCTCGGCCTTATACACGACGCCGTAGGTACCTTCGCCCACTTTTTCCAGCCGGCGGTAGTCGCTCAGCTCGACCATCTGTGTGTACTTTTGTGGTGGGTGTTTATGAAAGGGGTCGCGCCGCTTTGTCATGAGGGTTGCGCGCGCGCGCAGTGCGCAGTGCGAGCTGCGTGTCGCGCTGCGTGCTGCGCGTGTCAAACTGTGCGTGCAGATATATTTACATTAATTTTGAAAAGGTCATTTAGAGTTGGGGCGAGGTCAGGGGGTGAGTGTATGCAGATATATTTACAATTTGGGGGGTGCTTAGGTGCCCCTGAGTACTTACCCCTGGGTGCCCCCTTGAGCTCGCTCGTTCCGGCATCCCCCCTACTTCAAAAACAGCTTGTAGGCCAAGTTATCAGTCTCCTCGTGGTAGCGGTACCCCACAGTCTGCAAAAACTCGTCGAGCTCGGCCTTGCTCCTGTCACTGTTGTCCTCAGTCTCAATACCGGCCAAAATTGAACCAATATCCGACCCATTGTTGCGGTAATTAAACATCGAGATGTTCCAGCCCATGCGCATCTTGCCGAGGAATCGTTGCAGCGCGCCGGGTTTTTCGGGGAACTCAAACCGGTAAATGTGTTCATTCGAGAGATTGGCGCGCCCACCGACCATGTAGCGCGCGTGCTCCTTGGCAACCACATTGTCGCTCACGTCGTGGGCCTTCATGCCATGGCTGGCAATGTTGGCCAGCAAACCAGGGATTTCGGAGCGGTCGTCGGTGCTAAAGGATATGTACACCGTGGCGTCGCCGCTGGTGTTATGGCGGTACGAAAACTCGGTGATTGTGCGCGGCACGAGCGCGTCCACGAGGGTGCGGAAACTGCCCGGCTGCTCCTTCATTTCAACAATGAAAAACACTTCTTTGCCAGCACCGAGGCGCGACCGTTCGGCAACAAAGCGAAGGCGATCGAAATTCATGTTGGCGCCGCTCAACACAGCCACAAATGAGGACTCCAAAGTGGCCTCGTCAGGGTGCTCGCTGAGGTATTTCTTTGCGCCCGCGATGCTAAGCGCACCCGAGGGCTCGCAGATGGCGCGGGTATCGTTGAAAACGTCGTTGATGGCAGCGCAAATCTCGTCTGTGTTGACGAGAACAACCTCGTCCACCACCTCCGAGGCGACGCGAAACGTCTCGGTACCGGTGACGCGCACGGCTGTACCGTCGGCAAAAAGGCCAACGTCCTCGAGCGTAACCAGCTTTTTCGCCGCCAAGCTTTGAGCCATGGCGTCTGCATCATAAGTCTCTACGCCGATAATTTTGACGTGAGGAGCGATCCGCTTGATGTATGCGCCGATTCCTGCCACAAGACCGCCGCCTCCGACCGAGGTAAATACGGCTTTAAGGTTTGCCAAGTCGACCTGGCGCAGGATCTCCATGCCAATGGTGCCTTGGCCGGCAATCACAGCAGGGTCGTCAAAGGGCGGAATAAAGGTCATACCGTGCTGGGCTTGGATACGCGCGCACTCTTGCTTTGCCTCGTCAAAGTTTTCACCGTAAAGGACCACGTCTGCGCCTAGGCGCCGCACATTTTCGACCTTGATAAGAGGAGTCGCTTTGGGCATCACGATAGTGGCCGGAACGCCCAAGTGGCGCGCGCTGTAGGCTACACCCTGGGCGTGGTTGCCGGCACTGCAAGTAACAACGCCTTTCCACCTCGAATCTTGGGGGATCTGGGCCATCATATTGTATGCACCTCTGAGCTTGAAACTGTACACAGGCTGGAGGTCTTCGCGTTTAATGTAGAGATTTGTGCCCAAGCGTTCGCTGAGGCTGCTGCCAACCTGGCAGGGCGTTTCTTTGCACACATCATAGACCCTCGAAGTGAGGATATCTTTGAGGTAGTCTCGCATGAGTCAGGGAGGGAGACGCATGTGCCAAGGGTTAAGGTGAGCATGCAGAGGGGAGAGGGGTGCAAAGGGTGAGAGGCGAGCCGCTCGTAATTTTCAGAGACGATGATTTATATAGCAATGAACATGGATTTTTGGCGTCCCAGGCAGACTGCAAGGGGAAAGCATGCAGAGGGGGCGCCAGGGGTACAAGAATGCCCTTGGGCGTAAAGTACATAAATTAATATCCAGCCAACACCTGCTGGACCCAGTTTTGAGGCGCGTCAGGGCAGTGCTGCTCCTGGTACCGCTCCAAAAACGGCCGGAGCTGACCGACCGGGAACAGCGCGCGTGCGCCCGAGAACCGGCGCCCCAGCGCTTGGAGCAAGGCCTCGACATGCGCATAGTGCTGAGTGCCCTCGGTAGCGTCCTGGATGCGCGTTGTCTCGAGCAGGCGGTCGTAGCACTGCATCACCTCGACGGGGTCGCTAAAGTCTGCCACTTCAAACAGGCTCAAACAAACGTCATAGTAGTGGAACGGCTCGGCAAACTCGTTAAACAGGTCGCTCACAGTGAGAAGGCGTTCGCTGAGTTTAGCCAGGGATGCAGCGCGCACTTCGTTGCTGAGGCTGTTGTCGTTTTGCACGCGGTCGTACAGCTCGGCTTGGACGTTTGCAATGCGCAGGTACGCAGCAACCATTGTACCCAACTCGAACACTTGGCGCTGAACAGCCGCGGGGAACTGGCACTTGCAGTAGCCCATGGCGCGGCTCAGGAGCTCCACGCGCTGGATCATGGGCACCGAGAGCGTGCCCTTGGCGAGATCGAGCAGGACGTCGGCGGCAGCCAGCAGATCATCCTGGCGCACGCAGTGCTTCCACAAGAGCTCGGCAATGCGCACGTCGCGCGTGGCGCCGTGCTGCAGGTACCCCTTGATATAGGGCGAGTCGACGGCGCGCAGCAGATCGGGGTTGTGCTCGAGGAACCAGTCGTACAAGTGGTACTGGAACACCTCGTCCTTGGAATCAATGAGCACATTGTACAGCTCGCTCGAGGGGGTAAGCTTCACCTTTTCAAGAATATCGAAAATGAGCGAGTAGTAGCGAGTTTTTTGCTCATAAATCTTTTGGCGCGCATCGTTTTCGGGTTTGTTATCGCGCACATAGCTCAACGCAACGTTGCTCCTATCAATTTCCGCCGCCGCGGCCAACGCAACGCTGATCGCGCCGGGGTAAAACTCGAGGCCCACATACTCGCCAACAATGTCTTTGAGGGTCTCAAACGAGATGTTAGAGGCTGCCTTGACAAAGAGCGAGGAACTTTTGTACAGTTTCTGGACTTTGAGGTCATTCTCGCTCGATTTTGCAGAGTGCAGGTACTGCAACGCCTTGTACACCAGGACGTCCGAGGCACTGCAATAAGTTTCGCAGCGGTCCTGAATAATCGAGGCAACGCTGTCAATGCTGTCACCGCGATTGATGATGAAATTAATGAGGCATGTGACCAGCTCGCGGGCCACTTCCGAGTGCTTTGCCTCACTGAAAAACGACTTGAACGTCATGTTGAGCAGGCTTTCCTTGTGGTCTTTGGAGACATACTCAAGGAGAGACTGCAAGCCGCGCTCGCTGCGGAGGGTCTCAGCCTCAAGCAACAACAAAAAGGCAATGCCCTGCTGGCAACTCTTGACCAGCTGGGCCATGGCGGCGGCGCTGCGGAGCTCGGCCTGGTTGAGGATAGAATCGACCATTTTTTCGGGCGAGGCAGTATTTTCGAGAAACACGCTGAGGCCCCTCAAATTGGAGTGGAGCTGCTCGAAAAGCTGCTTGTCGACGTTGAGCTTGAGGTCGCTGAGCTCGGCACCGCTGCGTTTGTAGCTAAACAAGGGTTTTTGCCAAATATCCACAAGCAGGCGGCTGGTGTAGCATGCCAAACCGTCAAAAGACGAGCTCAAACGGATGCCCACCTTTGAGTCTTGCTTGGCGCCGATATTGCTCTGGGGATCCAGCACATAGGTGTAACGATTAGCTTCAATATCTTTTTGAAACACGGGGATACCTCCAAACCGGTAGTACAGGCTGAGCGCTTGATCCCTGAGAGGTTTGGACAGGGCTGTTTCAGGACGCGTGGCGACGCACAGGGCCGCACAGCACAGCTCAATGTGGCCATAAAGCTGGGTAATGTGCGAGGGCAGAGTTCCTTCACGCTCAAACAGCTCGAAAAAGTTCTTTACCCGAATGAAGTGCACCGCGTCATTGGTCAAAATGGCCACCTCCTTGGCGGGCGCCGTGTACTGCAAAACGGCCTGGTTTGACGAGTTTTGCGCGGGCGACACTTGCGCGAGAGCCTTGACTTCTTTGATCGGCAACAAAGTGGACGCCTCGCTGAGAGCCAGGGCAGCGTGCTGGTCCACAAGGTGAATGAGGCGAGTGCTATCAACGCTCGAAACAAACACGCCGTCCTCCACAACATTGACAAAAGTATCGCGATCAAACGCAGACGCTGAAGAGACCTTGAGAGTGGCGTCAGTCGGCGCTGGCTTTTCTTGGCGCGGCAGCGAGCGGCTCTCGTTGACATAGACGCGCGCGCCATTGGTGGTAACAAGCACCAAAATTTCGTCTGCGCTCTGCTGCTTTGTGATTGCTGTGATACCAACGACGGTGTGCTTATTTGCAATGTTGCTTTCGAACCTCAGGCCATGGGCAATATCGTAGCGTGTGACTGAATTTTTGTAGAGGGTGTACACCTTGTTGCGGCTGAGGTCCACTGCCGTTTTGGTACGGTCTGTGTCACCTGATTGGAACCATGAGGAGCCACCGACCTGGTGCAGCTGCACTTTGGACCTAAACCACGACTCTTTGGCGCGGTACTCAACTTCGTAGAGCGCGCCGCGAGCAGCGAAAATTATGCGGCCAGGCACGGCAACAAACTCGGGCACACCGCCCACATTGTGTTTGACTGAAAAGCCAGTATCGTAAAAAGTTTCAGCGCCTGCCGAACCGCTCACTGCAAAGATTTTGAGCGAGGTTGAAGTGTACACAATAATGAGGTGTTTGACGCCCTCAACAAACACGTGCGGCTTGGGGGTAGCACAGTGCACGGCCAAGACCGGTTCTTCCATCTCGGCAAACTTGCGGAATGAGCCATGGCGCCTATAGTTCCACAAATAGGCCGTGTTTCCAGAAGCTACCCAAACGAGGTCCAACTCGGGAAGCAGGCCCGAGTTTGACTTATCGAGCTTTTGCAGCTGCGCAGGAAGGGCCACAGCACGCGTGCTAAACTGCGAGTGCGGTTCCTGGCCGGTTGTGTGGAACTCGTGGCGGTTTGCTTGCAGCTGCTCCTTGAGGTCGGGGTAGAGCCTATCACGGCGCATGAAATCGTCCAAAAATTGGACTGCGAGGCTCAGCGGCTGTTTTTCATTTAATTCATCCGAGTGAACCACGCCAAACTCCCGCGGCGTACTACGATTCAGCGCGATGGTGTTTATGCTCATGCTTATGAAATTTTGGACGACCGTCGCGAGGTGACTTGGGGGGTCGGTGGTGCCCTTGGCGGTGCCCATGGCGGAGCTCGAGGGGAAGAATTTTGGGAACACGTAGACTCGACAAGACGTGAAATAGAAGCGGCTGCTCGAGAGAGGGCCGACTTGATCTTGATGAGAAAGTTAGACTAGACTCTAGTAAACACCTATTGCACCTGTGCGCACGCCCTTGTACCTCCACGCACCTATGCGCGCACCCTTGTACCCCTGTGCCCACCCATGCATGCAGAGTTAGGTGCTCCTTGTGCCTGCGCGTCCCCACGTAAAGTGTGTCTCAGCCCACAGCACGCCAGATGCGAGCTCAAAAACGAGGTAAATAAATTAAAAAAAACTAGCTACACTTTGGCCTCCCCGCGGCAGGGACACCGCCCTTCAAACTCCTCCTAGTCCTTATCTGCATAAGGCCTGCATGTATGCATATCCCGGCCTATCGCATTAAAGCAACCCCTGACGCTTTAAATCATTATAGGTGCGCTCTTCATAGACATTACCCTCTTCATCTTCGATCTCCACGTCGGGTTTGGCCACTTTGCGCCTCGACAGCTGCTGGGCTTCGTCGATGCTGGTGATCCCGTTGAGCACGCTGCTATAGCTGAGACCCAACAATTTAAGGCCATTAGCATGCCTTACACCCTCAAAATGCCGATCAAATTGCCGGCGGCCGTTGTACACGTGCCCTCCGCACACCTCGCACTCATACTCGTGGTTCATGCCATTGAGTTTCCACAGCCATCGCGGAATGGGTTTACCATCTGGACCAAGGGGTTGATGCTGCTTGGTGACCTGGGTGGTAATATGAGTATCACCGTCTTCGCGTAAATTAGCCAACCTCAAATTTTCGCGCTCGGCCTCAAGCTCACGTTCGGTCATTTGTTTGCGTCGCCGAGCGTCTGCTTTTGTCGCTTCGAGAAAGGGGGCTAGTGCCTCTGTGTACGCAATTACCTTGGCCAACGCATTTGGCAGCTTTGCGTTGCGTTTGTGCTTGCGGCCCTCGAGGTGGCCCTGAAAAACGCCGGGGGTTGTGTAGCATTTGTTGCACGCAGTGCACCACAAAGAGTCTTTAGAGTGTAGCTCCTCCACCTTGGGCAGCGGCTGGAATGGAAGGAACCTCGGAAATGCGCTTTCCAAGTAACCTGCAACCTGCTGCAGGTACTCGAGATCGTGGGTCTGGGGGAACGTTTCAAGAAACGATTCGTAACTAAGGTCATGCTGGCGTTGCCTGTAGAGTGCATAGAGAGGTTGAAGGTCTAAAAAACGCCCATAGTGCTCATTAAAAGTGTATTCCTTGTCGACATCCAGATCGGCGGTAAAGTCGCATCTAAACTTTTCGAGGCCGCAGCGGTCCGTATGGAGCACGTATTTGTGCTGAACGTCCTCTGCCCGGGCTTTTCCCGCCTTCAATTTGTCGTAGACAACGCCGTACCGCTCCACAAGGCGGCTGGCCTCGAGACGCTGCATAGCAGTCAACCGCTGCGAAGACCCTAAACGGCCCTCGAAAAGCCAGGGGAGCCGGGCCCTGCGCTCGGCAAGCGCGTCCACGAGCCGCGCGAGTTCCTCGTGGGCGGTGCGCAACGCCTCTGCGCGAGCGAAATCGAGCTCCATTCTTGACAAATGAGTGCCGGTGCAAAGCGGACCCTCAAGCAGCTACTGGAGGATGGCGATGTGGAGATGGCGGATGCGCTCAGCGAGGCCAGCTCCCAAGTGGGATCTCCTGGGGAAGACCTCGCTTCTACGGATGCTCCTGCCCCCGGATTCTGCGTCGAGTGCACAGACACCCCAGAGGAAGTTTACTGCCATCACTGCGCTGAACCGTTCTGCCAGCTGTGTTTTGACCACCTCCACCGCACAGGCAACCGCCGCAAGCACACGACCAAGCGGCTGAGGGCTCAGGGACAGCAGGAACAAGACGAAAAGCCATGCTCAGATGAGGAAGGCGGGGAGGAGGAGGAGGAGGAGGACGACGACGACGAGCTGCCTGAGGACCTTTCCGATGCGGGTCACCAGCCGTTTACCCTCAACACAAAATTTATTCCTATGCGGCTCACCGCAAACGAGCGCAAGTACTTTAGACTCCTCGAGGCGGCGCTGCGAGTCTCGGAGTATACCGACAAGGTGGATGTGTTTGGGCACAGTTCACGCTCCAAACGAATTTTGGCTCAGTTGCGCGAGATGTGCACGATTTTGACCGGGCTTGTCGTTGCCCATAATATGGAAGAAGGCCAGGCGCTCGTGCAAGAAAAAGACTTTGCCAAATCGGCCGAATGGTTCAAGCGAGTGTTTGAGATTGGTCGCCGCTACAAAATTATGAACCCCGAGCGCATGCGCGACACGTTTGGCAAGCTCATGTACATGATTATGGACTCGCGGCTGCCGGAAATTTCAGAGCAGCTTGACTTTGATTTGTACTCGCCCATTAAGACCGTGCATGCCCTGCTTGAGCACTACAACTGTCTCGAGCTGCTCGAGGACCCGCTTGTGGGCACAGCCACCCAGGAAATTGTGGCCGGCAACCGCCCCCGTCGTGACGTCCAGCGCCAAATCCGCCAAAAGGAGAATGCTGTGGAGCACTTGGCGCGCAAGTATAGCAAAAAACTTCACCCTGAGCATATCCGCCAAGTTCTTTATTCGATTGGCGACTACCACGCCTACGTCCAGTCGAACCGTGCCCCCGTGCAATCCATGATCAAACTGCTCACAGACAACTTTGTGGCCGATAGCGACAACCAAGCCGACCAAGTTTTGGGAATTAGGTACGGCCTGAGGGGCGCACGCCTTAGCCACGACCACAAAAAGCAGTACCAGTACGTGCTGCAAAGTTTGACTCTGTGGAGCGAAATCATGCGCGATATGTACATGCTGTGGAAACTTGCCGATGACGATATGTGCAGCGAGTCACGCTACCAACTCAGCAACACGGGCCAGGGCCTCAACCGGGTCAAGCCGTGCCCCAAAGTTGGCCGTGCCATGTACAACATTATCAGCAACGCCCAGCGTAAAACCGGGTCTTGGATTGGCTCAAGTGTTGTGCACCTGGGCGACCACGCAGTGCCCAATGCCCTCTTCTTTTTGGACAAGTACCTGCAGGTGCCGCGCATCCTAAACCCAGTTTACTTAGTGCTTGTGCGCTTGCACGAGCTCGTCGACGACAAGTTCCTTGCTCAGTACGTTGACTCACAGTTCCACAGCCTCAAGGGTCTGGAAAAAACCATTCTGGTAGACTTTTTCCGGCACGCATTTGATGGATCAGGCGCAGACAACTTTTACGATGCAGGCTCGTGCATTGATGGGCGCCTAACTTCGGCGTGGAATTGGGCAAACGGGATCAGCAAAAAGCCATACTTTCACTGCTTTTTGCTTACCGGGTTTACCGGGTTTGACGGAAGCGAGGGGTTTTAAAATATTTATGTCGTTGTATGGAGCTTGTAGATGCATTAAGCTAGCTGCGAGTTAGGGCCGATGAGCGCAACCAATAATTTCAAGCAGCAATGCTCCCCCCAAACCACTCAACTCAAAGAATGGGCATCCTCTACGACTGGATCCATGACCATGTGGATCATCCCTACCCCAATACAAGGAAAATGCAGGATCTGGCGACTCAAGTGGGGCTCGCTACATACAATTTGAGAAATGATTTCATCGGGAACGCAGATCAATCAATGTCAACCGAGAGAACCGGGCTTACCGGGGCCTATACCCTTGATGAGGTCGCGAGCCAAGCACGAGGCCCCCACGCCCTAGAGGAGGCTAATGGGGTCGCGAATTGTGCCATGATGAGTCCTGTGAGCCCCTAATTGGTGGCTAGGAGCTCCGGGGTGGTTTTTGGTCCTGGGAGTGATATTTATTTGTAGCTAATTTCGCCTTTGGTGTTAACAGTATTGCACAGCAAGTATAGGCAAATTTGAGCAAAGGAACTTTGCAAATTCTGTACCACCTTGCTCGCCGGCTCGAGCAAGCCCTCGCTTGCTCAAGCTGCTCGAGCTGCTCGCTAATCTTTTCTTTATGACCGAATTCTCAGACTTTGAATCAACTCAAGAGAACCAAATTATCGCTAAATTCACCCCTAAACACTCTGTTCCCAAGATTTCGTGCTACCGGTGCGGTGAGCCCATGGTTTCCAACGGGTTTAGCATGTGCAACGAGTGCATTGCTCTCGAGGTCGACATCACCAAAGACTTGGAAAAGGAGGCAGACATTACATTTTGCAAGCATTGTGGCCGTCTTCAAGTGCCGCCCTACCAATGGGTTTATGCTGAGCGCGAGAGCCGGCAATTGATGAGCGTTTGTCTCAAGCGCCTGAAAAACCTCGATACAAAGTCGCATCGCATCATTGATGCAAAATTTTTGTGGACTGAGCCGCACTCACGCCGCACAAAGATCAAAATTACCGTCCAGGGCGAGGCAAAAGAGTACAATAACCTCATCATCCAGCAGACTTATACGGTTGAGTTTTACGAGCACACAAATCAGTGCCGCGACTGCGCCAAGTCCTACACTGCACATACCTGGAACTCTTGCGTGCAATTGAGGCAGAACGTGGACCACAAAAAGACCATGCTGTACCTTGAGCAGGCTATTCTCAAGCACAAGCTGCACCAAAAGACTTTGAGCATCTCGGAGAAGCGCGAGGGCATTGATTTCCACTATGCTGCCAAAAACGATGCCCAGGAAGTTGTGGACTTTATTTCTTCGGTGGCCCCGGCCTTTGTCAAGCAGAGCTCGGAGCTAATTTCCCAGGATACTCAGAGCGGCAAATCAAGCTACAAGTTCACCTATAGCGTTGAGCTCGTGCCCATTTGCCGTGAAGATTTGGTGATTTTGCCCCTCAAGTTTGCCAACCTTAAGGCCCACGGCATTGGCCAGCTTGTGCTGTGCTTCCGGGTCAACAACCGCGTGCACCTGATTGACCCCGAGACCCTTAAAACATATGCGGTTAATGCCCGTGACTACTTCAAGGATCCATTCAAGGTGTTGGCCGGTAACCGCAGCCTCACCGAGTACATTGTTTTGGACGTGGAGCGCAATGACAAGACCAACGAAAAATACGTGGGCGCAGACGTGACTGTGGCCAAGGCCAGCGATTTGGGCGTCAATGACAATCAGAGCGTTGTGCGGTCGCACTTGGGCGCCATTTTGCATGCGGGTGACTCGGTGATGGGCTATGACTTGAGTACCGCCAACTTTAGCAACGAGGACTGGGATAAGATCCCCGCTGGCCGTATCCCCGACTGCATTTTGGTCAAGAAGGTCTACCCCGAAAAGCCCAAAAAGTCTAAACGTCGTTTGCAGCGCATGGCCAAGATCTACAATGAGGCCGAGGATAATGGCAAGGCCAAAAAGGGTAACGACGCCAAGGACTTTGAAGAGTTTTTGGAGGATCTGGACAATGACGATGAGTATGCCGAGATTTTGCCTGAGGATGAGGAAGAGCTTGAGATTCCCGTTGACGAGCTGACGCTGGACGCAGACGAGGGAGAAGAGGTTTAGTTTTTAGACATGTATAACAATTCTGGGAAAACTACAAAGAACGGCGGCACCAAGGTCTCGACATGTCTCGAGTGTATGAGGCGCCACCGGGA